>JADKLZ010000612.1:0-12383 GCA_021533235.1 Biomphalaria straminea
CACACCATGCTGCGTAAATGAGGAGGCAGTGTAGTTTTGTTTAATCTTTAAGACTGAAGATCGTGCAACTTGTCAGATTTCGGAAATCCGAATACAATGGATATACATTTTTTCAAGTTACATAAAGTTACTTCCTTTTTCCAGTCTATATTTATTTAGGTCTATGAAAATGGCACGATCTTTAGTCTTAGAGATTAAACAAAACTTATATACATAAATAAAGTACACTAAAATGCAAGTCACAAATTTTTGTTTCATAAAACTATTTTATCGGCCAGTCTATATTTATTTATGTCTATGCCAGGGTGCTGTTTTGTTATAAGAAGTTAATTTTTTTTTCAAACCTAACCTATATAACATATACTATGCATGATATAAATTATACTAAAACTATAATACCGAATAGTTTTATATACAAAAAGGCAATGGCTTTAAATATTAATTTAATATTTTGCAAACTAGATGTAGATCTAGTAAGATTTATATCTTTAAATGTACAATCTAAAATAATAAGATGAAAAAAAAAATGACAGGCTTCAAATAATTAGATCTAGGACTGTAAAACAGCGACCAATGTTGTTATCTCTATCGAAACATAAAGGAAATACATTTTATAACATACATTTGCGTGAATATAGTGTTCAGTGATTAAATCCACTTTCATTTAAAATTTACGCAATGGGATTGTATTATTTCTAAACTTTGTAAGCTATAGTATAGCGATAGATGATTACAAAAGAGCGATTTCCAGAAATAATATGGAGAATCCTATAAAACTTGAAAAAAGAGTACCATACATATCGATCGGATACGAAATTAGGCTGTCTTCCTAGAATGAATAATATATAAGCATGTGGTTTAAACTCACTGCCTTCTCTACTATTATCATTTGGACCCTGGGGGAGGAGGCTAGGCCTATTTGGTATAATGAAATCAAGTAGTTCCGGTGGAAATCATATGTACCAAAGAGTTGCATTCGTAGTTGGTATATGCTAATACCATATATTTATGTTATATTTTTTGCTCTTTCTTATAGTGGAACGTCGATTTTTAAAACGAAATCATAAGCTGATATTTAATATCTGGCACTGCAGGGTCGAGATTCCTGAATGGGAAACAAATTTCATGTAATTTCCATTATATCAATTGCGGTATTTTCTTATTGTATGGCGGGTCTTCAGAAGTACCGACATTTGATAAGCAACATAAAATTGATTAGGTTCTAAGCCTCACATTTTATTATTGTTATTATTTTTGGTGTATTTATTATTGAAAGAAAATATTAAAGAAGTTTCAGAAATATTTACGATATAACGTTTTTTACGATGACGATCGAACCTCTTTGATTGATTATGTCCAGTTTGTTGTTTTCTGTCACGAGATTTATGGTATGCCAAAGAATATTAATAAGAAAGATTAACGAACAAATCGTTTCAACACCACTATCTAATAAAACGGTTAAGTTCGGTCATGGCATTTGTGTGTAACTGCCAAAACCAGTTAAAAAAACCGGAGATGAAAGAAATCAATGCCTCAATCAATAAAAGGCCCGATAAAATCAATAGCAATCTTTACTTTAAATGTAAATCTAATTTTAGAATATTATGTCAGTCTTAGAGAAGTTTCATTGCAATACAAAGAGTTTCAAAAGTCACAGTCAGAAGATCACGTGTCAAATATATGTTACGTACTAACTAGTTTATCTATGCCGCAGTTTTTTTCTAGACTGATCATAAATATATGAACATGCAAACATTGCACAATTTTTTTTATCGAAAAATTACATTTGGAAAACTGAAATTTGACTATATATTTGAATATTTAGAAATTATTTTGGATTATTAGATTGAAGATGTGGTTTCAATACTTGACAGTAAAAGACATTTCGAACTTTATTTTTTTAATAGAATGTCAAGTTTTAAAATCTCCTTTTAAATTCGCCCTCGTAAGCATGTCTTTCTTCATAATAGTCAATGAATTTATTTAAACTCAAGTACTGTGACACATCATTTTATTTTGTAAATCAATTTTTTTTTGTTAGAAACCTTTAACTTGATCCCAAGATGTCTTGAAAAGTTACTGATTTGATTGTATTTTAATTTTTTCATGGAACAACGAAACTCTGAGACAAGCCACTAGTTCTTTGTTCAGTTTGCAAACTCTCCTTGAAGACGTGTCCTACACTAAGCCGTCTTGCCTTCAAGCCCATCAGAGTATTCAGATTGTTTGTTCAAGTTATTTCAAGTTCTACAATTAAAAACAGAATTTGCCTACCTCGGTTTATTTGTTGTTTCGGGCTACTTTTACCCATCCAACTTGCTCATTGTCCTAAGAGCTGAGTCTAAGACACTTGGAGCTCTATGCCTATGGAAGCTTGTCCTAAGAGTTGAGACAAAGATTCTTGGAACTCCAGGCCTACAGAAGTTTGCTTCCGTCAGCCTGTCTGAATAAACTTCTGTCGTGGAAAGATTCAAGCGGTTGTAATTGTGTACATCCCTATTACCGATGTCTCATATCCCAAGGCCCTACGATTAGAAGCGAGGCCAATGGCCGCGCACACCCGAGAAACTCCTATATTCCTTCTCTATACCTCATTCAGCCTTGCAGGTATCCGCCATAAAGACGGTCTTTTGAGGAATGGTGTGTGGATAGTGGCATGCTAGTTGGAGCATTCTTCCATGCGTGAACTACAAGTACACGACCAATCATCGACAAAGGAAATGGAGCTGCGTGCTTTATGAGGAAAGATGACTATATCCTTTATAATGAAATAGAGCTATATGCATTATAAGTGAACTGGGTTATTTTCTTTTTTCCCAAGAGATTTAGATTTCGTTTTGCCCTTCCGGTTGATTTACGTTTGATTACCTCCAGCTCTTGGGTCCCCTCTTCAAGGTTTTAGTCCTCCTCCTTCCATTGGAGTTTCTCCGCCTATTAATTCCACTATGACAACGCCATTGGATGTGTATATCCACAGTCTGTCTGAGATTAGTACTTCATATCGACCTAAGGGAGATGACTGAGGTGTGTGCTGACCCACTTCACGCAATAGATGATAGCCCTTGCAGAGAAACGAAACCAAACCAGAATAGCTCAATAAATATTTGGCTATTCAGTTTTGCTGCCACTCCTGCAATTTTACTTTTTACTCACTCGGACCATTTCCTTTTATCGTAGTCTTCTCTCTCACACACACAAGCGCGCACACACACATGATAGATTGACATTGACATCTCAATTCAGGCATTGTCCTTGCTGACATCTGATCACTTGTTATTGATCGTCATAACACAGCCAATTCCAGCCCAGATTTTTTTTTTACACCCGCCATTTTAATGTCTTTTTTTTAAACGTTTTTATTTCAGTCATCAGAGTGTTAGCATGTGGGTATATGCATGTGTGTATATGTATATGTGTATATGTATATATGTATATGTATATGTATATGTATATATGTGTGTGCTTTCGTCAAATCTTGTATTATTATTACTGAAGCTCAACTATTCAATCATAATTCAATCAACTTTTTCTTTCTCTCCTAAGCGAAAGATTTTTTTTAGCGTTAATTTTTTTTTTTTCTTCGATGTTTAATAATTTTAGCATCCATTAAAAAGGGAAATTCTCTGTTAGTTTTGCCTTGTCTATGAGACATCTGACCTGTTTAGATCAAAGAAACTAAAAGAAAAGCTGTTGTAATACCTAATGTCACCGTAGTTTGAGGCTAGATACACCTAGATGCTATTGCTTATTTTGTATTTTAAAAGTTAACTGTTTTGTTTTAAAAATTAATTATGCAAAGCTTTTTTAATGCATATTTTAATACAATGAATAAAACATAGAACATATGTAGAAAAATGATACAACACACTTAATGTGTACTACATACAGGCAATCTGTGGATATCTGTACGAAACACCCGATTAACTATTGTGTTAAAACCTTGTTTTTTCAGGTATTAGGCATAATTGAGGTCTCTCTTAGTCTGGATCTTCAGTTGGGCGATGAAACTTTTTTAAACTGACCTATCCAGTAAGTAATATAAACGTGTTGTCTTAAGGTTTGTAGTTGGACCACTGTTGTTCTTTTCCACAGTATAGTTTGAAAAAAAAAAGTTAATTTAGCATTACATTGATCGAGAGTATTCTCTCTACGAGAACACGAGACAGATTTGGACGTGAAAACTTGGAATTACGTCACGTTGTTCATGAGCAAATACTTCTCAGCTTCAACGTGGCGTCCGAGTGGTAACGCAATACTTCTCAGCTTCAACGTGGCGCCATAGTGGTAACACAATACTTCTTAGCTTCAACGTGGCGCCATAGTGGTAACGCAATACTTCTTAGCTTCAACGTGACGCCATAGTGGTAACGCAATACTTCTTAGCTTCAACGTGACGCCCAAGTGGTAACGCAATACTTCTTAGCTTCAACGTGGCGCCATAGTGGTAACGCAATACTTCTTAGCTTCAACGTGACGCCCAAGTGGTAACGCAATACTTCTCAGCTTCAACGTGACGCCATAGTGGTAACGCAATACTTCTCAGCTTCAACGTGACGCCCAAGTGGTAACGCAATACTTCTTAGCTTCAACGTGACGCCATAGTGGTAACGCAATACTTCTCAGCTTCAACGTGACGCCATAGTGGTAACGCAATACTTCTCAGCTTCAACGTGACGCCATAGTGGTAACGCAATACTTCTCAGCTTCAACGTGACACCATAGTGGTAACGCAATACTTCTCAGCTTCAACGTGACACCATAGTGGTAACGCAATACTTCTCCGCTTCAACGTGACACCATAGTGGTAACGCAATACTTCTCCGCTTCAACGTGACACCATAGTGGTAACGGTACTTAGATGAGACCATTAGGCCCTTAGGGAAACAAAACAGAGTCCCTGTTGGGTGAACGAAGACCGAGTACATTGGTGGATTTACTATGGAGCCCCAACATACATGGAACTATCTACACTTTGTTCCTCACAGAGCAGTTTTTTCTTATGGTGGAACATGTATGAATATTTTTCTACACTGCACTTTTATTTCAACTTGTATCTTAAAATTCCGACACTCGCATAGTGCCTCGAGCACTGCAAAGGTCTACTCTGCATAAATACAGCTATAATGTTAACTACGTAATTTTGTTTCACAGCGGATTAAATTTTCATTGCTTTACGTGGGAAACGAATTATCGTGTACAGTAAAAACACAAAAATAAAAAAAAAAATAAATGAGATAAATCAAAATGAAAACCTTAACATTTCTGAACTTGATCCAATGTACAGGAACAAATAAATGTTTAAAAGATTTCATCCTTTCGTTTCATTTTCACGTACACGCTATTTATTTTATTTGTAGCCAAATGTTTTCAAAGTTTATATCAACTCACTCTGTCTGTCTGTCTGTCTGATACAACTTTTGTAGACGTTATTTCTCCCACAACCATTCATATTAAGGGGAAACTTTACACAATTAAGACTTGTTATTGTACCTAAAAACATGATTTAATAAACATAAAACTAGTCATTAAATATATTGTTTGGTATCGAATAAAAGATAAAAATACTACTTATTCAGAGATGTTGATGCATGTATGGAGTTATTCCACTTTTTATGTTTTGTGCAACTTTTTTCTCCCACTTCCAGGATCAATTGGAAATTATTTAGAGCTGATGACAAGAAATAAATCAAGGAAAAAATTAACCATTAAGTAATCAGTGTGAAAGAATTTGGTTTATATAAAAATGAAGCTTACTTCTGCACTATTGAGATATATGGTGGTGATATTAAGGTTCTTTCCTAGGCATTTTTTCTTTAACTTCTTTTTTAAAAATATATATAATTTATTTGTATATACATTATGTATGTCATATTTACAAAGTATTTTTTTTTTGTCATGTTGAGGTGTTGGAAAGTCCACAGAGGTGGAACGTGTTATGTATTTAACATGTCCACAATGTTCACTGCCTTTGTATTAAAAAAGTTAACCAGGATAGTTGCGGGTCTTGCATGCGCTCTGGACTGTCGCCAACTCCCAGCCATCCCCAACCGTCCTGCATAATGTTTTTTTTTTGGACGAATGTGGAGAGGAGTTATGTGCCTTTTGGTGTTCAGAAGTACAACTCAGCCATTAAAACATACACATTGCACTGTATTATTTTAAGGAGAGATAACTGTGCATTAAATGAACAAAACAAGGACCCAACGACTTATACGCTGTGCCAAACAATGAGATAGGACTAGTTGGATGTCTACAAGTCCGTCGTGTCTACCAGTCCGTCGTGTCTACAAGTCCGTCGTGTCTACCAGTCCGTCGTGTCTACCAGTCCGTCGTGTCTACCAGTCCGTCGTGTCTACAAGTCCGTCGTGTCTACAAGTCCGTCATGTCTACAAGTCCGACACTTCGTCACTGAGAGGTCAACAGTCCCATGAACCACACAACCATCCCATATGCCGCCACACACTTTTAAAAAACAATTTTTGACGCGAACAGGAATCCGCTTAACAAACAAAAGCGATGCTGAAATAACAAAAACACAACTACAACAAAAAAAACAACAACAAAGAACTTAAAGAATCTTGAGTGAAAAGGTATCACTGAAATTGTAATCGTCAATATTGTAACGAACTTCTCTTCTCAGGCCTTCTGCTCACACTGCTTAACACAACACAGCACATCTAATACAAGAACTTAACAAGAGCTTCATTAACACAGTGGCGATTTAATAATAAACACATCAACCACAGCTAATACACACAATTGTCTACACTAATTTCAAATGCTTAATAGCACAATGGAACTGCCTAACTAACACAACAAGCATCTAGAGCGTATGAGCTACATTTTCAAAGCCTTCTTATTCTAACACACACACAGTTCTAACTGTCTCTCTCTCTAACTGTACTGGACTACCACTGTCTCTCTAACTGGACTACAATTCTGACTGTCTCTGTACAACACACACAGATCCCACATTCTCGTCTGTCCAAGCTAGGGTCATGCGCAGAGCACAGGTGTAATGCTAGGGACAACAGTTGACCTGTGACCCACCTTCGTCTGTGTGTGTCAGTGGGTCTCACATGTAAACACATTCAGTCCACCACTGTAGAGTTGTAACATTGCCCCCTTCTTAGATTTGTCCGTCCCGGACAAAATCTAACTCACAACATGGGCTGTGAAAGTTCATCGTTGCAGGTGGGGGTCTATCTGTGGGAGGGGCAGTGGGCTTATACTGCCATCTCGATGAAGCCATCTGCGTTGCAACCTGTGAATGTCTCTTTCTCCTGCACCAGTTGGTCTTTCTTTGGTTGAGAGAAAGTGTACGTTTCTTAGCCTTTCTCTCAGTCGCCGTCGACCGCAGCTTCGTGGCTAGTAGTTGAGCACTTGATGTCATGGCAGTGCTCATTAAGACCGTTGTTCTTACAGGTTGCACCAACAGGCTTTCTCGATGAACCGTAGGCCTCCAGAAGGCTTGGTTGTCAAACACGTCATAATCCTCAAGCGTGTTTGACAGAAATGTCTGTGGGGCACATGGGCAACGTTCTTTGTTCACAAGTCCATCCACTACACCACCATCAGCGCTTCTCATGCTGATACTGGTATCAGGACAAACGTCAGTTTGGTCAAGACTTTGTTGATAAGTCTTAGGGCGCTTGCACTCTTCCTGCAAGGCGGGCCTGTCATCACAGTTCTTGTCAAACACCTCGGTACAGTAACCATGCTTCGAGTTTCTCTCGTAGACACAGGCAGATTGACAGAAGTCTTTAAGGTCCACAGCAACAGGCTTGGACTCAGACCCAACGTTGTCTTGATCTGTCTGGCTGGTTGAGGTACTCGTATCAAGTTTATCTGCAACAAAAGCTTCAGTCAAACTATATGTCTCTTGTCTTGTTTCTTCAGCTGTCTCATTCTGCTTCCCGTTGATCTTCTCTTGTGGCTCACATTCGTTTGGTTTGCTATCACAGTCACAGACAGCACAACCATCATCGGCATCTCTGTCGAAATTATCTGTTTGTTCTAGTTTCTTGTTTGGCGTGGTACCAAACGTTTCCTCAGTCTTGTTCTGCACAGTACTGGTATCTATCTGCTTAATCATGGTACCAAACGTTTTGTTGACATTTTTCAGCGTCGCACATAACTGTATCTGGAGAGAGCTCATCTGTTCACTCACGGCACACATGAGCACTCTGACATCTGGTTTGATTTCAAATAGATACGAGTCCGGTTCTTCATCTTCTTCCAGCAGCGCTTCTCTGAGACGTGTTGTTAGTGTTTCTTTGTTCCCATTAAGCTGTAGACCTCTTTCACGAAGCTCTTGTCTAAGTTCTTTTAGATCAAGTTCACTAAGCAGTTTCACAGAAGCCATTAGAAATCCTCATTTCTGACACCAATGTAACGAACTTCTCTAATCAGGCCTTCTGCAAACACTGCTTAACATAAATACAGCACATCTAACTCAAGAACTTAACGACAAGAGCTTCATTAACAACAGTGGAGGTTTAATTTCAATTACAACACCACAGCCAATAAACACAATTGGCTCCACTATCTACAAATGCTTAAGAACAATGGAACTATCTACTAACACAACAGTCTCTCTATATAGCGCGTATAAGCTACATTTTCGAAGCCTTCTTATTCTAACACACACACAGTTCTAACTGTCTCTCTCTCTAACTGTACTGGACTACCACTGTCTCTCTAACTGGACTACAATTCTGACTGTCTCTGTACAACACACACAGATCCCACATTCTCGTCTGTCCAAGCTAGGGTCATGCGCAGAGCACAGGTGTAATGCTAGGGACAACAGTTGACCTGTGACCCACCTTCGTCTGTGTGTGTCAGTGGGTCTCACATGTAAACACATTCAGTCCACCACTGTAGAGTTGTAACAATATCAACCATTGCTTCACCATTTTCTCTCATTATAAATATGGTACCTAGTTGTCACCTTATGGAAGTAATGTGTATGCAACATTCTTGACTGAACACTTAGTTTTAGGTGAGTTTTTTTATACCCAGATAAACATAAATCAGTAGCCATTTAAAAACAAAACTTTACAATTTTACACTGCAATTAACGCAATGGGAACTAACCTCGAAATAGCGACCATGTCAGACTGCATCTAGAAAGTTTTGGCAGGCCCCTAAAGCGCCATTCAGCTTCCTTTCAAAATCATGTTCTAAATGTTTTATGTTAGCATAAGTCTCAGTTCTGGTCTCCAGGACACGACGTGTCAATACAGTCTGGCAGGAAATGATCTTCAGAGGAAGGAATGCTGGGACAGAGTGAGAGAGAGAGAGAGAAAAAAAGGAGGGGCGCTTACAAACCCAGCGTTCCCTCGACCGGAAATGGGAGACAGCATGCGACAGAAGCCATGATGGCAGGGTTTCTAAAAGAAAAGAAATTTGTACACTCTCAAGTCTTCGTGGACAAAAGAGAATTTTATGCAAATCTTTTATTTCTCTTTTCTCACTCTCTCTCATTCTGTGTTTTTGTCTGTGTGTGCGTGTGTGAGTGTGTGTGAAAGAGAGAAAGAGGTAGAGAGCAAGAAGACATTCAGAGACCGTGAGAATTACAAAAAAATAGAGAGAGAAAATGGTGATAGTAAGCGAGAGAGAGAGAGAATGGAGACAGTAAGAAAGACAATGGAGAAATTAAGAGAGAGATACAGAAAGAGACAGAGTAAGAGAGAAAGACAAAGAGAAAGAGAGAGACAGAATGAAAGACAAAGAGAAAGAGAGAGACAAAATGAAAGAGAGAAAGAGAGAGACATAATGAAAGAGAGAGAGAAAGAGAGAGACAGAATGAAAGACAAAGAGAAAGAGAGAGAAAGAATGAAAGAGAGAGAGAGAGAGAAAAAGAGAGACAAAATGAAAGAGAGAGAGAAAGAGAGAGACAGAATGAAAGAGAGAGAGAAAGAGAGAGACAGAATGAAAGAGAGAGAAAAAGAGAGAGACAGAATGAAAGAGAGAGAGAAAGAGAGATACAGAATGAAAGAGAGAGAGAAAGAGAGAGACAGAATGAAAGACAGAGGGAAAGAGAGAGACAGAATGAAAGAGAGAGAGAAAGAGAGAGACAGAATGAAAGAGAGAGAGAAAGAGAGATACAGAATGAAAGAGAGAGAGAAAGAGAGAGACAGAATAAAAGACAAAGAGAAAGAGAGAGACAGAATGAAAGAGAGAAAGAGAGAGACAGAATGAAAGAGAGAGAGAAAGAGAGAGACAGAAAGAAAGACGGAGAGAAAGAGAGAGACAGAATGAAAGAGAGAAAGAGAGAGACAGAATGAAAGAGAAAGAGAAAGAGAGAGACAGAATGAAAGACAAAGAGAAATAGAGAGACAGAATGAAAGACAGAGAGAAAAGACGAGTTACGGAAGAGATTAAACAGGTTTAAAGAAGCACAAATATAGTGCAGTCCCTATAATCCAAACTTCGGTAACTCTAAAGTCCGCGTAATCAGAACCCGAAATATTGATATTGTTGGAAAACAAATAAGAAAGTAAAGTGAATAAGTGTATAGTGTACTATAAATTACAGTTCGTTTTAAAGATAAACAGCGTAATGAAAGTGGATGGAACAATATTCTTAGGTGGCTTTAAACTCTATTGGTTTTAAAAAGTTTGTTACTTTTTGTGTGTAGAAGAGATAAGGACCTCTCTTTTAATTGTCTATAATAAATACAAATGCTTGTAAATTTCTAGAAATAGTTCCAGATAGCATATGTTCATATTATTCAGTGGTTTATGATAATTGTATTTGAAAATCTGATACAGTAATAGAAAAGTACTTTGACTTCTATAGAAATGTACTGTGACTTCTGTAGAAAGTACTTGACTTCTGTAGAAAGTACTTTGACTTCTGTAGAAAGTACTTTGACTTCTGTATAAGAACTATTTCGCACTCTTGTCACGTACTTTCTACACAGAATCAGTTTCAGACAAATCAAACAAACTGTACTTATCACTATACCCTGTACCTATGTAACTACGGAAACGCGCCCCACGGAAACGCTTCAAAGACCAGCTTAGGCGTCAACTTTCCTTGGCTGACATAGAGGAGAGCACCTGGCTGCATGCGGCGTCGGAACGAGACAGCTGGAGGTCACTCACAAAGGCCGCGGGATACACATTTGAGACCAAAAGAAAATCTGCCGCCGAGGACAAACGCAGACGACGAAAAGAAAACCTAAACCGACCACCTGCGGACAATGGTTTTGCTTGCCCTGGATGTGGCAAAATATGTAGGTCACAGCTGGGACTGCACAGCCACGGGAAACACTGTATTCCTCACTAATCTTCGGACTCGAAGATAAGCCTATTATTATTATTGTTATGTAACTACATTTTTTATTTCTTAATTATGTTTATTTCAGTTATAATTTCGCTCAATCCGAAATATTGGTTAATCCCTAATGTGTCCCGGCCCCAATCATTTAGGACTATCGGAACTCCGCTCTACTTAGACCTGTTTCTTGCTCCAGGGAAATAATCCTTTTTTATATTCAGCTCAGTTTTTTTTTTCTTTCAGCTAAATCTTCCATTAACATTTCTTATGTTTAAAAATTCATGACACCATTAGCTGCAGGGCACTTTAGTGTTTGTAGGATACTTTCGTCTTTTCGTAGCTAATCACACAAAAAATGATTGAATGGTTTTGCCCTAGGCAATATTTTAACTTTTAGGTCATTACGTTATTACGTAGGGTTAGGGTTAGGGTAAAAGGTAAGGTTTACGGTTGGGGCAAGTTCTTTAGACTAAACACAGAGCCGGTTTTAGTGATGGGCAAGTGTGCGACCGGAAAAGGTGGACTCGAGCCTCGCGATTTAATTTAAACTTACGCTATAGCCTGTCCTATTTGGGGTACCTTGCACAACTCTATTTGCTTTGCAGATCCTTAAGGGCCCTGTTAGTAGGGCTCTGATTCTAACTTGCTCAGAGCCTCAACATTCTAGAGTCCAAACCCGAGACACACTTAACAAACTATATTTTCTTAATAAATGAACTAGCTGTACAGGTAGGGGCTACCGTGCGTGACTCAGGCGACTCCTGTGACTAAGGTCAGCTTGTTCCTGATATGTGCGCGTGTAAACTAGACAGCACGTGAATGGTGATATGGTCATGTGCTCTTCCAGAATGGGCTCGCTTTGTTACTGTTAGCTTCCAGTAACTATTGATGACCTTATAGAGGCCAGGGAGAAAATGTGTAAGTTCAGTCGACACAGTTTAATGCGATGCTTGTTACAGTCTAGAGTTGGAACGGTTTTGTACCACTCAGAACAAACGAGTTGAGTGCAGATAAGTACATTGAAGTGTAGAGAAGTACATTGAGGTTTAGAGAAGTACATTGACGTGTAGAGAAGTACATTGAAGTGTAGAGAA
>JADKLZ010000613.1:0-12320 GCA_021533235.1 Biomphalaria straminea
CACACCATGCTGCGTAAATGAGGAGGCAGTGTAGTTTTGTTTAATCTCTAAGACTGAAGATCGTGCAACTTGTCAGATTTCGGAAATCCGAATACAATGGATATACATTTTTTCAAGTTACATAAAGTTACTTCCTTTTTCCAGTCTATATTTATTTAGGTCTATGAAAATGGCACGATCTTTAGTCTTAGAGATTAAACAAAACTTATATACATAAATAAAGTACACTAAAATGCAAGTCACAAATTTTTGTTTCATAAAACTATTTTATCGGCCAGTCTATATTTATTTATGTCTATGCCAGGGTGCTGTTTTGTTATAAGAAGTTAATTTTTTTTTCAAACCTAACCTATATAACATATACTATGCATGATATAAATTATACTAAAACTATAATACCGAATAGTTTTATATACAAAAAGGCAATGGCTTTAAATATTAATTTAATATTTTGCAAACTAGATGTAGATCTAGTAAGATTTATATCTTTAAATGTACAATCTAAAATAATAAGATGAAAAAAAAAATGACAGGCTTCAAATAATTAGATCTAGGACTGTAAAACAGCGACCAATGTTGTTATCTCTATCGAAACATAAAGGAAATACATTTTATAACATACATTTGCGTGAATATAGTGTTCAGTGATTAAATCCACTTTCATTTAAAATTTACGCAATGGGATTGTATTATTTCTAAACTTTGTAAGCTATAGTATAGCGATAGATGATTACAAAAGAGCGATTTCCAGAAATAATATGGAGAATCCTATAAAACTTGAAAAAAGAGTACCATACATATCGATCGGATACGAAATTAGGCTGTCTTCCTAGAATGAATAATATATAAGCATGTGGTTTAAACTCACTGCCTTCTCTACTATTATCATTTGGACCCTGGGGGAGGAGGCTAGGCCTATTTGGTATAATGAAATCAAGTAGTTCCGGTGGAAATCATATGTACCAAAGAGTTGCATTCGTAGTTGATATATGCTAATACCATATAATTATGTTATATTTTTTGCTCTTTCTTATAGTGGAACGTCGATTTTTAAAACGGAAATCATAACCTGATATTTAATATCTGGCACTGCAGGGTCGAGATTCCTGAATGGGAAACAAATTTCATGTAATTTCCATGAATTATATCAATTGCGGTATTTTCTTATGGTATGGCGGGTCTTCAGAAGTACCGACATTTGATAAGCAACATAAAATTGATTAGGTTCTAAGCCTCACATTTTATTATTGTTATTATTTTTGGTGTATTTATTATTGAAAGAAAATATTAAAGAAGTTTCAGAAATATTTACGATATAACGTTTTTTACGATGACGATCGAACCTCTTTGATTGATTATGTCCAGTTTGTTGTTTTCTGTCACGAGATTTATGGTATGCCAAAGAATATTAATAAGAAAGATTAACGAACAAATCGTTACAACACCACTATCTAATAAAACGGTTAAGCTCGGTCATGGCATTTGTGTGTAACTGCCAAAACCAGTTAAAAAAACCGGAGATGAAAGAAATCAATGCATCAATCAATAAAAGGCCCGATAAAATCAATAGCAATCTTTACTTAAATGTAAATCTAATTTTAGAATATTATGTCAGTCTTAGAGAAGTTTCATTGCAATACAAAGAGTTTCAAAAGTCACAGTCAGAAGATCACGTGTCAAATATATGTTACGTACTAACTAGTTTATCTATGCCGCAGTTTTTTTCTAGACTGATCATAAATATATGAACATGCAAACATTGCACAATTTTTTTTATCGAAAAATTACATTTGGAAAACTGAAATTTGACTATATATTTGAATATTTAGAAATTATTTTGGATTATTAGATTGAAGATGTGGTTTCAATACTTGACAGTAAAAGACATTTCGAACTTTATTTTTTCAATAGAATGTCAAGTTTTAAAATCTCCTTTTAAATTCGCCCTCGTAAGCATGTCTTTCTTCATAATAGTCAATGAATTTATTTAAACTCAAGTACTGTGACACATCATTTTATTTTGTAAATCGATTTTTTTTTGTTAGAAACCTTTAACATGGTCCCAAGATGTCTTGAAAAGTAACTGATTTGCGTGTATTTTAATTTGTTCATGGAACAACGAAACTCTGAGACAAGCCACTAGTTCTTTGTTCAGTTTGCAAACTCTCCTTGAAGACGTGTCCTACACTAAGCCGTCTTGCCTTCAAGCCCATCAGAGTATTCAGATTGTTTGTTCAAGTTATTTCAAGTTCTACAATTAAAAACAGAATTTGAATACCTCGGTTTATTTGTTGTTTCGGGCTACTTTTACCTTTTCAACTTGCTCATTGTCCTAAGAGCTGAGTCTAAGACACTTGGAGCTCTATGCCTATGGAAGCTTGTCCTAAGAGTTGAGACAAAGATTCTTGGAACTCCAGGCCTACAGAAGTTTGCTTCCGTCAGCCTGTCTGAATAAACTTCTGTCGTGGAAAGATTCAAGCGGTTGTAATTGTGTACATCCCTATTACCGATGTCTCATATCCCAAGGCGTTACGATTAGAAGCGAGGCCAATGGCCGCGCACACCCGAGAAACTCCTATATTCCTTCTCAATACCTCATTCAGCCTTGCAGGTATCTGCCATAAAGACGGTCTTTTGAGGAATGGTGTGTGGATAGTGGCATGCTAGTTGGAGAATTCTTCCATGCGTGAACTACAAGTACACGACCAATCATCGACAAAGGGAATGGAGCTGCGTGCTTTATAAGGAAAGATGACTATATCCTTTATCATGAAATAGAGCTATATGCATTATAAGTGAACTGGGTTATTTTCTTTTTTCTCAAGAGATTTAGATTTCGTTTTGCCCTTCCGGTTGATTTACGTTTGATTACCTCCAGCTCTTGGGTCCCCTCTTCAAGGTTTTAGTCCTCCTCCTTCCATTGGAGTTTCTCCGCCTATTAATTCCACTATGACAACGCCATTGGATGTGTATATCCACAGTCTGTCTGAGATTAGTACTTCATATCGACCTAAGGGAGATGACTGAGGTGTGTGCTGACCCACTTCACGCAATAGATGATAGCCCTTGGAGAGAAACGAAACCAAACCAGAATAGCTCAATAAATATTTGGCTATTCAGTTTTGCTGCCACTCCTGCAATTTTTCTTTTTACTCACTCGGACCATTTCCTTTTATCGTAGTCTTCTCTCTCACACAAACAAGCGCGCACACACACACATGATAGATTGACATTGACATCTCAATTCAGGCATTGTCCTTGCTGACATCTGATCACTTGTTATTGATCGTCATAACACAGCCAATTCCAGCCCAGATTTTTTTTTTACACCCGCCATTTTAATGTCTTTTTTTTAAACGTTTTTATTTCAGTCATCAGAGTGTTAGCATGTGGGTATATGCATGTGTGTATATGTATATGTGTATATGTATATATGTATATGTATATGTATATGTATATATGTGTGTGCTTTCGTCAAATCTTGTATTATTATTACTGAAGCTCAACTATTCAATCATAATTCAATCAACTTTTTCTTTCTCTCCTAAGCGAAAGATTTTTTTTAGCGTTAATTTTTTTTTTTTCTTCGATGTTTAATAATTTTAGCATCCATTAAAAAGGGAAATTCTCTGTTAGTTTTGCCTTGTCTATGAGACATCTGACCTGTTTAGATCAAAGAAACTAAAAGAAAAGCTGTTGTAATACCTAATGTCACCGTAGTTTGAGGCTAGATACACCTAGATGCTATTGCTTATTTTGTATTTTAAAAGTTAACTGTTTTGTTTTAAAAATTAATTATGCAAAGCTTTTTTAATGCATATTTTAATACAATGAATAAAACATAGAACATATGTAGAAAAATGATACAACACACTTAATGTGTACTACATACAGGCAATCTGTGGATATCTGTACGAAACACCCGATTAACTATTGTGTTAAAACCTTGTTTTTTCAGGTATTAGGCATAATTGAGGTCTCTCTTAGTCTGGATCTTCAGTTGGGCGATGAAACTTTTTTAAACTGACCTATCCAGTAAGTAATATAAACGTGTTGTCTTAAGGTTTGTAGTTGGACCACTGTTGTTCTTTTCCACAGTATAGTTTGAAAAAAAAAAGTTAATTTAGCATTACATTGATCGAGAGTATTCTCTCTACGAGAACACGAGACAGATTTAGACATGAAAACTTGGAATTACGTCACGTTGTTCATGAGCAAATACTTCTCAGCTTCAACGTGGCGTCCGAGTGGTAACGCAATACTTCTCAGCTTCAACGTGGCGCCATAGTGGTAACACAATACTTCTTAGCTTCAACGTGGCGCCATAGTGGTAACGCAATACTTCTTAGCTTCAACGTGACGCCATAGTGGTAACGCAATACTTCTTAGCTTCAACGTGACGCCCAAGTGGTAACGCAATACTTCTTAGCTTCAACGTGGCGCCATAGTGGTAACGCAATACTTCTTAGCTTCAACGTGACGCCCAAGTGGTAACGCAATACTTCTCAGCTTCAACGTGACGCCATAGTGGTAACGCAATACTTCTCAGCTTCAACGTGACGCCCAAGTGGTAACGCAATACTTCTTAGCTTCAACGTGACGCCATAGTGGTAACGCAATACTTCTCAGCTTCAACGTGACGCCATAGTGGTAACGCAATACTTCTCAGCTTCAACGTGACGCCATAGTGGTAACGCAATACTTCTCAGCTTCAACGTGACACCATAGTGGTAACGCAATACTTCTCAGCTTCAACGTGACACCATAGTGGTAACGCAATACTTCTCCGCTTCAACGTGACACCATAGTGGTAACGCAATACTTCTCCGCTTCAACGTGACACCATAGTGGTAACGGTACTTAGATGAGACCATTAGGCCCTTAGGGAAACAAAACAGAGTCCCTGTTGGGTGAACGAAGACCGAGTACATTGGTGGATTTACTATGGAGCCCCAACATACATGGAACTATCTACACTTTGTTCCTCACAGAGCAGTTTTTTCTTATGGTGGAACATGTATGAATATTTTTCTACACTGCACTTTTATTTCAACTTGTATCTTAAAATTCCGACACTCGCATAGTGCCTCGAGCACTGCAAATGTCTACTCTGCATAAATACAGCTATAATGTTGACTACGTAATTTTGTTTCACAGCGGATTAAATTTTCATTGATTTACGTGGGAAACGAATTATCGTGTACAGTAAAAACACAAAAAATAAAAAAATAAAATAAATGAGATAAATCAAAATGAAAACCTTAACATTTCTGAACTTGATCCAATGTACAGGAACAAATAAATGTTTAAAAGATTTCATCCTTTCGTTTCATTTTCACGTACACGCTGTTTATTTTATTTGTAGCCAAATGTTTTCAAAGTTTATATCAACTCACTCTGTCTGTCTGTCTGTCTGATACAACTTTTGTAGACGTTATTTCTCCCACAACCATTCATATTAAGGGGAAACTTTAATAAACATAAAACTAGTCATTAAATATATTGTTTGGTATCGAATAAAAGATAAAAATACTACTTTTTCAGAGATGTTGATGCATGTATGGAGTTATTCCACTTTTTATGTTTTGTGCAACTTTTTTCTCCCACTTCCAGGATCAATTGGAAATTACTTAGATCTGATGACAAGAAATAAATCAAGGAAAAAATTAACCATTAAGTATATCAGTGTGAAAGAATTTGGTTTATATAAAAATGGAGCTTACTTCTGCACTATTGAGATATATGGTGGTGATATTAAGGTTCTTTCCTAGGCATTTTTTCTTTAACTTCTTTTTTAAAAATATATATAATTTATTTGTATATACATTATGTATGTCATATTTACAAAGTATTTTTTTTTTGTCATGTTGAGGTGTTGGAAAGTCCACAGAGGTGGAACGTGTTATGTATTTAACATGTCCACAATATTCACTGCCTTTGTATTAAAAAAGTTAACCAGGATAGTTGCGGGTCTTGCATGCGCTCTGGACTGTCGCCAACTCCCAGCCATCCCCAACCGTCCTGCATAATGTTTTTTTTTTGGACGAATGTGGAGAGGAGTTATGTGCCTTTTGGTGTTCAGAAGTACAA
Source organism: Biomphalaria straminea (assembly GCA_021533235.1). NCBI lineage: Eukaryota > Metazoa > Mollusca > Gastropoda > Planorbidae > Biomphalaria > Biomphalaria straminea. Next base: position 6,091 of record JADKLZ010000613.1, read on the forward strand.
CTCAGCCATTAAAACATACACATTGCACTGTATTATTTTAAGGAGAGATAACTGTGCATTAAATGAACAAAACAAGGACCCAACGACTTATACGCTGTGCCAAACAATGAGATAGGACTAGTTGGATGTCTACAAGTCCGTCGTGTCTACCAGTCCGTCGTGTCTACAAGTCCGTCGTGTCTACCAGTCCGTCGTGTCTACCAGTCCGTCGTGTCTACCAGTCCGTCGTGTCTACAAGTCCGTCGTGTCTACAAGTCCGTCATGTCTACAAGTCCGACACTTCGTCACTGAGAGGTCAACAGTCCCATGAACCACACAACCATCCCATATGCCGCCACACACTTTTAAAAAACAATTTTTGACGCGAACAGGAATCCGCTTAACAAACAAAAGCGATGCTGAAATAACAAAAACACAACTACAACAAAAAAAAAACAACAACAAAGAACTTAAAGAATCTTGAGTGAAAAGGTATCACTGAAATTGTAATCGTCAATATTGTAACGAACTTCTCTTCTCAGGCCTTCTGCTCACACTGCTTAACACAACACAGCACATCTAATACAAGAACTTAACAAGAGCTTCATTAACACAGTGGCGATTTAATAATAAACACATCAACCACAGCTAATACACACAATTGTCTACACTAATTTCAAATGCTTAATAGCACAATGGAACTGCCTAACTAACACAACAAGCATCTAGAGCGTATGAGCTACATTTTCAAAGCCTTCTTATTCTAACACACACACAGTTCTAACTGTCTCTCTCTCTAACTGTACTGGACTACCACTGTCTCTCTAACTGGACTACAATTCTGACTGTCTCTGTACAACACACACAGATCCCACATTCTCGTCTGTCCAAGCTAGGGTCATGCGCAGAGCACAGGTGTAATGCTAGGGACAACAGTTGACCTGTGACCCACCTTCGTCTGTGTGTGTCAGTGGGTCTCACATGTAAACACATTCAGTCCACCACTGTAGAGTTGTAACATTGCCCCCTTCTTAGATTTGTCCGTCCCGGACAAAATCTAACTCACAACATGGGCTGTGAAAGTTCATCGTTGCAGGTGGGGGTCTATCTGTGGGAGGGGCAGTGGGCTTATACTGCCATCTCGATGAAGCCATCTGCGTTGCAACCTGTGAATGTCTCTTTCTCCTGCACCAGTTGGTCTTTCTTTGGTTGAGAGAAAGTGTACGTTTCTTAGCCTTTCTCTCAGTCGCCGTCGACCGCAGCTTCGTGGCTAGTAGTTGAGCACTTGATGTCATGGCAGTGCTCATTAAGACCGTTGTTCTTACAGGTTGCACCAACAGGCTTTCTCGATGAACCGTAGGCCTCCAGAAGGCTTGGTTGTCAAACACGTCATAATCCTCAAGCGTGTTTGACAGAAATGTCTGTGGGGCACATGGGCAACGTTCTTTGTTCACAAGTCCATCCACTACACCACCATCAGCGCTTCTCATGCTGATACTGGTATCAGGACAAACGTCAGTTTGGTCAAGACTTTGTTGATAAGTCTTAGGGCGCTCGCACTCTTCCTGCAAGGCGGGCCTGTCATCACAGTTCTTGTCAAACACCTCGGTACAGTAACCATGCTTCGAGTTTCTCTCGTAGACACAGGCAGATTGACAGAAGTCTTTAAGGTCCACAGCAACAGGCTTGGACTCAGACCCAACGTTGTCTTGATCTGTCTGGCTGGTTGAGGTACTCGTATCAAGTTTATCTGCAACAAAAGCTTCAGTCAAACTATATGTCTCTTGTCTTGTTTCTTCAGCTGTCTCATTCTGCTTCCCGTTGATCTTCTCTTGTGGCTCACATTCGTTTGGTTTGCTATCACAGTCACAGACAGCACAACCATCATCAGCATCTCTGTCGAAATTATCTGTTTGTTCTAGTTTCTTGTTTGGCGTGGTACCAAACGTTTCCTCAGTCTTGTTCTGCACAGTACTGGTATCTATCTGCTTAATCATGGTACCAAACGTTTTGTTGACATTTTTCAGCGTCGCACATAACTGTATCTGGAGAGAGCTCATCTGTTCACTCACGGCACACATGAGCACTCTGACATCTGGTTTGATTTCAAATAGATACGAGTCCGGTTCTTCATCTTCTTCCAGCAGCGCTTCTCTGAGACGTGTTGTTAGTGTTTCTTTGTTCCCATTAAGCTGTAGACCTCTTTCACGAAGCTCTTGTCTAAGTTCTTTTAGATCAAGTTCACTAAGCAGTTTCACAGAAGCCATTAGAAATCCTCATTTCTGACACCAATGTAACGAACTTCTCTAATCAGGCCTTCTGCAAACACTGCTTAACATAAATACAGCACATCTAACTCAAGAACTTAACGACAAGAGCTTCATTAACAACAGTGGAGGTTTAATTTCAATTACAACACCACAGCCAATAAACACAATTGGCTCCACTATCTACAAATGCTTAAGAACAATGGAACTATCTACTAACACAACAGTCTCTCTATATAGCGCGTATAAGCTACATTTTCGAAGCCTTCTTATTCTAACACACACACAGTTCTAACTGTCTCTCTCTCTAACTGTACTGGACTACCACTGTCTCTCTAACTGGACTACAATTCTGACTGTCTCTGTACAACACACACAGATCCCACATTCTCGTCTGTCCAAGCTAGGGTCATGCGCAGAGCACAGGTGTAATGCTAGGGACAACAGTTGACCTGTGACCCACCTTCGTCTGTGTGTGTCAGTGGGTCTCACATGTAAACACATTCAGTCCACCACTGTAGAGTTGTAACAATATCAACCATTGCTTCACCATTTTCTCTCATTATAAATATGGTACCTAGTTGTCACCTTATGGAAGTAATGTGTATGCAACATTCTTGACTGAACACTTAGTTTTAGGTTAGTTTTTTTATACCCAGATAAACATAAATCAGTAGCCATTTAAAAACAAAACTTTACAATTTTACACTGCAATTAACGCAATGGGAACTAACCTCGAAATAGCGACCATGTCAGACTGCATCTAGAAAGTTTTGGCAGGCCCCTAAAGCGCCATTCAGCTTCCTTTCAAAATCATGTTCTAAATGTTTTATGTTAGCATAAGTCTCAGTTCTGGTCTCCAGGACACGACGTGTCAATACAGTCTGGCAGGAAATGATCTTCAGAGGAAGGAATGCTGGGACAGAGTGAGAGAGAGAGAGAGAGAAAAAAGGAGGGGCGCTTACAATCCCAGCGTTCCCTCGACCGGAAATGGGAGACAGCATGCGACAGAAGCCATGATGGCAGGGTTTCTAAAAGAAAAGAAATTTGTACACTCTCAAGTCTTCGTGGACAAAAGAGAATTTTATGCAAATCTTTTATTTCTCTTTTCTCACTCTCTCTCATTCTGTGTTTTTGTCTGTGTGTGCGTGTGTGAGTGTGTGTGAAAGAGAGAAAGAGGTAGAGAGCAAGAAGACATTCAGAGACCGTGAGAATTACAAAAAAATAGAGAGAGAAAATGGTGATAGTAAGCGAGAGAGAGAGAGAATGGAGACAGTAAGAAAGACAATGGAGAAATTAAGAGAGAGATACAGAAAGAGACAGAGTAAGAGAGAAAGACAAAGAGAAAGAGAGAGACAGAATGAAAGACAAAGAGAAAGAGAGAGACAAAATGAAAGAGAGAAAGAGAGAGACATAATGAAAGAGAGAGAGAAAGAGAGAGACAGAATGAAAGACAAAGAGAAAGAGAGAGAAAGAATGAAAGAGAGAGAGAGAGAGAAAAAGAGAGACAAAATGAAAGAGAGAGAGAAAGAGAGAGACAGAATGAAAGAGAGAGAGAAAGAGAGAGACAGAATGAAAGAGAGAGAAAAAGAGAGAGACAGAATGAAAGAGAGAGAGAAAGAGAGATACAGAATGAAAGAGAGAGAGAAAGAGAGAGACAGAATGAAAGACAGAGGGAAAGAGAGAGACAGAATGAAAGAGAGAGAGAAAGAGAGAGACAGAATGAAAGAGAGAGAGAAAGAGAGATACAGAATGAAAGAGAGAGAGAAAGAGAGAGACAGAATAAAAGACAAAGAGAAAGAGAGAGACAGAATGAAAGAGAGAAAGAGAGAGACAGAATGAAAGAGAGAGAGAAAGAGAGAGACAGAAAGAAAGACGGAGAGAAAGAGAGAGACAGAATGAAAGAGAGAAAGAGAGAGACAGAATGAAAGAGAAAGAGAAAGAGAGAGACAGAATGAAAGACAAAGAGAAATAGAGAGACAGAATGAAAGACAGAGAGAAAAGACGAGTTACGGAAGAGATTAAACAGGTTTAAAGAAGCACAAATATAGTGCAGTCCCTATAATCCAAACTTCGGTAACTCTAAAGTCCGCGTAATCAGAACCCGAAATATTGATATTGTTGGAAAACAAATAAGAAAGTAAAGTGAATAAGTGTATAGTGTACTATAAATTACAGTTCGTTTTAAAGATAAACAGCGTAATGAAAGTGGATGGAACAATATTCTTAGGTGGCTTTAAACTCTATTGGTTTTAAAAAGTTTGTTACTTTTTGTGTGTAGAAGAGATAAGGACCTCTCTTTTAATTGTCTATAATAAATACAAATGCTTGTAAATTTCTAGAAATAGTTCCAGATAGCATATGTTCATATTATTCAGTGGTTTATGATAATTGTATTTGAAAATCTGATACAGTAATAGAAAAGTACTTTGACTTCTATAGAAATGTACTGTGACTTCTGTAGAAAGTACTTGACTTCTGTAGAAAGTACTTTGACTTCTGTAGAAAGTACTTTGACTTCTGTATAAGAACTATTTCGCACTCTTGTCACGTACTTTCTACACAGAATCAGTTTCAGACAAATCAAACAAACTGTACTTATCACTATACCCTGTACCTATGTAACTACGGAAACGCGCCCCACGGAAACGCTTCAAAGACCAGCTTAGGCGTCAACTTTCCTTGGCTGACATAGAGGAGAGCACCTGGCTGCATGCGGCGTCGGAACGAGACAGCTGGAGGTCACTCACAAAGGCCGCGGGATACACATTTGAGACCAAAAGAAAATCTGCCGCCGAGGACAAACGCAGACGACGAAAAGAAAACCTAAACCGACCACCTGCGGACAATGGTTTTGCTTGCCCTGGATGTGGCAAAATATGTAGGTCACAGCTGGGACTGCACAGCCACGGGAAACACTGTATTCCTCACTAATCTTCGGACTCGAAGATAAGCCTATTATTATTATTGTTATGTAACTACATTTTTTATTTCTTAATTATGTTTATTTCAGTTATAATTTCGCTCAATCCGAAATATTGGTTAATCCCTAATGTGTCCCGGCCCCAATCATTTAGGACTATCGGAACTCCGCTCTACTTAGACCTGTTTCTTGCTCCAGGGAAATAATCCTTTTTTATATTCAGCTCAGTTTTTTTTTTCTTTCAGTTAAATCTTCCATTAACATTTCTTATGTTTAAAAATTCATGACACCATTAGCTGCAGGGCACTTTAGTATTTGTAGGATACTTTCGTCTTTTCGTAGCTAATCACACAAAAAATGATTGAATGGTTTTGCCCTAGGCAATATTTTAACTTTTAGGTCATTACGTTATTACGTAGGGTTAGGGTTAGGGTAAAAGGTAAGGTTTACGGTTGGGGCAAGTTCTTTAGATTAAACACATAGCCGGTTTTAGTGATGGGCAAGTGTGCGACCGGAAAAGGTGGACTCGAGCCTCGCGATTTAATTTAAACTTACGCTATAGCCTGTCCTATTAGGGGTACCTTGCACAACTCTCTTTGCTTTGCAGATCCTTAAGGGCCCTGTTAGTAGGGCTCTGATTCTAACTTGCTCAGAGCCTCAACATTCTAGAGTCCAAACCCGAGACACACTTAACAAACTATATTTTCTTAATAAATGAACTAGCTGTACAGGTAGGGGCTACCGTGCGTGACTCAGGCGACTCCTGTGACTAAGGTCAGCTTGTTCCTGATATGTGCGCGTGTAAACTAGACAGCACGTGAATGGTGATATGGTCATGTGCTCTTCCAGAATGGGCTCGCTTTGTTACTGTTAGCTTCCAGTAACTATTGATGACCTTATAGAGGCCAGGGAGAAAATGTGTAAGTTCAGTCGACACAGTTTAATGCGATGCTTGTTACAGTCTAGAGTTGGAACGGTTTTGTACCACTCAGAACAAACGAGTTGAGTGCAGATAAGTACATTGAAGTGTAGAGAAGTACATTGACGTGTAGAGAAGTACA
>JADKLZ010000635.1:0-12299 GCA_021533235.1 Biomphalaria straminea
TAGATGTCCTAGTGTGTTATATGTTCTAGATGCATGATTGCATACATGACCTAGATGTCCTAGTGTGTTATATGTTCTAGATGCATGATTGCATAGATGACTTAGATTTCACAGATGACCTAGATGTCCAAGTGTGTTATATGTTCTAGATGCATGATTGCATACATGACCTAGATGTCCTAGTGTGTTATATGTTCTAGATGCATGATTGCATAGATGACCCAGATTTCATAGATGACCTAGATGTCCTAGATGACCTAGATGTTTTAAATGGTCAAGCTGTCCTGGATTAGTTGACCTAGATGTCCTATATATTTTTACCATAGATGTCTTACATGTTTTAGATGGCCCATTCGTCTTAGATTTCATAAATATGGATGCCCAAAATGTCCTAGATAGGAGCACGAAAAAATACATTTCCTTCACCGACACATTGTTCACGACAAATTCGTTCCCCCGACATTTCGTTCACCGACAACTTGTTTACCCACCACTGGTTCACCGACAACTTGTTTACCCACCACTGGTTCACCGACAAATTGTTCTCAGCCAATTTATGTAGCTGAAACTATCTGTACACTACTCTCAATTCCTTCTCTCTATTTTTTTTCTTCTCATTTCATTTTTCTTTTTTAATTATCTATTTCTATGCCAATAACACACAGTACTAACAAGAGAACGGTTCCACGAAAATGAAAGGCATCCAGGCTGCAAAACATAAGCGAAAGAAATTGTATTAGAATGAAGTGGTAGTATAAGATGAGTCTACTTTCCAACGGAAAGAAATAGTACATGACTGAAGTGTTGGTATAAGCTGAATAAGTCCTTTTTATGCATCGTCGTCTGATGCTTATTACAAATTTAATCCCATGACTGATCCAGACTAATTGATACACTTTATATAAGCTTTGTTTTGTTTTTTTAAAGAATTTTTGTGCGTATTTTCCTTGTTTTCCTCTTGATTACGTAAGTAATAATAATAACAAACACGGTTAGGTATTTTAGTAAGGGAGATGAATATTTACTACATTTTTAACACATTTATGAAAATGGTTTTAGATTTTTTTTCAAAAAAGTATTTTTTTTTTAACATTTGTATTGCTAAGTTAAATAAGTTCTGTCATACTAACTACTACAATTACACAAAAATAATTCTTTACCTTTTTAAAGATAAAAATCTAATTAGTATGCATATAAGTTGGACATACTTTAAACAAAGCAATTAACAAGTCTTTTTCATTTATAGACGTAAACTGCAAAAGGACACTCACAACATTAGACACTTATCTATAAGAAAATTATTTGTTTTTGACGGAAATGTTGTATCACTTCTGAACCAAAGCAAGAAATTAACCCTTTACAAAACAATTAGATCAATTAGATATTGATTATAAGTTATCAGTTAGGCCAGTTTAACATCTAACTTCACATTCACTTTCACCTATCCTTTGGTCTGCTGGACTGCTGGCGCACTACACAAAGTATGTCAACCTTCTTTCTCCATTCTTCTCTGTCATTTGCCTTTGATAGAATTTCATTCAGATATTCTTTCTGAAAATATTGGAAACTGCCTTTTTACACGTACCTTTGTTTTTCTTCAGTATTTTTATTTCATTTATACACAACACAATGGACAACAAAACAACTTTTGAGGGAGCAGTCGTCATAATAAAATGCTTCACAATATCTGCTTTACATCATATTGTAGAACGAATAATGTAAAGCACAACTATTCCCCCCCCCTAGAAAAATTGGTTACATTAAAATTATTATATTCAACACAAGAACAACATATGCAATAAGGACAGCCAAGGACGCTGTCGTTATGACTCGACGTTTTAGACATTTTTAGGAGATAGCTGATTAAAGAAACTATAGGATAAAGTTGAGATGGACAAAAATTTTATAACCTGTAAATGGTTTACTTGCAAATGAATATTATATGAGTAGGTCATTAAAATTATTTTCAGCATTCAATTAATATCTTGTAAGAATAACAAAGAAATATAATTAAATCAAAATAGTTTCTTTTCATATGGTCATCTAACCACGCTTTAGACCTATATTGGATGACTGTCTGGTCGTGTGGTTTGCGCGCTTGACTGTCATTCAGATTTATCGATGATCCAGGGTTCAAACCCTGCCCGCTCCCACCCCCAGTCGTTCTGCGGGAGGTTAGGACTGTAAAATACATATAACTCTGAAAGAACATCCGAAACATGTAAAACATTTTACAAACATTTTTACAATCTGTTTTTTACTGTTTGAATACGGTAGACCTCCTTTTATCTAAAGCCGTTTTATTCACACGGAACATTGACGTTAAAATATACATATTGTGTATTTGAACCTGTTCGTGTTCAACGCAATTAGTGTAGATTATCAATTTACACTTCTTTCATGTTTCTAGAATACCAAGTAATCAATATACAATGTTAAAGTTTATCGTTCGTATATTGATACTATAGAGTCTGTCTGAAACGACTATAAAAAATTAAAATTAACTAGAGAGACATAATAAAAAAAATGCAAAGAAAAATTTACAAACAATGTTACAAAGACAGTTTGTGTGGAAACACAAACTCAGAATCGGTCCCCGAAGTGGTCCACCCAGGCAGATAGAAAGACAGGTTTCAATATTATCAGAAAGAATATCAGAATTAAATTTTATCAGAAGTGGTCCAGCAAGGCTTGAAAAAAGGCAGTTTTAATTCATTGTTAACTTTCGTTATTGATTCTAGTTTTTTTTCAGGTAAAAGAAATAATTGTGCAAAATATAGTTTGATCCGAAATTGGGTGTGGGAGAAATAACGTGTACAAACTTTTGGCCAGAAAGAGTGAGTTGATATAAGCTTTATATCACTTGAACAAGATGAATCTTCTGCTTATTGATTTATATTCTATACAACATTTAGTTAGTCATGTTCACCACCGTCAGGTAATTTCACCTGCCTGTAAATTCCGCCATATTAGGGCAAACAAATCCATAAAGTCATCCTCCATGAGCGACATGCAACTAGCACAAACAAAAAAAAAAATTTTTATCTTTCCACCTCCGATATGTTAATGTAATATAACGGGACTTCAAAGCAGTGGGCATTGATTTGTAGATATCTTTTTTGGAAGCAATTAGCTAATCAAAAAATTTGGTCGCTCCTCCTCCAATATGTTATTAAGCAGTAATAAAAAACATAACTTTTTTTTTTTAGGAAATTAACAACTTTTTTTTGCTATGATTGAAATATGCTATCACTTTTTTTTTCACCAATCATCATCAGGTGGTGTGCTACATCTACACGACTCGGCCATGACGTCATTACAATGGGTGATTAAACGACTGACCTACTTACCTAACCTCTATACGCGTGTACAAGAGGGTAAATACCCGACCAGAAAGTACAAATTCTCGAAGACACACCCCGGGCTAGGTAAGTTCATACACTTTATTTACACTACTCCTATTGCTCATGCAGGGCTTAGGCTGGTCACGTGTTCTATTATCTGGATATTTTAAGCTATCAAATAGTTTGAGGACTATTGGAATGTATTCTCAATTCTTTTTCTTTTTTGATGCATTGATTAAATTTGTTTTGCCGACAAGTTAAATAAGCCTAAATACTGCTAAACCAAAGATCGCAGGTTCTGATTCGGGTGTGACCTTTTTTCTAAAGATTATGGTCCCAAGGATCGATACGCTTTTAATAGATATAGGACTTAACAGGAAAGATGATATGGATTGCGCAGTCCCTTCATACCATAGTAAGCCGATGGCAATTTGTATGGTTCATTGATTAATATCTTTCAACTTTTAATACATGGCAATGTCTTCGATTTCGAAGATTAAAAATGTGTGCACTATTTCAAATACCTTAGCAAACCCAGCTTTCATCTGGTGCCTAAATAGAGCTTTATAACGCTTCCTCGGGCCATCTCTATTATTTCTTCCTGAGCGTCTTCATCAAAAAAGATCTCTGTTGGCATTAATTTCATGAGTAGAAAAGACTTATACCCATACTAGTTGACCGGCGGCATAGCATACGCCGCTATTTTACAAGGCAGGCCTTAGGCACTGCAACATATGCGACCGCAGTGGGTCCCGCACTTTCTTTGGACCCGTGCTAATTTTTAGGTGCATAAATTATTAAATTAACTCATTTTATAACATATAACAGATTTCCCGCGGCCTCTTGATTTACCAGGAGCCCCTGGAAATCTTCTGAAATGTTATTAAATATAGGCCTACGAAAAAGTCCTGAAAATCTCCGGAAATTATTAAAATCTTTTGTAAACTAAAAGTTAAGTAAAAAAAAAAGAAATATCCGTAAATATATATAGATAAATATCCGGAAATGGAAGTGAGATTAAAAGGAGCAAGCCAGTGAAATTATTTTTTTAAATTTATTTGTGATATTTAAGTACTTCTAAAGTCAAACCTGAGAGTAGACTCTATATATGTATTGTCGTTCTAGTTTCAAGAGTCTTACGACACAATATAATCTGTAAATACTTACTTAATATTATGACAAATTGAGAAGAAGAGAATTATATACACCACTTTCATTCACAAAATGCTCCTCTATGCTATGCTGTTTTGTGAATGAAAATAGTGCGGATTTGGATGCACCATTTTCCATTCACACCATGCTGCGCCATGGAATCTTCCCATTTACTTGTTATAATTAAAGCGAATGCGTGAATTCATGAATAAAAATATAATGAATTTGGAGATATAAATTAGTTAATTGACCTTAATTTACGCGATATTAAGAATAGAGTTGCACTAATGTAACAATGCTTTAGAAAAACAAATTTGAATGTTAATTTGATTAAATGGACTATAATTAGTATGTTCATGTGCTAAAGCATAAAACTATCCTTGCGAAGAGAAGTTCTATAATCTTAGAGTTGAATTCGAGTTTTAGATCTAGATCTAGATCTAGAAATAGAGAGATGAGTTACCTTTCGTAATCATGTCTAATGAACGAATGTGCGTAATTTTTGATATTATTTAAAGTACTTCTAAAGTGAAACCTGTGAGTATACTCTATCTGTGTATTGTTGTTCTAGTTTCAATAGTCTTACGACACAATAATCTGGAAATACTTTAAATATTATGACAAATTGAGAAGAAGAGAATTATATACACCACTTTCAATCACAAAATAGTGCGGATTTGGATACACCGTTTTCCATTCACACCATGCTGCGCCATGGGATCTTCCCTATTTACTTGTTGTTGTTTGAAGTTTTGAACGTGTGACTTAGAGAATTATATATATAGATACCAATGCATGCGTCCGAATGCGTTGTTGGCTTTATTGAGATGGTTGTTAGAAAGTGACACATCGTTGGACACTATGCTGCCCTGGTTTGTGATGGTGGTCGACATTACGTGGCTTTGCAAACTGATTCAATTCGTTTTCGCACTACTTCAGAGACTTCCGTTTTTTTCTCAAGCGAGACAGCAACCTTAGCTAGAAATTTCTAAAACTTTTTATTGTTTTGTACTTTATAGAAGTTTTCTTATATGTTTTCAAAAATGTATCTACTTATTGAATATAACACTAGCTCTAAAGGTAGACCTATCTAAATAACTCGTTTCACGTGCCATTCTAAAAAATCATTTCCCTGTGTATAAATGCCTAGTTCCCAAATGTCTAGTTAAATTTAATATTTGAATCGTTTTGTCTGTGCAGGTTGGGTGTCCATGGCTAAACTGAGAGCTTCGGCCAGAAACAGAGACCAGTTTGATGAGCAGTGAGTATACTCACAGAGTTGGGTTTGCATGATTTGGTTTAGTAGAGAACTAATGTCTTAAAACCCGCATGGACTTCAAACTAAAATATCATTAGAAGCTGAACATTGCTGATGTAATCAATTGTAGTCAAACTGAATTTCCATTTGATTGGACCAATACAAACTATCTTATCTTATAATCATCGGCCACCTTTTTTTTTCCCCCCGAATTGCCTGATATGAAGCTATTTTTTTTTTCACAAGCTTGAAAATGAACACATGCCGTTTTTCTGTTTACACATATTCTAAAGAAAGCTGAGCAGCGGCGTCCTGAACATTGGCGTCTGTGTCTCCTAGTGCGAGCAGGTCTCACCTTTCTCCTTTCCTAATCAACCTTTCCTAATTAGCTATAAAATATATCGGTAGTTTGTTCTTTTTATTTGGCTTTAATACATACATTACAACATGCATTACTGTTAAACTTGTATGGGTTTCTATTTTTTAAATTGATTTATTTATAACTTTTTATCAAATATTTATATCATTTACAAAGTGTAAGATTTTCAAATTACTAACAGGCACACATAATTGTTTTCTCTATTAGTTTTAAGAAATTTTCTTAATTTAATTTTCAAAAATAAAATACATCCATCATTAAACTTCAATTATGAAGAAAAATGAAAAACAAAAAAAAGATTAAAAAAAAAAGTAAATAAAAATAATATTCGACTCAACTTGAGTATAGAACATATGACAACTTGATTGCTTTGAAGTTGAACGTCAGCATTTTCTGAATTGATCAGCGGGGATCACATACTTATGCGACTATTTATTGGTTTGTTTATTATATGGACATCTGGGTCTAACGCAATATCTAAAATTCGTATTCAGAACTTTTAAGATATAGTCTACTAAGTCTAGATCTACGTTTAGATCTAAAATCTAAATGTGATCAGTGATCTATATTAGATTTAACACATATGAACTTTAATAAAATTAAAGCAACTTTAAATTAACTATTATCGCATAATAACTGTAATACGCTGACTACGCCATTTCGGCTCTAGACCTAGATAGTCTTTAGTCAAAGTTACATTTTTTTGACTTTGAAATAGTATACAGTTTAACTAGAGTGTTTCCGATGTAGCCAACGAGCCAATTATTCTTTTCTCAGTGATATAGCCTAAATAAAGTGTTACATTTTTAAGAAAATCGTTAGAGATCTGTTTGAAATCAACGTTCGACTCCATGAAGGAGTGACTCGAATAGAAGTATTGTAGAAAAAAAAATCTCTTTCGCGCCTATTTGTTAACTTGGATTTAAATATAAAAACAAATTAATAATAGATAGATAGATAGGTGGATCTAGATCCAGATGTTAAAAGTACATACGCATGTTTGTGTGAGTAAGTAGCTATAGACACTGGCTTAACTTTAACTTAAGTGTGCTTTTCTTCTACTTGGGTGTCACTCAGTTCAACCTGCACCCCCACTCCTAGAAACGCCACTGCAGCTGAGTATTTGGTAATAACTGCGAATATAAAGATGGCTGGGTATGTTACATGAATAGGGTTTTGTACATGAAAATGGCTCTTGGTATGAAGAGAGCCGTCTGCATGATTATGGCGGTGCAGGCCTACTTGGTGATATAGTCAAATAATATGCGCTGGCATCTTTCTTGGAGCTAGGCGAAGGCTTAAGCTTATAAAAGTTAAATGGTACTATGGGTCACATAGACTGGGTCACACTGGTACATAGAATAATAAGTTAGGGTGATTTACTGTCACACATTGTGATTGGTCATTGGTCATGTGTTAAATGATTGTCTGTTCACAGGCTGGTCTATAACATGTCCATCTGGGTGGATGACCCGTTTCGTGCTTACCCATCTGTGAATGATGTCTGGGGCAAGTTTGAGACCTACTTCTCTACTGTGTATGACCTGATACCTAGTAGAAAAAACACAAAGTAAGCTTAGAATGAGTTTTTGTTAATGCAGCGCCATCTGGTGGATTGAAATGAAATAATGTCCTAAATATCGTTTGCCATTAAATGTGAATAAGTTAACCTAAAGCCTTTAACAAAGTAGATAAACCGTTAAAATACTACAACACATCAATTTTGTTAAGCGATCAACTAGGTGAGCTGTTCTATTAGACTAATTAAGTGGGAATTAAGTGGGCTGTTCTATTAAATCAACTAAGTGAGCTGTTCTATTAGATTAATTAAGTGGGCTGTTCTATTAGATCAACTAAATGAGCTGTTCTATTAGATTAATTAAGTGGGCTGTTCTATTAGATAAACTAAGTGAGCTGTTCTATTAGACTAATTTAGTGGGCTGTTCTATTAAATCAACTAAGTGAGCTGTTCTATTAGATTAATTAAGTGGGCTGTTCTATTAGATAAACTAGTTGAGCTGTTCTATTAGATTAATTAAGTGAGCTGTAGTATCAGATAAACTAGATGAGCTGTTCTATCAGGTAAACTGGATGAGCTGCTCTAATTCTATAAGGTAAACTACATGAGCTGTTCAAATAGATTAACTACGTGAGCTGTTTTCTTGATTTGAGAAAGTATAAAAATAGATACAAATGTGTTGCTTATTAAATAATTTGGTTTAAAAATCATTCCTTAATGTCACAAGTCGAATCTATATTGTTGAATTAAAGTTAGCAAGAAACAAAGGAGATAATATAAGTAGTTTAAGAATTATTTCTGGCATATGTTATGAGAATGTAATAATAAATATCTTCTAAAAGTAACTTGATATACTGTAAAACACGTGTACATAATACATATATAATTGGGTTTACTATTCAATCCATTTCTCTTTGGTCTAGACTTTACTTACAGCAAGGCTTCAAAGAGTTTTACGACGATGGTGTCCAGTACATGGAGATTAAGGTAGCAGGCAAGGTACGTGACAGGATTGACACTGGACAGAGTCCACTAAACTTGAATACTTGAAGGTTTGTATTTTAAGTTTCAGCAATACACGACCAACTTACATACACTGCTATACCCCCAGGTAGACGCAGAAGGAAATGACGTCACAGATGAATACTTGCAGCTGATCCAAGAAGTGGTTGAAGACTTCAAGACTGAGCATCCGGACTTCATCGGGGCAAAGGTCATCTTGGCTGGACGTAGGTAACTAACTTATTTTATTGGAACTAAAACTCCACTCTCATTTAAACCATGAGTATATATATATAGTATCAAATGGCGCCTCACTTTTAAGGGAAGTTCACATATTTAATATGTAATATTTAGCGATTGACGTAGCGTTAATGAACCCACTGGCACCTAGTAAGTTCGAAGTGTTTCCTATGCATGTTGTTATTAAATTTTTGTATAGTGATGTAATTATTTTAAATAATAATAGTTGTAATTGTAAAAAATAGAGGGGACTAAATTGGGCGTCGCAATTCTTAAGGCCGGTCCTGTCAGTAATGTTACATAACTTTGTATGCTTTGTCTTAAAAGAGGTGTATTTTTTAAGTATTGCAAACCGGTAATTATTTTTAAGAACTAAAGAAAATTTCTAATTTGTAAATCACAAACTATGATGAACGTAAATTTTCAATAGCTTTTCTAGATCTAAACGTGACAGACAGACAAACAGACATTATACACAAAACTAATAGCGGCGTTTTCCCTTGCTGCAGCTGCTAGAGAAAACCGTGCCTCATTCACGCTTTATGACTTCTCTCTGTGTGCTAATTTCTGGCTCATTAAAAGAAGAGGTTAATAAAGCTAAATTTTCTTTTATTTCAAAATTTAAACTTTATTTTTATCAAAC
Organism: Biomphalaria straminea; assembly: GCA_021533235.1. Lineage (NCBI taxonomy): Eukaryota > Metazoa > Mollusca > Gastropoda > Planorbidae > Biomphalaria > Biomphalaria straminea. The sequence continues at coordinate 9,538 of JADKLZ010000635.1, forward strand.
AACATGTTTTATTTTAAATCTATCAAATACTTTTTAAAAAATTATTAAATAACTTTTATAAAAACAAAATTGAAATCAATTCCTCAGGTCGGAGACAAGTCAACATGAGATGGTGGCTAAGACTATTAAGTCAATGAGGAAATATCCTGATCTGGTCAAAGGATTTGACTTACTTCAACAGGAAGATAACACCCATTGGACAGTGGAGTTCGTCGAAGATTTGCTAAAAGATGACCAGTCTAGGCTACCGTACTTTTTTCATTCTGGTGAAACTGGTAAAGTGTGACTCGATAAAACGCATTTACTCAGGAAGTTTAACAGAAATTTTCGAAACCAACATTTCATAAGTTGAGCAAAGTTTGTAATGAGATGATTGAAACCAGACTGAAAATTATTGTAGACATGTATTTATCTCTACTTATTTATCTTATTTTTTGTAATATTAAAACATTGTTTCAATCTTTCAATCTTTCTTGACCATTAGATCATGGCCGGACAATAACGTGTGAGGTGTCTGTGTTATAACAATCAAATAATAATTAAACCAGTGGGTTCACAATCACGGCTGTTTTATTATTAGAGATAAACAAAAAGTACTAAAAATACAAAAAGAAATTTTATCTAAGGGGAAGAACTTCCTAATGTCAGTCATGTATCTCAATACTATACTATTTATTTTTTATCAAACAAAATTAATATAGTACTACTATTTTATTAAGTGATTGTTTTCTTCAAATCAGATCACGTTCTGTTAGAAACAGTGAATAACTGTGCAAAGTTTTAACTTGATACAAGTAAAGAAAGAAGGAAAGAGAGAGAGATAGAGAGGGAGAGATGGGAGAGAGAGACAGAGAGAAGCTTAGTAATTAGAAAAACAAAGCCATGAGAGCGATGAAAAGAAAAAGATGAAGAATCAAGAAGAAAGAGAAATAGATAGAGGGACAGAGAGAGAGAGAGAGAGAGAGGGGGAGGAAGAGAGCCAAAAAAAGCTAAGCGTGAGAAAAAGAGCAGTCAATAAAAACAATTAATATTGAGCTTTATTAACAGAATAATGTCCTTCTCTTTCAGACTGGACACAGTGGGCAGACTTGAACCTAGTGGACTCTGTCCTGTTGAACGCAACGCGTATCGGTCACGGGTACGCTGCATATCATCACCCCAAGGTCATGAAAGCTGTGATGACCAAAGGAATAGCCATTGAACTCAACCCTATTTCTAACCAGGTAGGTTTAACACTAAGGCAAACATGTAAATATACCTGTTGAAGACATAACAAATGACATAAGAAGTGCTGAAATTATTTCGCTGTAATAAAATGTGCTAAGTTTGTAATACAATATAGTATGAATGGAATAAGATGTGCTACTTTTGGAATTAAATGTGTTCCTAATAATGTTCTATTCTAGGTGTTAGGTCTTGTGAATGATCTTCGTAACCACCCAGGTGCTTTTCTTATTGCGATGGGTGCCCCAGTGGTCATCAGTTCCGACGACCCACCAGCTTGGCTAGCGAGTCCGTTGTCCCATGATTTCTACATGGCCTTCATGGCCCTGGGAGCAGTTCACGATGACCTAAGGCTTCTCAAACAACTTGCCATGAACTCAATCACGTATGAATTATCTTTCTATTTCTAATGTTATATCTACCAAAACCTTATTTCCAGACAAGTTTGTCACTATAGGAGAAACATAATTTGTTACAATATAGTTTCAGTGTCGTCGCATGGGTGTGTAGCGAGGATGCGGTTGAAATTAAACTGAATTTGTTTTCGCAATAACAAATTAAATTTTTAAATGTATATATCTAGTGCATAGTTTAAAGCTGCTTACCAATCAATGTATGCAGTTAATTATATTTTTAGTACTACGGCTCAACAAACATAAAAAGAATTAATCTTTCTGGGGAAAAGGATTTAGACATGGTGATGACGGAATGATGATAATTACGTCACAATGAACTCATCGCATTGTATGACACCTATCCTAGCGACGCTTCTGTATAATTTTTTTTTAGATTCTCCTTAAACGTTGTCTAGGGTCGTTTATCTTTTTTGCCTTATCCTCTCTCCGCAAGCCTACTAGCTACTGTTGACACAGAAAACAAGTCTCCGTGTGTCTTGCTCTTAAAAAGAAACACTAAATGATTATATAAAGACTGCAGTAAATGCTTAAAGAGGAGACCTTAGAGTTGCTCTTAGCAAAAAAATAGTTTTAAGATTTTTTTTTTGAGTTAACTTAGAAGTGTCTGCACAACCCATCAGCCTGCTAATTGGTTTCTACATCGCCCATACACTAAGGCTGGCCTTTTTTTTTACGTTGAGGTATCAAGATCTAGCGAATTCCGATCACAGTGATTCATTTTAAGGTAGTTAAAAAAAATACTGGAAATGTTGACATTGTCTTCATTAGGAATATAAAAACTGCAATAAACATTAGACGTTCAATGTTGCGAATGTTTTAAGCTGAGTTAAAGTTTTGCTCTTCTTTGGAATTGTCTCAAAAGTTGAGTTAAAACTCTTGGGCCTACGGAGACTTGCCTCCATCTGTCTGCCTGAACAAATATCTGTCTGTGAAAGGAAAGATCCAAGGAGATGTAAGTTAATACATCCCTATTACTGATGGCTCGTGACCCAAGGCACTCGGATTAGAAGCGAGGCCAAGAGCCGAGCACACCGAAAAACTTCCAAATATTCTTTCTCTGTACCTCATCAGTCGTGCAGATGTCTGCCATGAGGAACTGCGAGTGGAATTTTTTTTCGAGAA
>JADKLZ010000635.1:12399-22986 GCA_021533235.1 Biomphalaria straminea
CGCACGCGCGGCCCCTCAGTCTTCTTCAATTCCCGCATGTGCTATGTACTCGATCCTTGGGCACCTCTAAGAGGTTTTTTTTTGCTTCCCCTATATGCAAATCGTCTCGTCTAATGACCGTACCCATCCGAACGCCACGGTGAGACTCTGAAGTATTGGTGGAAAAATAAAAACATAACATATAAGAGCTGTGAAAAACGTCCAACAAAGTTTTGTATTTAGAAACTTAATGCATCCATCTTTAAAACAACGAGCAAGACTATACTAGTTTTATCTTGCTTGCAACATATTTTAAAGTCCATGGAGTCAACTAGCCGGGCGGGGATTAAAAATCTTTGTTTCATTCAAGGTGACCCTCTTTGATCCCTCTTTGATCTTACTTAATGACCCTTCATGATGACATTGCATGAAATCTTATGGGAGCACCTTACATGCTGACCTAACATAACCATTACATGTGGCTCTTATATTTTGATTTTAAATGATGATCTGACATAAAGACCTTACAGTACATCATATTAATATTACATAAGATGGTTTGGTGAAAGAGTTCTAGTCTGTAATATGGCTTTCAGATACAGCACAATGTCATCAAGAGAAAAAGTCATAGCCAGGCGGAAGTGGCAGTCTCGTTGGAATGAGTTCATTGATGATGTCATATGCAAGTATAACTTGTGAGGTAAAAACACGAAATATATTATTTGTTTTATTTCATTGCAGAACTTTTACAGATTATAGCATACATCAGTATAAAACTAAAAGGTTTTAGCCTAAGTTTTAGAAATCTTATACCAACTCGCTCAGTCTGTAAAAAAAAGTTTGTACCCGTTATTTCTCCGTCCCCCAATCTATGATCAAGTTAACATTTTTAACACTTATTTCTTGTACCTAATAAAGCAAGAAAAAAAGTAAAAACTAATGGTAATTATTTTTTTTGTCGAGAAAGGGAAAGAAACCCTACTTGACTGATGTGGATATATAAATTGAACTAGTCGCCGTTATATATTGTATAGAGAAGTAGTTCGTTTGAAACTAACAATACAATGTATAAGACCTTCTATTTTCATAAGCACGTTGCCGGCATAGTGGTTAGTCACGTAAGTGCATTGGCTTAAAGAGGTTAAAGTTCTCGAAACCGAATTTAAATAATACATCTTTGTTTATGAAATGCATTTAAAAGTGATCACGGTAACATTGACACAAATACCCCCACCCCCCTATCTCTCTCCCCCACCTGGTCCAGACAAGTGATAGGATCATAGAGCATTGCAAAGCTAAAGGCATGAAATTGTACTAGACAAAAACAATTCGTTAAAGTATTTCTAAGCTTACAGACTTACAGATGTATTATTTCAGTCTAGAGTCTAGTATTATTCTTTGTCCCTTGCATGTAAACACGTCACTGTTCAAAGTATATCCATTCCATTGATCTCATTTTGTTTTTATTTCTCTTTGTATTCAGAGTGTCTGCGTACCAAGCAGCAAGACGGAGATGTGAAGAGAGACTCTTCTATCTGATATATTGTAGATAAATGTCACGCCTGTTCAAAGTTAGAATAAAAACATTGATTTGTTTGTTTGTGTTTGACTTTTTTGATTATGTCTACTGTGTTATAGAGTTCACGTACTTTATACTAGTCTATGATTAGTGTCACAAGGTTATTTGATGTTGAATGATGTAATGTCCTTGTAATGCCGGGGAATCAAACTTCTATTAAAAATAATTTAACTAATGACGATCTAGAATTCTTCACAAAAGATTCTTTGTAGAAAACGAAACTTTGGAACTTTATTTGAATTAAACGTAAGTACAGCTTATGTACAATAGTAGATCAACAAGATGAAATAATAACATAACAAAGGCTTCTTCCTTAATAAAACTTAGAGATATTAGAATACACAACCTTCCAGTTAAACATTCAAGCACAGACTGAAAATCTCACGCAATTACAGTCTCTGGGCGGAAGTTGTCACGTGACTGATGCAACCGACTGATGCAACTTCTAGCCAATAGATTTTAATTTCTAACAAGACAAAGAAAAGCCAAAAATAACTCTCGTGTAATACCAATATAGAAATCAACCCAGAATGGCATATTTGACAGTTAGTTTCAATGAGAAGTTTAGAGGTATTGATTTAAAGACATAGCTTGCAATGTTAACTCAAGTTTTGTATACTCTCTCAAAGCCTGTTGACAAACATTTCTGTAGTCTGTTTATACAATGTTTTATACTTGTACAGACTTGAATAAAATTCAATGAAAGAATGTACATGAAATAATATACATACCTAACTCATACTTTTTATTTGTAAACGGATTTAAATGTCATCCATTTATAAAATACAATTTAATTTGTTTAAGAAGTCTTGACTAAGAACAGACCCAGTAAAGATATCGAAAGTACAAAGTTTTTTCAGAAAGAAATTTGTTTTTGTATCTAAAGGGTCATTAGAAAGTTAAGGCTTCAAAACATTTTACCGTCTATTAGATTACGCTGCAATTATTTATTCACAAAACACCATTATATCACTAGAAACAGAGTTTATTAGCTGACTTCTCTACTTTAAATATTAGATTATGTCGAGCTCACCGCCCCAACCTCGTATCCTTTCAGATTGCACAGTTTGACTGTTGGTTCCGCCCTTGAAACAGAACTGCGTTGCAAGTAATAAGATTGCACAGTTTGACTGTTGGTTCCGCCCTTGAACAGAAGTGCGTTGCAAGTAATAATTTAATTATTCTTCCTTGTTATTTCTAACAACACGAGCGACTTAGCAGGGACAATAACTGTGTACAGCTGGAGTGTTGGGCCTACAATTATCAGGCACCTGACCATTGTTATCATGTTCAAATAAATATAAAATTGGCAGGCCATCTTTGGTCTCTAACCACTCGCTATTCAATATAGGGGCAAAGATCACACAGGCTAAACAACTACATTACAAAAGACAAAAGGAACGATTCATTACAATCAACCTAGATTTTTTGGCTATGTTTATGTTCTATTAACAATATTCAGCTGAGTCAACCGAAAACAATCAAGAATAGAAACATTATTTTATTTTAAAAAAAATGTTTACACTCGAGACATTCTGTTGGTGGACGTTGTTGATACTCAGTTAATGGGTTTTAGCTCCAATCAACTAGTACGCCTGTACCGGGATAGTCAAATTTCAAATGAGGAACTTGGACAGAACACAACTTCTTTTGAAAACAAAAACTATACATTTTATGTGCAAATATACACAGCTCTCAATTTAAATTTAAATTCATGTAGAAAGACAACTGAAAGAATAAAAAGTAAAAAAAAAGAAAGATATCCCCTTCAGACCTTGCGATCTATGGGGCAGATGATGTTAAGGTCATCTGTTTCTTTGGCCGACGGTTAACAAGCAGGGTGTTATGTGGCCAGCACAACGACCAACCGCCTTTACTTTCCCCAACAAAAGTCAGGTACCCATTAGAGTTGGGTGGACTCAGGGGCGCCCTAAAAATCCCGAATTTCAATATCCCAGTCTTCACCAGGAATCGAACCCAGGACCTCAGGTTCGCAAGCCAAGCGCTTAACCATTCGACCACCGCGCCCCCAACTGAAAGAATAGCAAAAAAGAATTAAGCCTACTTTAACTCACTCCTAAACTACAACTGTTGCAGTGACTTCTTTGTCTTCTCTCACTCCTATTTATTAACTTTAGTTACGACAGACCAAGATGTGGTTTCATAAGAATTTTTGTAGACAAGTAAACCATTCCCTTATTTTTAGTTGTGGACATATGAAAACACGCACACACACACACTCCCTGAAACGTCTTGAAAAATGTGACATAAAATTTAAATCAATAAAAAGGAGATTCACATACATGGCGGAAAAAACTATATATAGGTAGCTTGTTGGTGTACCCGGTGTGCAAAATAAACAAAGTATTGATATGCTTTGTTTTTAAAAAGGTATGGGATAATTTGTATGCACTTGTTAAACTCTTCCTTTTAAAGCACAAAATAATTTCACTACTTAGGAAGCATTCGACTTTCACTGTAAGGCTTACAACTTTGTTCAAAGCAAATGGGCAAGTAATAACCAGTAATAAATGATAACTTGATACAGAGACACTGTCCCTCATTCAGATATTGTTAGAGCTCACTTTGTATTGACTTGACAACAGTGACTTGACAGTGACAGTGTACTTGACAACAGTAACTTGACAGTGACAGTATACTTGACAGTGACAGTGACTTGACAGTGACAGTGACTTGACAGTGACAGTGTACTTGACAGTGACAGTGACTTGACAGTGACAGTGTACTTGACATGGTTAAGTTTTTCGTGACTATTTGTAATTTGTGAGCCTTTATGGTGAGAACTATTACGTTCATACGAATTAAAACTATTCATGTGCACCTGCAAGGAGGGTGCAAGTTCGTGTACCTGCACCCCCACCTCCTGGAGTCTGAGTAGCCGAATTCTAGCCAATTTTCGGCAATTGTAAATCCATTAATTAGCAACTGTAGTTGTTCCTCTTAAGACAGTTGTAAGGATAAAATATTGTATTAGAATAATAAAAAAAAATAATAATCTTTATTATCGAGAAGGATTTTTCTTATAATTTGTGCACTACACCAAACAAAACTTAGACTTATCAGGAATTGATGCAGACCATGTACGTGTATCTCCTCTCTGAATTCAGAGTAGCCACAATTTAGACCATCTATTGCACCTACATATCAATTAACTTCTTGAAAGTACCAACTTAACCAGCAATGCTACCATTTAAGTACAGTCGCAAGGAGAAGCTATTATTGTAATAAACTAGAATAAGTTAATCAGGAGTTGACCTCCGACCATGTCTGTGACATTTACATCTCGAGACACGATTTTTTCCCTTTACAACTTGACATGAAGTTACCTCTTTGTTGCTGGGGGTAAGCCTTGGTGGTGAATTCGCGAGTGCTGGACTACACGTCAACAATCGCTTCTCTTCCATATAGATCCAAAGGGATGGAGAGTCATCACAATTTAGGGTCAGGTTGAACTTGAAGAACAGCTTACCAGAGAGCAGTGTCACAAGGTCAATTCAATGTTGAATGATGTAATGTCCTTGTGATGCCGGGGATTCAAATCTTCTATTAAAATAATTGAATTAATGTCGAACTAGAATTCACTGTAAAAGATTCTTTGTAGAAAATGAAACTCTGGAACTTTATTTGAATAAAACATAAGTACAGCTTATGTACAATAGTAGATCAACAAGATGAAATAATAACATAACATAGGCTTCTTTCTTAATAAAACTTAGAGATGTTAGAATACACAACCTTTCAGTAAGACATTCACGCACAGACTGAATTACAGTCTCTGGGCGGAAGTTGTCATGTGACTGATGCAACCGACTGATGCAACTTCTAGCCAATAGATTTTAATTTCTATCAAGACAAAGAAAAGCTAAAAATAACTCTCGTGTAATACCAATATAGAAATCAACCCAGAATGGCATATGTGACAGCAGTGATCTTTCCATTACACTCCGCCTACAGGCAGGGCCGTCTTTGCGGTCGCAGTGGGCCCCGCGCTTTCATAGGTCCCGCGCTAATTCTAAGTGTAATTATTAAATTGCAAAATATATACGAAAAATTCCATGAAATCTCCTGAATTTATTAAAATTGCTTGAAGAAAATGTCATTTTTGGATGTAATTATTTGCGGAAACGCCAATTCTACGCGCGATAAAAGAAAAAAAAAGCATTGTAAGCTTTCAAATAATACAATGCAATAAGAGGGCGAATTTTCAACTAAATCGGAAGTTTCAATACTTTATTTACTTTTATAGTCACTGGCAAAATAATGCCATAGGTTGCAATGTTTGTAAAGTAAGGTTAATTTGATCTCAATTTTGTACTTAGTAAAAAATGAATAAAATTTAAAGTCGAATTTACATCTTAATTTTCACTTATTAGACTGGGTCCCGCGCAATCAATTTCGCATAGGACCCCTCAATTGTTAGGACCGGCCCTGCCTACAGGGCTCCAAACCCGGATTTTCTGTTAGGGTTCCTAAATCGATGCAAGGGCTGGAACTTGAAGAAGACTCTCAGTACTGTGCGCGATAAGCGTTTATCTCCAGCTTGTCCGTCGCCACGAGAGGCAATTCTTCAGTAAAGTAATGGACCCCATTCTCCAATGGTAAACAAACAACATCTAGCCACGTGATTCTATATATCTTCTATACACATTATGTATTGGATAAAGGCTGTCACGTGATACGTATTTTTCATTGTTTTATCAATATTATGACTTGGCTAAATGTGTTTATTTACGATTGGTGAATGAGGTCCACTTACAGTTTCGATGTCCACATTCAACGTTCTATTCTTTTTTTTTACCGTAGAGAGGCACGAGGGACAAGGATAAACTTAACAATGTTTACAGTAAATAGTTTCTTCGTGTGTTAGTTTTTAGCGGCCCCCGATAGGGGAAAAGAGGCTATTGGTTTTGTGAGGCCTGTCTGTCCGGCTGTATGTCCGTCTTCCGGTTCGTCCCGTTTAGATCTCAGAAACTAGAAGAGAAAATGAAAATCGGACATCACAACATTTTAGATCATTCAAAGTTCTGAAGCAAGGGTTACTTTTTTCTTTTCTGAAAGCGAAAAATCTAATTTTTTGAATTACTAATGCAAGCATTTTTTTTTTCATAAAAATACACCACTTTTACAACTATTAACAATTAAACACTCAAACTAATTGAGGCTCTTTATTAGGGGAGACAACCTTTTACCATATTCTTAACATATTTATGCAAACGGTTGTAGACTATTTTGTCGAAAAATTTTGTTTTTATATTTGTATTATTAAGTTATGTATGTTGTGTTGTATTTACGCACGAACAAATATTTACTATTGTAAAAGAGAAAAAAATATATTTAGTATGCTTTATAAGTTAGACATAATTTAAAACAACTAATAATCTTGTAAACTACAGTTTCTCGACTAAATTTTGGAACGGAAAATACGGAAAGTTTTGAATTAAAAACTCGAATAAGAGGATGATCCTTTACAAAACAATTAGATCAATTCTAAGACATCAATTAGGTTAGGTTCACATCTAACTTTACATTCACTTTCACATTAGCTTTGATCTGCTGGCCCGCTGGGGCATTACACAAGATCTGTCTACCTTCTTTCTCCATTATCCGTAATTTGTATTTGATATAATTTCATTCAGATGACAAATTGTCTTTGTAACCTTGTTTTATATATTATTTTTATTTCATGAAACAAGCATTCACAGTGCTCTTTAAATCACATAGGACAAAAAAAAAAGAAAGATAAAGGGCGCACTACTTTTTTACCGGCCCCCGAAAGGGGAAAAGACGCTATTAGTTTTGTGTGGCCTGTCTGTCCGTCTGTCTGTCTGTCTGTCTGTCTGTCTGTCTGTCTGTCCGTCCGTCCGTCCGTCCGTCCCGTTTAGTGCTCAGAAAGTAGAAAAGAAAATGAAAATCTGACATCACGATAATATAGAGCATTCAAAGTTCTGATGCAACGGCTACTTTTTTTTTTTCTAAAAGCTCAAAATCTAATTTTTAAAAATATTTTATGCAAACAGTATTTAAAGAGAAAAAACCTAATTAGTATGCAATATAAATGAAACCTACTTTAAGACAATTAATAATCAAATATACTGCATCAGTTTTCACCTTCTTTTTTGTTCCAACATACGAGTAACATACCAGTATTTACTCGTAAAGTAATCAACTCATAAAAGAGGTGTGGCTTTTCATCGTTGGATGTTTTTATATTTCGTTACTCTTCATTGTGTTTTGATTCTATTTGGATATTAAGTGTTGTTCTGTGTTTTTCTGTGCAAGGAGCACACTAGTTTTATTCATTTTCTGTTTACCTTTTTTTAATTTCTTAACTTTGTTGCTTACTAACATGTCTATTAAGACATTCATGATTGAGAAGAAGGATCTGGAGGGAGGCCTCGTCCATCCTCCGGGGACCCTTCTTCTCAAACTATCCGGACAGGGGGCAGTCAGAGCCTCGATGGCGACCATCGTTGCCGCCTTGGGGCTCAGGCCGGAGGAGGTGGGTCCCCTGTACCGGTTCGAGAACCCGTATTTGTGGTTTCTCGGCGTCTCCTCACCCGCGGTGAGGGGAAAGATACTGGGCCGAACCTTCGGAAAGGAAGACACTTTCAGGGTGGAGGTGACCACCCTGGAAGAAGAAAAGATCAAAATCACCCTCCACTGGGTGTCCCCCCGCATCTCTAAATCCAAAATGGAAGAAATTGTCAATAGTATGGCGGAGGATGGCTCCAAAGCAGAGGCCCACAAAATAGATGGGACAGACAAGTGGGTCAGCTGGATCAGACCAAAGAAGGGAGCTGAGCTGCCCCATTACATACAGCTCAGGTACGAGGATGACCCGAGAACATATAAAGTACTCATTACAACCCCGGGGAGGAGACAACAGTGCTGGCACTGCCAGAAGGAAGACCATTGGTCAAACCAGTGCCCAACCAGAACCACCCCTAGGGGTAATAAAAAAGAAGGGGTAAAGATCCCAGAACCCCCCAAAACATCATACGCTACGGCCCTAAAAGGAGGGAGTACAAAGAGTACCCAGGAGGGTGGGTCGGGGGAAGAAGAGGGATTTAGGGTAGTGGAGAGGAGGAGGAAGGCCTCAGATGGGCAGGGAGGAACTGGTAAGGATAAGGAACTAGCCCCCTCCCCCAAAAAGGTAGAAAGAGGAGGGAGCGCGGGAGGGTCAAACTCCCACAAAAGACTTAAACCAGAAGAAAAATTAAGATCGGAGCCTGACACTCCGACCCAAGTAAACAGAAAGAGGACCCTGTCGTCCTCCTCCTCTTCACTGTCTGACGGCCAGTGCGGTGAGGCAGAGGTGGAGGAGGGGGGCGAAATGGGAGAGGAGGGAGAGAGGGAAGTGGAGTTTCCCGATTCTCCAGGTCAATTGATCATAGATGAGGGGGATGACCCTGACACACACTCCAGTTCATAAACACAAAAAGCAAATCAGATTAGTGGACCACACACAGACACACAAACACGCACTCATAGAATACGATAGAATGTTAACACGCACACACAACAACCCACCCACACGCAGACATGGCAGACATCACAATTCTCTCTCTAAATATCAGAAGCTTAAAGAACAAACACAAATATTTAGTACACTTAGCCAACACCTATAAAACAGACTTCATATATGTTCAAGAGACAAACACGCACACACGATACCAGGCAATGAAAATCACATCAGACATGGGTTTTGCGGGTGGGTACTTTAGTTTAGGGCAGAATAAAAGAGGGGCAGCTATTTTACAGACATCTAACAGATTCAAGGTTACATACACACACACAGAAAATAACGGTAGGGTAGTCATAGTTAAGGTAGAATCACAAAAACACGCATACACTCTAGTGAACATTTACGCTCCAGCTCAGAGTGCAGAAAGGCCTTTGTTTTTTGAAACTCTGAGCGAAGAGCTACACAGCAAACACGTAGGGGAAAAAATAATTTTAGGTGGGGACTTCAACTACATAGAAACGCAATTAGACAGGAAACACACGAACACGCAGGGTCCACCCCCTCAAACCCAAACTCAAACTAACGACTATCTCAAAGAGATAAAAGTTCAACATCGAATAGGGGACGCTTACAGGGGAGTGTACCCAAAGGGGAAGGATACTACAATGAAACATAGCACACACCCAGTGGAGGCTAGACTAGACCGGTTCTACACGCCGAATGACATTCAAATTAACGAAATAAAACACCTGGACGAGACATTGACTTACACAGACCACAAAGGAGTATTAGTTAAAATAGGGGGAGAGAATAAGGAGGTTAAAAAACAACGAAATTTTTGGAAATTTAACAAAAGTCTGCTTGAAGAACCGCAAATCCAAAAATCTATCGCAGACACGATCCAGAATTGCATAGGAGAAGAGGGAAACGAAGGGGAAATTATACAAATGTGGCCGGTACTCAAAGAGTCCATTAAACAACAAGTGATAGTTTTAGCAAAGATTAAAAGTAAAAAATTAAAAGACGAAGAGACAAGACTTAGAGACAGATTACAAACAACAACGAACGACATTGACAAAATAGAACTACAAGGACAGTTAGAAGACATATATAAGTATAAATATAAAGGGGCAGAAATCAGATGCAAGTACCCAAGTTTATCGGAATCACCAAACAAACTATATTTATCGGCAGAACAGAATGTACAGAAAGACAGGACAATTACAACAATAAAAGACACTGACGGAGAAGAAACACAAGACCACAAACGGATAAATGATATATTTTGCAAATTTTTTAGAGAAATATACAAGAAAGAACCGACAGCAGCAGACGCACAGAATTTTTTCTTAAACAATGTTAAAACAATAGTAGACGCAGACAAAGAAACCGCAGACAGACCCTTCACTCTAGCGGAACTGAGGGCTGCCCTAGACATGACCCAAAACGACAAATCCCCAGGTCCCGACGGTTTAACATACGAATTTTACAAAGCCTTCTTCCCCCAAATAGGACCGTTACTGATAAAACTATACACAGACAT
>JADKLZ010000681.1:0-15451 GCA_021533235.1 Biomphalaria straminea
AATTAAAATACAAGAAATGTCACCTGGGAAGGTTTGAGAATGGAATTGAGTGCAGAGGTGGGGGTTTCTCATTTCATGGTACTATAGTTACACAGTGGTAGTTATTTGAATGCAAATTTTAATGCTTTTTTTTTAATTAAGTGAATTTGAATTTTGTTTTTGCATTAATTTGTTTTTCGAAAAAAAAATTTCTATCATTTGATATTTGTGTGTGTGTTTCATATTATTTTTGAAAGCAGAAGGCTCATTATGTTCTTTCACTATAAACTCTACAATGTTAAGACTCTAACTTGAACTGGATGTTTCAACTCAATCAAAGCTACAAACAGAAGAGCTTTGCTAAAAAAAAATCTACAAAAATTATGATTTAAATAAGAAAATAAGCATTTTTTCTTCTCCTAAGCGTTAACGACTGAAAAGTTAGTTTATGAAGCTGAAGATAAAAATTTGTTTCTGACGCCAGCAAAGCTTGGTAACTAGAACTTAGAAGTATATTCATAACTTAGGACTCGCGATATGGAAGCCAAACCATTACTCTTTAGATTACTCTACACATTTTTCAATACACTACTCTATACATTAATGAAGCTTCCTATGACTCTATGAAAAAATTGATTTTTTTAAAATCATTATAAATTGTACTTTAACATTTGCTTATTAAAATTACGTCATAAAAGTATAAGACCAGTAGTCAATGTCTGGATTATTTGTACTTCATTAAGTTATAATATATTTCTTTCTGATATCAAAAGAAAGCCACCTTCTCAGGTAAACTGATCAAGATGGTGAACAAGACAACATTTGAGACAGTCACTTCAGGATGATACTTACTACATTTAAATGTAATTTTTTTTGTTCCTAATTATAAATTTAATTAATTAGATGTCTACAGTAATTTTTGATACAATTGATAAGCTTACTAGATAACTTTTGCAGTTTAGAATTTTGGCAAGATTATTAACATCCTAATTGTCTTCGCTTTCGCGCCCCACAAAAAAACCTAACTTGCTGTCTTGATTCATTTTGTTTAAGATGTTGAATGCTAACAATTCCTGGATTGGAATATTTATATGTGAGGCTGCTGCGACCTTTAAATAACGGATATAAATGGGCATAAAGACTATTTATCTTGCTAAAAATACTCAGCCCTTTTTTCACTTTATGATTCTGAGTGCCGAGTATGTCAAAGAAATATTCTAAAAAAATGATTTGATGAAGTGTCTAAAAAGAATATTGAGTATCGTATCGAGGCCATTCGTTTGAGACCTATAAAGTGGAAACGAGGTATTGATCTAAACTGGCCACAGGTTGTAACGTGACCAATTGGTCACATCAGGTGTCACTATTTAAAATGGTTTTGTTGCATGCCACAAACTAAGAAGATCAGTGTTTTTATAACAATTGGTCACGTTAACAATTGGTCTCGAACTGGATACTTCTCTTGATTAAGTACGAGGTCCTACTGCTACGCGCGCTATGACAGACCTTGTTAAAGCTGGATAAACACGTAGACATCTCAAGCTGCTATTAAATGCAAAGAGAGAAGGTCGAGCACCTTGAGGGGAAATCCCTGAAAAAAAGCTTAAAAGTTTTGTGACATTCAGAAGACTACTCAAACATAGGAAAATTCTGCCTTAGTAAACTTTTATTAAACGTTTATTAAGACGGACCAAAGTTGTTGTTTTTTTAAACGGCAGCTCATGTTTACACAGCAATGATGAAAAATGAAACAACATTATAAACAATACAAATAACATCACAACAATGAATTTAAAGCTTAAAGGAGGAACTGCGCCATTCAGTCAGTCAGTCATAGTGTTAGAATGTAGGCGATGTTTTAATAACTAATCAAACTTATAAAATTTACAAAGAAACTCAGTCTTAGATTTGTAAGCTTGACCAGACACTGTTACCACATAATAATAAACATTATTAATAAGATATGTTGACAAGTAGCAGCAAAGGTTAAAGACTGACAAGTGTAGTTGTTTATCACCACTTCATTAGAGGCGGTAACATATAGGAACAGATAGGAACCCCTCCAGCCTCGCAGGGATGGGGTTAACCCAGGCCATGGCTAAGCGGATAGGATTAAATGATCATTTAGTTAATGGGGAACCTCAGGACAATGGGATCTCTTCTAATTCCTGGTCTATACGTAAAAGCCTTCCCTTTTGTGAAGGTTCTAAAAGGGTGAAAGATCATCCCTTAATGGATCTAAATGAATAATGTGTAAGGAGAGTGTAGACCAGGAATATAGAAATGTCAAGTTAGTTTCTGTTAGTTGCTAACCATTGAGTTGTCTAACGACTACACCAGCATAAAAGCATTACTTTGACATTTCTCACCAGATTGTAATGATTGGAGAACATAATAATCTTTCGGTCGGTATACTTGTCAACTCAAACGCAGTTCTAGCTTGCCCATAGGAGGATTATTGCTGCCTTATGACCCAGTAAAAAGATATAGATTGTGTAGTATCGATGGTGAGTCTATAGATAGATAGATAGATAGATAGATAGATAGGTAGATAGAATAGATAGAATAGATTGGAATAGATAGAATAGATAGAATAGATTGGCTGGCTGGATCGATCTTGTTGATGTAAATATTGAACACGATCTTAGATCTACATTTTTCAATTCAGGCGTTGTCAATGTAAAGACTGGAGACTCCATTCAGATCCATACAATGGAGGAGAACATGACAGTCAGACTACATCAGGTGTCACTATTTAAAATGGTTTTGTTGCATGCCACAAACTAAGAAGATCTTTCAGAACTGGCATAACTGACATTGTCTGTAAACGTTGCATAGCAACGCTAATTTCCTCTTGTGAAGTAAGAGGAGACAACGCTGCAGACCTGCCACATCACTAGAAAATTCCTCTGTGGAAACTGATAAAGGGAATACGATGAATTTTGTCTCCCTTTAACGAAACTCGACCCTGGCTGCGCCAGAGAAAGAATACTCGTTCTTTTCTAACATAATAATAATAATAATAAAAAGGGAGAGAGAGAGAGAGAGAGAGAGAGAGAGAGAGAGAGAGAGAGCGAGAGAAACATATTAATTAAATGCATGATTAAATGTGAAGAAGTGCTTTTTAATGACTGAAGAGTTCCAAAGAAATGAAATCTTTTTCTTTAATTTAAATTGAATCAAGAAAATAAAGTTGTTGTTTTTTTAAATAAAACATTTATCATTTAATGGACTGATCATTCAATAGACATTAAGCTATGATCAAAAAAAAAAACAACAACCTTTATTTTCTTGATTCAATTAAAAAAAAAAGATTTCATTTCTTAGTACATGAGAAACGTAGATAATGTTAAGGTGCATGTTTCCTCTCTCTGTGCTGGCCACATGACACTCTAACTTACAGCATGAGCCCCCACAGGTTGTTAGGTCTGAAAAGAGTAGGCCTACCTGTTTTTACTTTTTTTTTTACAACGCATCAACTCTGAGACCACAAGTGTGTACACGTGATTTCTCCTACACTCGGATCAAGCTGAAAGTTTGTACATTTATTTCTTTTTTACATGTCAAGACACGAATAAATAAAAAAAAATATTTTTAATTGGTAATAAATTACTTTATTTGGTACCTCAAACAAGGGAAAGAAATAGTACTTGACTGAAGTGGTGGTATAAGCTGAATTAGTCCCCTTTATATTAAGCCGCCGCATAGTGAACACAAACGTTAAATAGACACAATACAATACCATCTTCAAGGCCTCTTTGCTAGCAGAGTGGTTACCGTGTTGGCTTATGGAGCTGAGAAAGTTTGAGCCCACAAGTTCGAAATCAGGTCGTGCCTTTTTTTTAAGTAACCTTTTAACCTGCTTTTTTTTTAAAGTAACTTTTAATATGCTTTTTTTTTAAAGTAACCTTTTAACATGCTTTTTTTTCTTACTTAGAGTCCAGATCTATTACAAATTTAGTTAAAAAAAGATTTTTAAATTATTTTTTTTGTACTTACTATACACAGAGGGAGGGATATATTAACTATTGCAAATAATTTTGGCTACAATTTTAGCTGGACTTGTTCCTTACGTCAACAAAGCGTTGCTTACAAAAACATAATGACTAGTGTGTCCATGTTAGAAACTGGTTGCCTTTATTTCATTTGAAGGACTAGAGTGAAAGATTGTTTTTCAGCAACGTTCCTTGTCGAAGCGCAGCGTCAACAGAATTATTGTTTTAATAATACTTCAAACTTTTTCTTAACTTTGTAGATTTCATATTGTCTGTTTTTAATTCATTCTGTAAGACGGTGTGTAAATAATGAGCTTTTAATTTTGTTGTACAGTGATTTTTCATTTGTGAAATAAAATACAGACATTTTGGTGGCAACGTTCTGTTGTTTAGTTCAATATAAGAAGCATTTGGTTTCATATTTATACAACCACAAACAGTAAGAAGGAAACGCGAAATGAGACATGGATCAATTTCACTCTTAATTCACGTAGTTTCAATATCAATAATTATAATTTTTGGAATATTCCTTTTTTTTAGTATTTTTTTTAGTATTCTATTTTATTTTGTCTTCATTTTCTTGCCTTTTTGTTAGTTATAATGTAAAGAAAATACTAAATGACTGAAACAAATGCAGCTTAAAACATTATAGCATTTTAAAAAATATATAAGGAAAACAAATCGAACACTGAATTGAAAAGCAAAACGTTTTAAGTATGTACAACTGCAATCTAATATTTTAGAGATTATTTATGTATAAAATGGCAGTGGACTGTGCACCATTGGATATGATTATCTATCATCGTTACTATTGCATATATTTTTCATCTAGATCAGGGGTGGGCAACCTTTTTCAACCGAGGGCCGCATTAATGAAATTTGGGGACTAGGCGGGCCGCATATATATATGCTTTGTTTGAAAAGATTAAAGATGCACATACATGGCATGTGCAAGCAACAAAATACAATGCTTCCGATGATATAGATGAAGTCTGTCTTCAATTCTTCATTAGAAATATTAGGAAAGGGTCAAAGTCAATGTCCATCAAGGAACCTAACAATTTCTTCCTTGAGATTTCATATTGATCTAATGATTGGCCAATGAATACAACTGTGTTTACCGAACATCGGAATGTTTTAATTCTAAATCTTCACGTACTTTTCGGAACTGCCAGTTGGGGCCTGCCTTGGATAATAGGAGGTCATAGGTGAGGTGAATTTGGTGGCCCCGAATATAAAAAGAATATACAAAATAAAGGGAAAAAAAACTAAAATTTTGCAATTTATTAAAGACTTAGTGTACTTCGAATAATAACTTGGAGTCAAGTTTCACCATTTTTTTTCTGTAATGTCAAACTATAGTTCCTGGGCGAGCAATTCATCAACCATGGACGCAGCTGCATACTATGACTATGCCTAGGGACGGCCCCTGAGCATAATACTTATTTTATAATGTTATCCCTCATGTTGTTGTGAATTCAATGTAGCTTTCTGTAAACTTTCCAGTTACTAGTTTATGGTTGGGATATTTTTTTTATTTTAATAAAAAGGTTAAAAAGCTCCATTAGTTGCTACCCTTGCCATCTTGTACAAGTCAACGCAACTCTTTCAACACAGTTCTCCATAGCATTGAATAAATACTGGCCAAGGCTTATGTCTTTTATTGAATTTATATGGTATTGCTATTAAATATAATATTCGTTTTTTTAAAAACTCTTTAGAAAGACGTTTTGAGACAATGTTTCTTAAGCCTCTTTATTACAAGTGATAAGAATACAAAGTTTCAATAATTTCTATAGATATTTACAATGATTTATTTAAGTTCTCGCGGGCCGCATAAAACACTACGGCGGGCCGCATTCGGCCCGCGGGCCGTAATTTGCCCACCCCTGATCTAGCTGCTATCTTACTAGATTTTTCTAAAGCTTTTGACAAAGTTTACCACCATAGTTTGCTAAGAAAAATTAAAATATTTTGGCATTTATGATCTACTGCATCAGTGGATTAAAGATTTTCTGATAGGGAGAGAAGAAACTGTAATAATAAATAGCTCTAAATCAACACCAATAACAGTAAACTCAGGCGTACATCAAGGAACAGTCTTAGGACCACTAATATTTTTAATTGACATAAACGATTTACCAAATTGCATTAGTTCAGGAACAAAGTCAGATTATTCGCAGACGATTGCATAATATACAGTAAAATCACTAAATTTAGAAAGCCTTCAGGACAGAAGACTCAAAAGTAAAGTAGCAATTATACATAAAACACTGAACCATAATCTTCAAATTCAAAATTTAATAAAATACTCAGAAAGACACAAAGAAAAAGACAAATTCCTCGTCCCATATGCTAGGACAAATTTTTACAAAAGCTCATTCTACCCTAGCGCTATTAGAGCATGGAATGTGTTGCCTAAGCTAGCCAGGAAAACCAGTGACTTGGCAGAATTTAAGTCATTGGTTAATATGCATGACTGAATGCATGACGCGTGGGACGTAATCATCTTCTTTTTTGAAGTAACGTCTGCATTGTATAAGGTGGGTGTGTTCAGAATAGAGCTTATTTGGAAGTGTTCCATTACATAAAACATGCCATCCTATAACAACGATAAACTTTTTTTGGGGGGTGTGGGGTTGTTATATGTAACATTAAGTGATAGGGTAAAGGAGATTTTCGATGCTGAAAAAAAAATCTATAATATAATAGAATTACCGAAACCTGAATACAAATAAAAGAAATATTCGTTTGTATTTGCTAATTTTGAAAATTAGCAAATACAAACAAATATCTTTTTTTTTTTGTGTATTTTATTGCCTCCTTTATTGTATATAATTTTTAAAAGGATCTTGAATAGTTTACAGTTTTAAGAGCTGTACTTTGACATACTTTAAGGCATAATTTAAACATAACTATCAAAACCATATTTTAATGAGGCTAAGTAGACCCAATTAATTTTTTTTCAACATTGGAAAACTAAAAAGACTCATATAATGATAGATAATCTATTCTAAGATATAAGTAAATATACGTTCTGGAAGAATCTCAAGTTAATATAGAATTAAAAGTAGATATTGTAAAAGGTTAGGGTTAAGTACTAGATGAAAGAACTTACCATTCATGTTTCAGTATCGTTTTATCTTTGGGCTTTTTTCCACATTATCTGCACGAGCAATTCCAAGATCATCGGATGGACAAGTCATTAGAGCAGAGTTGTCACGATGTAGACTCAGCAGTTGAATACCTTGGTTGTTACTGATGATTGAGATCTTCTTGTGTATGGAATAGAACGCTAGAAATGTTTTAGAGCAGTACAGTGAAGTTAAAAGAAAAAGTATTGAATTTGGTTTGTTGAATACATAAACTTCCTTTTGGTAAATACATCAAAATAATAAAGTAAGCTGAAACCAAACCAAATCAAAATCAAAATAATATGTATTATTCATATGGAAATGCGTCTTACATTTTGTATATTACACCAATATTGCAGATTAAACGAGGACATTTTTCTAAGTAATCAAACTCTTTGCTGCCATCTTTTGCCCTTAATTTGTTGTCTAAGATAGTACCAAGGTTTTTAACAGGTCTTACAATGTTGTCGGAACGCCTGCATCAGGTCACTTTATTTCTATCAATTGCATATTTCTGGAAAATGTCATCGACGAAATTGTTGCTCTCAAACTTCACAAGATGGCTGAAAGCTTTGTTTGCGAACATTGGGATAACTATTGCGACGCCCTGTCCGTTGTTCTTACGGAAGCACAGTCATACACTCTCTTTGACAATATGCCTACATGAAAACATCCGGGTAATAGCGGCGAATGGTACGCCGCGGGTCGACTAGTATAAGATAGGATAAGATCACTCATAATAATATTAAAATGTTTATAAAAACATCCATAAGTGATGTCAAAGGTTAACTAGGTTAAATCTGTCAAAGAGTTTATACCAAGACCTGAAAAAATCAGATTCTTTTTGAAACATTATTTTGGACTCTGATAAAAGAAACCAAAAGCACATTGTTTATTAAATGTTAGATATGACTATAACGCATCAGTATATAATGTCATGTTATAGTTAGAGAGTATATTAGTTTTGTTAGTTAAATATATTTTGTGTATAGTTTTTAGCGACGGTAAAAGTAGTGACGTAGAGAGACAGACTAATGACGTAGTGGACTTAGAGCGACAAGGAGACCAACATTGCGTTATTCTAGGAGTAGGCTGTTTTATGAGTAGTAGAATAGTATTTAGAAGACTGGACGGATTTCCCAGTGATAAATAAAGTGTCATTTTATAGAATTGAAAGTCGTTGTCAGCTATATCATGTTGTAGATGCAGGGCCGGTCTTATGCCACTGCAACCAATGCAGTCGCAGTGGGCCCAGCACTTTCGTAGGCCCCGCGCTAATTCTATGTGTAATTATTAATTGCAAAATATATACGAAATATTCATGGAAATGTAATTAGCTTATTAAAATCTACTGAAAACTCATAAAAAAAATCCCCTGAAAAAAAGTCAAAATTGTCATTTGTGGGTGCCATTCATCACGGAAAAGGCCAATCCTACGTGCGATAAAAAAGGCATTTTTTTGCTTTCATGTAATAAAATGTAATAATCGGACGAATTTTACCCTTATCTTATCTTATATAATATAGAAGCTACTTCAAAAAAGAAGATGATTACGTCCTACGCGTCACGTATTCAGTCATGCATATTAACCAATGACTTAAATTCTGCCAAGTCACTGGTTTTCCTGACTAGCTCAGATAACCCATTCCATACTATAATGGCATTATGGAAGAAAGAGCATTTATACAGATTTGTCCTAGCATATGGGAAGTTCCATTACTTTATTTAGTTTTATAGTCACAGGCATATAAATATGCCGTAGGTTGCAAGGTTCATAAAGTAAAGTTAACTTGTTCGCAATTTTGTACTTAGAAAAGAATGAATAAAATGCAAAGCCGAATTTATTTTCTAATACAAAATCTTAATTTTCACTTATTATCCTTATTCCTACCCAGACTAGGCCCCGCGCAATCAGTTTTGCATAGGGCCCCGCAATCGCTAGGACCGGCTCTGTGTAGATGTGTGTGTGGCTAAGTTGAAATAGTAATTGAAATAATTAGTAATTGAAGTCAGACCGATTAGCCCACCACAATAAGTTACGTATGAACATGTTGGAAAAGGACGATTTAACGTTGTTAATACGTTCAGAAATAAAAAGGTATAGGAATAATTGTTGAAATGGGTTTAAATAGTTTGAAAATAAAAGATTTGCAGGGGCGTAGCTAGGGGTTCGGGGGCCCGGGGAGTCCGACCTCTTTGGGGGCCCCTTGCATTTTCACATTCGACATATGATATAATGACATAATGTACGCAAAAAATTATATAAGCCCAAGATCTATTTGGTTCAGTATATCAGAAACTTAACAAAAAAATTATTAACATTCTTTTAATAATTAATGCCGTTGTTTATTAGCTAAATAATGCACTAGTGACAAATCTCAATTCATATATATCGCTTCACTTCGTGCATTCTATGCAGCAAAGACATCTATAACATCATCTACATCTATACTTTATAGTATTTATGACTTCACTGATATTAAAGCCATGATAAGCCTTTCTTGCGTCATTGTGCTCCTGGGATAGTTTTTGATAAACTTGAACTTTGAGAATGACAAAATGGAAGTGGCCAGAGTTAGCGGTATTTGGAGGAGGCTGCAAGGTTTGAGCACACGTTATTACCATATGAAGCCGTTTCCGCAATATGTCTATTGTGGATCGTATTACTGGTTTAATGATCAAAACTGCTCGTACATCAATGACATCATCAAACAAGCAATTTGCCATTTATTTCATCATACAAACAGGAAAAAGTAACACAGTTTGTCATAAGCGTGTCATCATCCAACAGGTGTCTTGGTTCAAGAAGAAACCCAAAGGTATCCATTGTTTTCCAGCCTTTGTAATCTTTCCTTCATCCCCATATGAAATCTGTCCAGCACTTCTGTCACAAAACTTTTGAATTGAGGTTCTATTGACAGTCCTACATTAGAACTCAACTTCCATTAAAGTCTTTTCTTTCTTTTGGTTGGTTTGATTATTATTATAGCTTTAATATAGCGATACTTTCATGCTTATAGCATGCTCAGAGCGCTTTAGTCCAATCTCATTTGTGGACCAGTGGGGGAGAAGGGGTATATATAGGAGTTGGTTTCCCGTGCTGCCTTTTGGAGCACAGTAAACACAACTCTGCCCGAGTCGGGTGTCAGAACCTCGAGCCCCCTTCTAGGTAGCCAAGCCAAGCTCAAGCCGCACTTAGCCTCTCGACCACACTTCCCACATTTGATTACAGGGAATCCATAGTATTCACTACCTTCTTTTGCTTCTTCGTTGGATTGGGTGATCAGCTTCATCGTTTTTCTTTATTTTGCAGAAAGCTTGAATGGGTTTCAATAAATTTATTGTTTATGTTGTTTGCGAAACCAAAAGGATTCATTGTACACATAAATAGCAAGGATCTATATATTGCTATGCTCAAGTATAGAAATACTCCGATTAGAATCACAACTACTGATGAGTAGAAGACTCAGGGACATCATTCCAACTAATGCCAAACTACTGAAACCATCGGTAATCGAAAATGCAGAGACATCACTCAACGAACGACAGATGAAAAGCAAAGTGAAATACGATACAAAAGCTCAAAGATTACCCTGTCGGAGAGAAATTGAGAGGACAAACATGGCAGAAAGCAGTTGTCATAAAAAAAACGTTACTCACCCAGATCTTACATCATAAACAAACGATGGGAAAACAAACAGAAGAAATCATCGCTTTTTGAACAAGAGTTTCGACGAAGATATCTCTGGGTACTATGATACCGACGAAGGCAACAAACAGTAAACTGTTAGAACAAACGAAACAGAGAGTTATAGACCAACGTCTAGAGAACCTTTTGTGCCAATCGAGACAACCAGAAGTGGTCGAATTATTAAAGTTTCTAGTAGATATCAGTCTTAAGAACTTTAAAAGGAAGGATGTGATAATAACTTCAAAAGGAAGGATATCTGGGGGTTAATTTGGGAAAAAAAGTTGAACAATTCATGTACAGTTCCAAAAAAGGTGACAATTGTTTGATCTATCTCAGCAGAATGAAAAGGTGCCAGGTTGAGAAAGTGATTGTCACAGTTAAGAAATATTGCTTTTGGATTTCTGCCTAACAGACGTATCCGCAGGCCAGACCTAGTCCTGGCTAGTAGCGGCTTTAGAGGGTGGCAAGTGGGGTAGGTGGCTTGAGGGGGGCCCCGCGATCGGAGATTTTATTGTCACAAACTTATCACCACACATTTTTCTAATAAAATCCGATTGGATCTAGATGTTAATATACGAAATAAAATATTTGGATTGGTTGCTTATTGTGTTTTTTGTCCCAATAGGCTATGGTCAAAGGAGTAATTTTTAAAC
This sequence comes from Biomphalaria straminea, assembly GCA_021533235.1. NCBI lineage: Eukaryota > Metazoa > Mollusca > Gastropoda > Planorbidae > Biomphalaria > Biomphalaria straminea. The sequence goes on from JADKLZ010000681.1 coordinate 11,453, forward strand.
TTTTTTTAAGTTGAAAGAATTTTCTTTATGCAGAACAATTACAATACAGTATGTTTAGGACTTAGCGCGGCCAATTGTAAGGCAACAATGGCTACGCAATGTTCTATGTTTTGTAACAAAAATAAGGAAGGCCCACAGCGTTAAGGCGGACATACTGTTTGTTATTGTTACAGCGTTAGAGACGGAAAGCCGGTTAGCGTGATGTGGTACGGTATATATAGTTTATCCTTACGGGGCCCCGCACATGACACACGCACAGGGCCCCGTGCACTGTTCGTGGCAACAAAGAGAGTAATATTCTTAGTTTTTGCTGCAAGTACGTTTGATCTCTTTTGAAAGTAAAATAAATCGGCAACAAATCTATTAAAGATTTGCATTTTAAAATGTAAAACTAACTTTAACTTTTCTTTTTCGGAAAAATTTTTTAAAACTTACTGGTACTTGACACTATTTGTCAATCAAATACATAAATTTTTGTATTTACAAACAAATTTCGGACACCCGTTTGGGGGCCCCCCCTAAGTGGGGGCCCGGGGGGATTTTGAAAACCTCCCCCCCAACTACGCTACGCCACTGAAGATTTGTTAGTTGATACGAATGGTATGAAATTAAAAATCAGAAAGTATTAAAAGTATTTAGTATTCTAGTTCATGGGAAAAAAACAACTTAACATTCAAAGTAGGGGGACAGACGCTGTTGGTTATTGTGTAGTCTGTCCATTCATGTATCGGTCTATTCATGTCCATTCTTCTGTCTGTTATCTGAAGATACCAAAACCTACAAGCGCCATTTTGTCATGACCTACACCATGTATAAACTTGGTGTCATGGCTGCATTTGGTCTTCTACTTTTGTTTTTAAAACTAAGACTCACAACATTTTTCATACAAATATAATACTTAAAAATAATAGCCTACTTCAAATTGCACATAGAGAACAGTAAGTCAGTGATATGAACATCTAATTGTTCTACCATATCTCTCTCTCTTCTAACTCCATTAGAAACACTAATGACAAGACGACAAATATATAAACTTAAGTCGAAATACAAAGTTGCAGACATATCAAACTAGGTTTCCAAGTTATTTAAAAGGCAGTAGGCCTATATGACCTTGTGGCCAGCACAACGACCAAGCGCCTTTACTTTCCTCAACTATAATCAGGTAACCGTTAGATTTCTTTAGAGATTCTAAGCCAGGGCCCTATGTTCAGAAGCCAAGCGCTTAACTACTCTGCCACTAGCCCTCATGACCTTTTAGTTGGTGATGAAAAGTTGTATTTGTACATTGAAGTCCATACCATGGAAATGGTAAGAAGTAAAACGGAATCATAAACAATTAGTTCGTCAATTTGGGGGGTGGGGTGGATCTTCAGATACTTAAATAACAATGTAAAGTAATAATGTATATTATAGCAGCAGGAATAAAAGATTTCCTATTCCAAGTGTTATAGGCGTACTTAATTTTTTTTTTTTTGGAGTAGAACTTATCATCTAAAAAAGTATTTCTATAGCTAACTACGTTCGATTAAACAATATGTAATCTGGATTGTATAGAAATGCCGGGTCGATTTTGACATCCTGTCCCCCCCCCCTCCCGCTCACAAGTAGGGAATATAAGTTTACATCTACGTATTCTGCCGCTTTCAAATTTTAACCATTTTCAAGTAGCGAGTTGTGATACCTTACTGTGTGACTCTTGGTTTTGTACGTCATCAAAAGTACAACGGGGGAGCGGGAGGTTTCATTGAATCAAGTTCCAGTGTACTATTTTGAATATTTGTCTGTACATTATTATTGTGTTATATAATATTTTTCTTTTATATTATTTTTTTTCATGTAAATAACCAGCTTAATTAAACACTCCTAATTATCAGTCTATTATTGTAAACTTTTGTCTTCAGTTCGGGTTTTCTTACTTTAGTTACGACAAGTTTATAGAAAGGCTAAATTCTGTGACCTCGAGACATACAAACTTAACTAGTGAACTATGTTTAATACATGAAACTCACATTACAGATCGGACTATAAATAAAAATTTTGTGATAGGCCATGGTGATTGTAGTTTGCATAAGATTTTTCATATCAAAAGAGAAGTTTTTTCGTCAAAACCATCTGTTGGGGGTTTTAACATTTAAAAATCTCTAGTTTTTTTTTAAAAACAAAATCAAAACCCCCTAAGTTACTTTCATACAATTAGTTGACAGTTTGCTTTATAATAATATTAAAGAGGGGGGTTTTCAACCTCAGAACTATCTGTAGGAGTATTTTAAACTTAAAACCATCTGGAGGAGGTTTAAACTGAAAGTCCTCTAGAGGGGCGGGGGTAAACTCATGGATGCGTTGGGATGGTTGACCCTTTAAAAATACTTTAAACCCTTTAAAATTAAGTCGAACCCTTTAAAAATATCTAACAAACATATTTAGGTCTTTGAAGCGTCAACCCGGCCTTGTATAAATAACTGAAATTTTGTTCCATTCCGATATGTTAATCCTATAAATACGATGTATTTAGAATGATGGTTGATATACCTTGTTGTTTAGTTAATTTTAAAAAGTGGGTAAATGTATTGTAGAATGACTAGAGTCTAGGGTTAGGGTTATTACTACCCATTTCTTGCAAACAGCTTTAGATCTAACTGTATGAACATTATCATTATCGTCTCCCTCTAATTTGCTCCTCATCTGGTTGTTTTTGCTTAAGAATTCAGCAGAGATTCAACAGCTGTCTCTTAGTTGCTTTCTATAATAGATAATTGTTTTACTGGTATTGTAAGAACAACTATAGAAAATTAGTGTGCTTAAAAATCAAAACATGCTTGAGTGTTTGAAATGCTTCAAAAGTATGTTTCACTGGTCATATAAACTGTGCATGAATGAAAAGGAACTATGTTGGGCTCACTAAAAATGCTTAGAATGTTCAGACTGCCTAGAATAGATATAAAGCTGCAAATAGCTGTCAAGTCTTATCTAAATGTACAAACTAATGTGCTTTTCATTCTGTGTGCATGTGTGCAGTAAAGCTCATGCAGTGAAAAAATCCAAATTTTTGGGTTCAAAATTTTAAGAGTTGTATCTTTCTCATTTTTAGAGGTAGCATAATACTTTATAGTTGATTCTATTTGTTTTAGTTCCACAAGTGTGCAAAGCTTTATGACAATACATTAATATTCAAATAAGCTTAGTGCTTCACAAAATACTACATTTTATCATTATGGTGGCCATATTGGATACCTAATAAGCATTTTTTAAAAAATATTTTTTTTTAATAGCGTACAAGCTATAGTTAACATAATAATTAAAATAAACACCGCTTTTTACTCCTTTGGTAGGAGTTGCAGTGGCTGAACGTTAAAGCACTTAGCTTCTTATATGAGGTCCTGGGTTCAAATCCTGAAATTTTTAATTTTGGACTATTCGGGCACAGAGTCCACCCAGCTCTAATGGGTACCTTATATTAGTTGGGGAAAGTAAAGGCGGTTGGTCATTGTGCTGGCCACATGACACCTTTGTTAACTGTTGGCCACAAAACAGATGACAAGGTCTGAAAGAATAATTTTACTTTAATTCTTATGGTAGACATACATGTTCCTTAATGAGATTAATGACTATCTTCTCTTATGAAAGAGTGTCTGTAAATTATATATATATATATTATTTACTTTCCCCCAAACTTTTTTTTTGGTGGGAAGGTTAGAGGGATGATTTTCATTGGTTAATTTATCAGATTTTTTTAAAACCTACCTACAGACATCTTTGTCATTAATATTATAGTTTTTTTTTTTCTCTTCATTTTGAATTTTCATTGTGTCGTGTATAGACTGTGATCATTGTGTTAATATTTAACAATTATTTATGATGGCAAAATGATTAACAATTAATTTAAAAGTAATGTTTTACTTTCTTTGTGTGTTTGTAACAAAATATTTTTAAGAAATCCAACTACATGTTTGCAATAATTATAATATTATTTAATATTAATAAAATTAATATAATTAAATG
>JADKLZ010000682.1:0-15507 GCA_021533235.1 Biomphalaria straminea
AATTAAAATACAAGAAATGTCACCTGGGAAGGTTTGAGAATGGAATTGAGTGCAGAGGTGGGGGTTTCTCATTTCATGGTACTATAGTTACACAGTGGTAGTTATTTGAATGCAAATTTTAATGCTTTTTTTTTAATTAAGTGAATTTGAATTTTGTTTTTGCATTAATTTGTTTTTCGAAAAAAAAATTTCTATCATTTGATATTTGTGTGTGTGTTTCATATTATTTTTGAAAGCAGAAGGCTCATTATGTTCTTTCACTATAAACTCTACAATGTTAAGACTCTAACTTGAACTGAATGTTTCAACTCAATCAAAGCTACAAACAGAAGAGCTTTGCTAAAAAAAATCTACAAAAATTATGATTTAAATAAGAAAATAAGCATTTTTTCTTCTCCTAAGCGTTAACGACTGAAAAGTTAGTTTATGAAGCTGAAGATAAAAATTTGTTTCTGACGCCAGCAAAGCTTGGTAACTAGAACTTAGAAGTATATTCATAACTTAGGACTCGCGATATGGAAGCCAAACCATTACCCTTTAGATTACTCTACACATTTTTCAATACACTACTCTATACATTAATGAAGCTTCCTATGACTCTATGAAAAAATTGATTTTTTTAAAATCATTATAAATTGTACTTTAACATTTGCTTATTAAAATTACGTCATAAAAGTATAAGACCAGTAGTCAATGTCTGGATTATTTGTACTTCATTAAGTTATAATATATTTCTTTCTGATATCAAAAGAAAGCCACCTTCTCAGGTAAACTGATCAAGATGGTGAACAAGACAACATTTGAGACAGTCACTTCAGGATGATACTTACTACATTTAAATGTAATTTTTTTTGTTCCTAATTATAAATTTAATTAATTAGATGTCTACAGTAATTTTTGATACAATTGATAAGCTTACTAGATAACTTTTGCAGTTTAGAATTTTGGCAAGATTATTAACATCCTAATTGTCTTCGCTTTCGCGCCCCACAAAAAAACCTAACTTGCTGTCTTGATTCATTTTGTTTAAGATGTTGAATGCTAACAATTCCTGGATTGGAATATTTATATGTGAGGCTGCTGCGACCTTTGAATAACGGATATAAATGGGCATAAAGACTATTTATCTTGCTAAAAAAACTCAGCCCTTTTTTCACTTTATGATTCTGAGTGCCGAGTATGTCAAAGAAATATTCTAAAAAAAATGATTTGATGAAGTGTCTAAAAAGAATATTGAGTATCGTATCGAGGCCATTCGTTTGAGACCTATAAAGTGGAAACGAGGTATTGATCTAAACTGGCCACAGGTTGTAACGTGACCAATTGGTCACATCAGGTGTCACTATTTAAAATGGTTTTGTTGCATGCCACAAACTAAGAAGATCAGTGTTTTTATAACAATTGGTCACGTTAACAATTGGTCTCGAACTGGATACTTCTCTTGATTAAGTACGAGGTCCTACTGCTACGCGCGCTATGACAGACCTTGTTAAAGCTGGATAAACACGTAGACATCTCAAGCTGCTATTAAATGCAAAGAGAGAAGGTCGAGCACCTTGAGGGGAAATCCCTGAAAAAAAGCTTTAAAGTTTTGTGACATTCAGAAGACTACTCAAACATAGGAAAATTCTGCCTTAGTAAACTTTTATTAAACGTTTATTAAGACGGACCAAAGTTGTTATTTTTTTAAACGGCAGCTCATGTTTACACAGCAATGATGAAAAATGAAACAACATTATAAACAATACAAATAACATCACAACAATGAATTTAAAGCTTAAAGGAGGAACTGCGCCATTCAGTCAGTCAGTCATAGTGTTAGAATGTAGGCGATGTTTTAATAACTAATCAAACTTATAAAATTTACAAAGAAACTCAGTCTTAGATTTGTAAGCTTGACCAGACACTGTTACCACATAATAATAAACATTATTAATAAGATATGTTGACAAGTAGCAGCAAAGGTTAAAGACTGACAAGTGTAGTTGTTTATCACCACTTCATTAGAGGCGGTAACGTATAGGAACAGATAGGAACCCCTCCAGCCTCGCAGGGATGGGGTTAACCCAGGCCATGGCTAAGCGGATAGGATTAAATGATCATTTAGTTAATGGGGAACCTCAGGACAATGGGATCTCTTCTAATTCCTGGTCTATACGTAAAAGCCTTCCCTTTTGTGAAGGTTCTAAAAGGGTGAAAGATCATCCCTTAATGGATCTAAATGAATAATGTGTAAGGAGAGTGTAGACCAGGAATATAGAAATGTCAAGTTAGTTTCTGTTAGTTGCTAACCATTGAGTTGTCTAACGACTACACCAGCATAAAAGCATTACTTTGACATTTCTCACCAGATTGTAATGATTGGAGAACATAATAATCTTTCGGTCGGTATACTTGTCAACTCAAACGCAGTTCTAGCTTGCTCATAGGAGGATTATTGCTGCCTTATGACCCAGTAAAAAGATATAGATTGTGTAGTATCGATGGTGAGTCTATAGATAGATAGATAGATAGATAGATAGATAGATAGAATAGATAGAATAGATAGAATAGATAGAATAGATAGAATAGATAGAATAGATTGGAATAGATAGAATAGATAGAATAGATTGGCTGGCTGGATCGATCTTGTTGATGTAAATATTGAACACGATCTTAGATCTACATTTTTCAATTCAGGCGTTGTCAATGTAAAGACTGGAGACTCCATTCAGATCCATACAATGGAGGAGAACATGACAGTCAGACTACATCAGGTGTCACTATTTAAAATGGTTTTGTTGCATGCCACAAACTAAGAAGATCTTTCAGAACTGGCATAACTGACATTGTCTGTAAACGTTGCATAGCAACGCTAATTTCCTCTTGTGAAGTAAGAGGAGACAACGCTGCAGACCTGCCACATCACTAGAAAATTCCTCTGTGGAAACTGATAAAGGGAATACGATGAATTTTGTCTCCCTTTAACGAAACTCGACCCTGGCTGCGCCAGAGAAAGAATACTCGTTCTTTTCTAACATAATAATAATAATAATAAAAAGGGAGAGAGAGAGAGAGAGAGAGAGAGAGAGAGAGAGAGAGAGAGCGAGAGAAACATATTAATTAAATGCATGATTAAATGTGAAGAAGTGCTTTTTAATGACTGAAGAGTTCCAAAGAAATGAAATCTTTTTCTTTAATTTAAATTGAATCAAGAAAATAAAGTTGTTGTTTTTTTAAATAAAACATTTATCATTTAATGGACTGATCATTCAATAGACATTAAGCTATGATCAAAAAAAAAAACAACAACCTTTATTTTCTTGATTCAATTAAAAAAAAAAGATTTCATTTCTTAGTACATGAGAAACGTAGATAATGTTAAGGTGCATGTTTCCTCTCTCTGTGCTGGCCACATGACACTCTAATTAACTTACAGCATGAGCCCCCACAGGTTGTTAGGTCTGAAAAGAGTAGGCCTACCTGTTTTTACTTTTTTTTTTACAACGCATCAACTCTGAGACCACAAGTGTGTACACGTGATTTCTCCTACACTCGGATCAAGCTGAAAGTTTGTACATTTATTTCTTTTTTACATGTCAAGACACGAATAAATAAAAAAAAATATTTTTAATTGGTAATAAATTACTTTATTTGGTACCTCAAACAAGGGAAAGAAATAGTACTTGACTGAAGTGGTGGTATAAGCTGAATTAGTCCCCTTTATATTAAGCCGCCGCATAGTGAACACAAACGTTAAATAGACACAATACAATACCATCTTCAAGGCCTCTTTGCTAGCAGAGTGGTTACCGTGTTGGCTTATGGAGCTGAGAAAGTTTGAGCCCACAAGTTCGAAATCAGGTCGTGCCTTTTTTTTAAGTAACCTTTTAACATGCTTTTTTTTTAAAGTAACTTTTAATATGCTTTTTTTTTTAAAGTAACCTTTTAACATGCTTTTTTTTCTTACTTAGAGTCCAGATCTATTACAAATTTAGTTAAAAAAAGATTTTTAAATTATTTTTTTTGTACTTACTATACACAGAGGGAGGGATATATTAACTATTGCAAATAATTTTGGCTACAATTTTAGCTGGACTTGTTCCTTACGTCAACAAAGCGTTGCTTACAAAAACATAATGACTAGTGTGTCCATGTTAGAAACTGGTTGCCTTTATTTCATTTGAAGGACTAGAGTGAAAGATTGTTTTTCAGCAACGTTCCTTGTCGAAGCGCAGCGTCAACAGAATTATTGTTTTAATAATACTTCAAACTTTTTCTTAACTTTGTAGATTTCATATTGTCTGTTTTTAATTTATTCTGTAAGACCGTGTGTAAATAATGAGCTTTTAATTTTGTTGTACAGTGATTTTTCATTTGTGAAATAAAATACAGACATTTTGGTGGCAACGTTCTGTTGTTTAGTTCAATATAAGAAGCATTTGGTTTCATATTTATACAACCACAAACAGTAAGAAGGAAACGCGAAATGAGACATGGATCAATTTCACTCTTAACTCACGTAGTTTCAATATCAATAATTATAATTTTTGGAATATTCCTTTTTTTTAGTATTTTTTTTTAGTATTCTATTTTATTTTGTCTTCATTTTCTTGCCTTTTTGTTAGTTATAATGTAAAGAAAATACTAAATGACTGAAACAAATGCAGCTTAAAACATTATAGCATTTTAAAAAATATATAAGGAAAACAAATCGAACACTGAATTGAAAAGCAAAATGTTTTAAGTATGTACAACTGCAATCTAATATTTTAGAGATTATTTATGTATAAAATGGCAGTGGACTGTGCACCATTGGATATGATTATCTATCATCGTTACTATTGCATATATTTTTCATCTAGATCAGGGGTGGGCAACCTTTTTCAACCGAGGGCCGCATTAATGAAATTTGGGGACTAGGCGGGCCGCATATATATATGCTTTGTTTGAAAAGATTAAAGATGCACATACATGTCATGTGCAAGCAACAAAATACAATGCTTCCGATGATATAGGTGAAGTCTGTCTTCAATTCTTCATTAGAAATATTAGGAAAGGGTCAAAGTCAATGTCCATCAAGGAACCTAACAATTTCTTCCTTGAGATTTCATATTGATCTAATGATTGGCCAATGAATACAACTGTGTTTACCGAACATCGGAATGTTTTAATTCTAAATCTTCACGTACTTTTCGGAACTGCCAGTTGGGACCTGCCTTGGATAATAGGAGGTCATAGGTGAGGTGAATTTGGTGGCCCCGAATATAAAAAGAATATACAAAATAAAGGGAAAAAAAACTAAAATTTTGCAATTTATTAAAGACTTAGTGTACTTCGAATAATAACTTGGAGTCAAGTTTCACCATTTTTTTTTCTGTAATGTCAAACTATAGTTCCTGGGCGAGCAATTCATCAACCATGGACGCAGCTGCATACTATGACTATGCCTAGGGACGGCCCCTGAGCATAATACTTATTTTATAATGTTATCCCTCATGTTGTTGTGAATTCAATGTAGCTTTCTGTAAACTTTCCAGTTACTAGTTTATGGTTGGGATATTTTTTTTTATTTTAATAAAAAGGTTAAAAAGCTCCATCAGTTGCTACCCTTGCCATCTTGTACAAGTCAACGCAACTCTTTCAACACAGTTCTCCATAGCATTGAATAAATACTGGCCAAGGCTTATGTCTTTTATTGAATTTATATGGTATTGCTATTAAATATAATATTCGTTTTTTTAAAAACTCTTTAGAAAGACGTTTTGAGACAATGTTTCTTAAGCCTCTTTATTACAAGTGATAAGAATAAAAAGTTTCAATAATTTCTATAGATATTTACAATGATTTATTTAAGTTCTCGCGGGCCGCATAAAACACTACGGCGGGCCGCATTCGGACCGCGGGCCGTAATTTGCCCACCCCTGATCTAGCTGCTATCTTACTAGATTTTTCTAAAGCTTTTGACAAAGTTTACCACCATAGTTTGCTAAGAAAAATTAAAATATTTTGGCATTTATGATCTACTGCATCAGTGGATTAAAGATTTTCTGATAGGGAGAGAAGAAACTGTAATAATAAATAGCTCTAAATCAACACCAATAACAGTAAACTCAGGCGTACATCAAGGAACAGTCTTAGGACCACTAATATTTTTAATTGACATAAACGATTTACCAAATTGCATTAGTTCAGGAACAAAGTCAGATTATTCGCAGACGATTGCATAATATACAGTAAAAAGCACTAAATTTAGAAAGCCTTCAGGACAGAAGACTCAAAAGTAAAGTAGCAATTATACATAAAACACTGAACCATAATCTTCAAATTCAAAATTTAATAAAATACTCAGAAAGACACAAAGAAAAAGACAAATTCCTCGTCCCATATGCTAGGACAAATTTTTACAAAAGCTCATTCTACCCTAGCGCTATTAGAGCATGGAATGTGTTGCCTAAGCTAGCCAGGAAAACCAGTGACTTGGCAGAATTTAAGTCATTGGTTAATATGCATGACTGAATGCATGACGCGTAGGACGTAATCATCTTCTTTTTTGAAGTAACGTCTGCATTGTAGGGCCTATAAGGTGGGTGTGTTCAGAATAGAGCTTATTTGGAAGTGTTCCATTACATAAAACATGCCATCCTATAACAACGATAAACTTTTTTTGGGGGGTGTGGGGTTGTTATATGTAACATTAAGTGATAGGGTAAAGGAGATTTTCGATGCTGAAAAAAAAAATCTATAATATAATAGAATTACCGAAACCTGAATACAAATAAAAGAAATATTCGTTTGTATTTGCTAATTTTGAAAATTAGCAAATACAAACAAATATCTTTTTTTTTGTGTATTTTATTGCCTCCTTTATTGTATATAATTTTTAAAAGGATCTTGAATAGTTTACAGTTTTAAGAGCTGTACTTTGACATACTTTAAGGCATAATTTAAACATAACTATCAAAACCATATTTTAATGAGTGATGCATAAGGCTAAGTAGACCCAATTAATTTTTTTTCAACATTGGAAAATTTAAAAGACACATATAATGATAGATAATCTATTCTAAGATATAAGTAAATATACGTTCTGGAAGAATCTCAAGTTAATATAGAATTAAAAGTAGATATTGTAAAAGGTTAGGGTTAAGTACTAGATGAAAGAACTTACCATTCATGTTTCAGTATCGTTTTATCTTTGGGCTTTTTTCCACATTATCTGCACGAGCAATTCCAAGATCATCGGATGGACAAGTCATTAGAGCAGAGTTGTCACGATGTAGACTCAGCAGTTGAATACCTTGGTTGTTACTGATGATTGAGATCTTCTTGTGTATGGAATAGAACGCTAGAAATGTTTTAGAGCAGTACAGTGAAGTTAAAAGAAAAAGTATTGAATTTGGTTTGTTGAATACATAAACTTCCTTTTGGTAAATACATCAAAATAATCAAGTAAGCTGAAACCAAACCAAATCAAAATCAAAATAATATTTATTATTCATATGGAAATGCGTCCTACATTTTGTATATTACACCAATATTGCAGATTAAACGAGGACATTTTTCTAAGTAATCAAACTCTTTGCTGCCATCTTTTGCCCTTAATTTGTTGTCTAAGATAGTACCAAGGTATTTAACAGGTCTTACAATGTTGTCGAAACGCCTGCATCAGGTCACTTTATTTCTATCAATTGCATATTTCTGGAAAATGTCATCGACGAAATTGTTGCTCTCAAACTTCACAAGATGGCTGAAAGCTTTGTTTGCGAACATTGGGATAACTATTGCGACGCCCTGTCCGTTGTTCTTACGGAAGCACAGTCATACACTCTCTTTGACAATATGCCTACATGAAAACATCCGGGTAATAGCGGCGAATGGTACGCCGCGGGTCGACTAGTATAAGATAGGATAAGATCACTCATAATAATATTAAAATGTTTATAAAAACATCCATAAGTGATGTCAAAGGTTAACTAGGTTAAATCTGTCAAAGAGTTTATACCAAGACCTGAAAAAATCAGATTCTTTTTGAAACATTATTTTGGACTCTGATAAAAGAAACCAAAAGCACATTGTTTATTAAATGTTAGATATGACTATAACGCATCAGTATATAATGTCATGTTATAGTTAGAGAGTATATTAGTTTTGTTAGTTAAATATATTTTGTGTATAGTTTTTAGCGACGGTAAAAGTAGTGACGTAGAGAGATAGACTAATGACGTAGTGGACTTAGAGCGACAAGGAGACCAACATTGCGTTATTCTAGGAGTAGGCTGTTTTATGAGTAGTAGAATAGTATTTAGAAGACTGGACGGATTTCCCAGTGATAAATAAAGTGTCATTTTATAGAATTGAAAGTCGTTGTCAGCTATATCATGTTGTAGATGCAGGGCCGGTCTTATGCCACTGCAACCAATGCAGTCGCAGTGGGCCCAGCACTTTCGTAGGCCCCGCGCTAATTCTATGTGTAATTATTAATTGCAAAATATATACGAAATATTCATGGAAATGTAATTAGCTTATTAAAATCTACTGAAAACTCATAAAAAAAATCCCCTGAAAAAAAGTCAAAATTGTCATTTGTGGGTGCCATTCATCACGGAAAAGGCCAATCCTACGTGCGATAAAAAAGGCATTTTTTTGCTTTCATGTAATAAAATGTAATAATCGGACGAATTTTACCCTTATCTTATCTTATATAATATAGAAGCTACTTCAAAAAAGAAGATGATTACGTCCTACGCGTCACGTATTCAGTCATGCATATTAACCAATGACTTAAATTCTGCCAAGTCACTGGTTTTCCTGACTAGCTCAGATAACCCATTCCATACTATAATGGCATTATGGAAGAAAGAGCATTTATACAGATTTGTCCTAGCATATGGGAAGTTCCATTACTTTATTTAGTTTTATAGTCACAGGCATATAAATATGCCGTAGGTTGCAAGGTTCATAAAGTAAAGTTAACTTGTTCGCAATTTTGTACTTAGAAAAGAATGAATAAAATGCAAAGCCGAATTTATTTTCTAATACAAAATCTTAATTTTCACTTATTATCCTTATTCCTACCCAGACTAGGCCCCGCGCAATCAGTTTTGCATAGGGCCCCGCAATCGCTAGGACCGGCTCTGTGTAGATGTGTGTGTGGCTAAGTTGAAATAGTAATTGAAATAATTAGTAATTGAAGTCAGACCGATTAGCCCACCACAATAAGTTACGTATGAACATGTTGGAAAAGGACGATTTAACGTTGTTAATACGTTCAGAAATAAAAAGGTATAGGAATAATTGTTGAAATGGGTTTAAATAGTTTGAAAATAAAAGATTTGCAGGGGCGTAGCTAGGGGTTCGGGGGCCCGGGGGGACCGACCTCTTTGGGGGCCCCTTGCATTTTCACATTCGATATATGATATAATGACATAATGTACGCAAAAAATTATATAAGCTCAAGATCTATTTGGTTCAGTATATCAGAAACTTAACAAAAAAATTATTAACATTCTTTTAATAATTAATGCCGTTGTTTATTAGCTAAATAATGCACTAGTGACAAATCTCAATTCATATATATCGCTTCACTTCGTGCATTCTATGCAGCAAAGACATCTATAACATCATCTACATCTATACTTTATAGTATTTATGACTTCACTGATATAAAAGCCATGATAAGCCTTTCTTGCGTCATTGTGCTCCTGGGATAGTTTTTGATAAACTTGAACTTTGAGAATGACAAAATGGAAGTGGCCAGAGTTAGCGGTATTTGGAGGAGGCTGCAAGGTTTGAGCACACGTTATTACCATATGAAGCCGTTTCCGCAATATGTCTATTGTGGATCGTATTACTGGTTTAATGATCAAAACTGCTCGTACATCAATGACATCATCAAACAAGCAATTTGCCATTTATTTCATCATACAAACAGGAAAAAGTAACACAGTTTGTCATAAGCGTGTCATCATCCAACAGGTGTCTTGGTTCAAGAAGAAACCCAAAGGTATCCATTGTTTTCCAGCCTTTGTAATATTTCCTTCATCCCCATATGAAATCTGTCCAGCACTTCTGTCACAAAACTTTTGAATTGAGGTTCTATTGACAGTCCTACATTAGAACTCAACTTACATTAAAGTCTTTTCTTTCTTCTGGTTGGTTTGATTATTATTATAGCTTTAATATAGCGCTACTTTCATGCTTATAGCATGCTCAGAGCGCTTTAGTCCAATCTCATTTGTGGACCAGTGGGGGAGAAGGGGTATATATAGGAGTTGGTTTCCCGTGCTGCCTTTTGGCGCACAGTAAACACAACTCTGCCCGAGTCGGGTGTCAGAACCTCGAGCCCCCTTCTAGGTAGCCAAGCCAAGCTCAAGCCGCACTTAGCCTCTCGACCACACTTCCCACATTTGATTACAGGGAATCCATAGTATTCACTACCTTCTTTTGCTTCTTCGTTGGATTGGGTGATCAGCTTCATCGTTTTTCTTTATTTTGCAGAAAGCTTGAATGGGTTTCAATAAATTTATTGTTTATGTTGTTTGCGAAACCAAAAGGATTCATTGTACACATAAATAGCAAGGATCTATATATTGCTATGCTCAAGTATAGAAATACTCCGATTAGAATCACAACTACTGATGAGTAGAAGACTCAGGGACATCATTCCAACTAATGCCAAACTACTGAAACCATCGGTAATCGAAAATGCAGAGACATCACTCAACGAATGACAGATGAAAAGCAAAGTGAAATACGATACAAAAGCTCAAAGATTACCCTGTCGGAGAGAAATTGAGAGGACAAACATGGCAGAAAGCAGTTGTCATAAAAAAAACGTTACTCACCCAGATCTTACATCATAAACAAACGATAGGAAAACAAACAGAAGAAATCATCGCTTTTTGAACAAGAGTTTCGACGAAGATATCTCTGGGTACTATGATACCGACGAAGGCAACAAACAGTAAACTGTTAGAACAAACGAAACAGAGAGTTATAGACCAACGTCTAGAGAACCTTTTGTGCCAATCGAGACAACCAGAAGTGGTCGAATTATTAAAGTTTCTAGTAGATATCAGTCTTAAGAACTTTAAAAGGAAGGATGTGATAATAACTTCAAAAGGAAGGATATCTGGGGGTTAATTTGGGAAAAAAAGTTGAACAATTCATGTACAGTTCCAAAAAAGGTGACAATTGTTTGATCTATCTCAGCAGAATGAAAAGGTGCCAGGTTGAGAAAGTGATTGTCACAGTTAAGAAATATTGCTTTTGGATTTCTGCCTAACAGACGTATCCGCAGGCCAGACCTAGTCCTGGCTAGTAGCGGCTTTAGAGGGTGGCAAGTGGGGTAGGTGGCTTGAGGGGGGCCCCGCGATCGGAGATTTTATTGTCACAAACTTATCACCACACATTTTTCTAATAAAATCCGATTGGATCTAGATGTTAATATACGAAATAAAATATTTGGATTGGTTGCTTATTGTGTTTTTTGTCCCAATAGGCTATGGTCAAAGGAGTAATTTTTAAACTTTTTTTAAGTTGAAAGAATTTTCTTTATGCAGAACAATTACAATTCAGTATGTTTAGGACTTAGCGCGGCCAATTGTAAGGCAACAATGGCTACGCAATGTTCTATGTTTTGTAACAAAAATAAGGAAGGCCCACAGCGTTAAGGCGGACATACTGTTTGTTATTGTTACAGCGTTAGAGACGGAAAGCCGGTTAGCGTGATGTGGTACGGTATATATAGTTTATCCTTACGGGGCCCCGCACATGACACACGCACAGGGCCCCGTGCACTGTTCGTGGCAACAAAGAGAGTAATATTCTTAGTTTTTGCTGCAAGTACGTTTGATCTCTTTTGAAAGTAAAATAAATCGGCAACAAATCTATTAAAGATTTGCATTTTAAAATGTAAAACTAACTTTAACTTTTCTCTTTCGGAAAAATTTTTTAAAACTTACTGGTACTTGACACTATTTGTCAATCAAATACATAAATTTTTGTATTTACAAACAAATTTCGGACACCCGTTTGGGGGCCCCCCCTAAGTGGGGGCCCGGGGGGATTTTGAAAACCTCCCCCCCAACTACGCTACGCCACTGAAGATTTGTTAGTTGATACGAATGGTATGAAATTAAAAATCAGAAAGTATTAAAAGTATTTAGTATTCTAGTTCATGGGAAAAAAACAACTTAGCATTCAAAGTAGGGGGACAGACGCTGTTGGTTATTGTGTAGTCTGTCCATTCATGTATCGGTCTATTCATGTCCATTCTTCTGTCTGTTATCTGAAGATACCAAAACCTACAAGCGCCATTTTGTCATGACCTACACCATGTATAAACTTGGTGTCATGGCTGCATTTGGTCTTCTACTTTTGTTTTTAAAACTAAGACTCACAACATTTTTCATACAAATATAATACTTAAAAATAATAGCCTACTTCAAATTGCACATAGAGAACAGTAAGTCAGTGATATGAACATCTAATTGTTCTACCATATCTCTCTCTCTTCTAACTCCATTAGAAACACTAATGACAAGACGACAAATATATAAACTTAAGTCGAAATACAAAGTTGCAGACATATCAAACTAGGTTTCCAAGTTATTTAAAAGGCAGTAGGCCTATATGACCTTGTGGCCAGCACAACGACCAAGCGCCTTTACTTTCCTCAACTATAATCAGGTAACCGTTAGATTTCTTTAGAGATTCTAAGCCAGGGCCCTATGTTCAGAAGCCAAGCGCTTAACTACTCTGCCACTAGCCCTCATGACCTTTTAGTTGGTGATGAAAAGTTGTATTTGTACATTGAAGTCCATACCATGGAAATGGTAAGAAGTAAAACGGAATCATAAACAATTAGTTCGTCAATTTGGGGGGTGGGGTGGATCTTCAGATACTTAAATAACAATGTAAAGTAATAATGTATATTATAGCAGCAGGAATAAAAGATTTCCTATTCCAAGTGTTATAGGCGTACTTAATTTTTTTTTTTTTGGAGTAGAACTTATCATCTAAAAAAGTATTTCTATAGCTAACTACGTTCGATTAAACAATATGTAATCTGGATTGTATAGAAATGCCGGGTCGATTTTGACATCCTGTCCCCCCCCCCTCCCGCTCACAAGTAGGGAATATAAGTTTACATCTACGTATTCTGCCGCTTTCAAATTTTAACCATTTTCAAGTAGCGAGTTGTGATACCTTACTGTGTGACTCTTGGTTTTGTACGTCATCAAAAGTACAACGGGGGAGCGGGAGGTTTCATTGAATCAAGTTCCAGTGTACTATTTTGTATATTTGTCTGTACATTATTATTGTGTTATATAATATTTTTCTTTTATATTATTTTTTTTCATGTAAATAACCAGCTTAATTAAACACTCCTAATTATCAGTCTATTATTGTAAACTTTTGTCTTCAGTTCGGGTTTTCTTACTTTAGTTACGACAAGTTTATAGAAAGGCTAAATTCTGTGACCTCGAGACATACAAACTTAACTAGTGAACTATGTTTAATACATGAAACTCACATTACAGATCGGACTATAAATAAAAATTTTGTGATAGGCCATGGTGATTGTAGTTTGCATAAGATTTTTCATATCAAAAGAGAAGTTTTTTCGTCAAAACCATCTGTTGGGGGTTTTAACATTTAAAAATCTCTAGTTTTTTTTTAAAAACAAAATCAAAACCCCCTAAGTTACTTTCATACAATTAGTTGACAGTTTGCTTTATAATAATATTAAAGAGGGGGGTTTTCAACCTCAGAACTATCTGTAGGAGTATTTTAAACTTAAAACCATCTGGAGGAGGTTTAAACTGAAAGTCCTCTAGAGGGGCGGGGGTAAACTCATGGATGCGTTGGGATGGTTGACCCTTTAAAAATACTTTAAACCCTTTAAAATTAAGTCGAACCCTTTAAAAATATCTAACAAACATATTTAGGTCTTTGAAGCGTCAACCCGGCCTTGTATAAATAACTGAAATTTTGTTCCATTCCGATATGTTAATCCTATAAATACGATGTATTTAGAATGATGGTTGATATACCTTGTTGTTTAGTTAATTTTAAAAAGTGGGTAAATGTATTGTAGAATGACTAGAGTCTAGGGTTAGGGTTATTACTACCCATTTCTTGCAAACAGCTTTAGATCTAACTGTATGAACATTATCATTATCGTCTCCCTCTAATTTGCTCCTCATCTGGTTGTTTTTGCTTAAGAATTCAGCAGAGATTCAACAGCTGTCTCTTAGTTGCTTTCTATAATAGATAATTGTTTTACTGGTATTGTAAGAACAACTATAGAAAATTAGTGTGCTTAAAAATCAAAACATGCTTGAGTGTTTGAAATGCTTCAAAAGTATGTTTCACTGGTCATATAAACTGTGCATGAATGAAAAGGAACTATGTTGGGCTCACTAAAAATGCTTAGAATGTTCAGACTGCCTAGAATAGATATAAAGCTGCAAATAGCTGTCAAGTCTTATCTAAATGTACAAACTAATGTGCTTTTCATTCTGTGTGCATGTGTGCAGTAAAGCTCATGCAGTGAAAAAATCCAAATTTTTGGGTTCAAAATTTTAAGAGTTGTATCTTTCTCATTTTTAGAGGTAGCATAATACTTTATAGTTGATTCTATTTGTTTTAGTTCCACAAGTGTGCAAAGCTTTATGACAATACATTAATATTCAAATAAGCTTAGTGCTTCACAAAATACTACATTTTATCATTATGGTGGCCATATTGGATACCTAATAAGCATTTTTTAAAAAATATTTTTTTTTAATAGCGTACAAGCTATAGTTAACATAATAATTAAAATAAACACCGCTTTTTACTCCTTTGGTAGGAGTTGCAGTGGCTGAACGTTAAAGCACTTAGCTTCTTATATGAGGTCCTGGGTTCAAATCCTGAAATTTTTAATTTTGGACTATTCGGGCACAGAGTCCACCCAGCTCTAATGGGTACCTTATATTAGTTGGGGAAAGTAAAGGCGGTTGGTCATTGTGCTGGCCACATGACACCTTTGTTAACTGTTGGCCACAAAACAGATGACAAGGTCTGAAAGAATAATTTTACTTTAATTCTTATGGTAGACATACATGTTCCTTAATGAGATTAATGACTATCTTCTCTTATGAAAGAGTGTCTGTAAATTATATATATATATATTATTTACTTTCCCCCAAACTTTTTTTTTGGTGGGAAGGTTAGAGGGATGATTTTCATTGGTTAATTTATCAGATTTTTTTAAAACCTACCTACAGACATCTTTGTCATTAATATTATTGTTTTTTTTTCTCTTCATTTTGAATTTTCATTGTGTCGTGTATAGACTGTGATCATTGTGTTAATATTTAACAATTATTTATGATGGCAAAATGATTAACAATTAATTTAAAAGTAATGTTTTACTTTCTTTGTGTGTTTGTAACAAAATATTTTTAAGAAATCCAACTACATGTTTGCAATAATTATAATATTATTTAATATTAATAAAATTAATATAATTAAATG
>JADKLZ010000687.1:20069-31693 GCA_021533235.1 Biomphalaria straminea
TGTGACGTGGTTCTATCTGTGTTACGTGAGTCTATCCCTGTGACGTGTTTCTATCTGTGTTACTTGAGTCTATCCCTGTGACGTGGTTCTGTGTTAGTGAGTCTATCCCTGTGACGTGGTTCTATCCGTGTTACGTGAGTCTATCCCTCTGATTTGGTACTATCTGACCGATGATGCGGTTCTATCTGACCGTTGACGTGGTTCTATCCCTGTGACGTGAGTCTATCCCTGTGTCTTGGTTCTATTTTGATAGTCTAAGAGCTAAGCCGCAGGCTATTCGAGCTCTAGGTTTGAAAAAGAAACCTCTTTTGCCGCCAAACAGGAAAGAAAAACAAACCTGCTTGAACCATGACCAACAACGTGGTTCTATCCCTGTGACATGATTCAATCGTGAGTATATTTCTGTGATGTGATTGTATCCATGTGACGTAGTTCTATCCCTTCGATATGGTTCTGGCCCTTGTTTGTTTTTTGTATACAAAAATAGGTGCCGGTACTTTGTGATGGATTGCCTAACTTATAGGCTACTAATAAATTAATAAAAACGTTAAAATACTGGTGCTTATCGTAACAACAAAGCACAGGTTGTATCCATTATCCAGATAGAAAACGATTGTATATCCATGTCTAAAATAAACGTTTCTCAAACTAGGATTCCGCTATGCATGAATATGTTTTATATTGGAATAATTTACTAGTAGGCTTCATGTCAACTATTTCCACAACAAAGGCAGAAAAGAAACATTTTTTTTTTAATTAGCTCTTTTCGGCGACACCAAATAATTCTATAACATCCCCACTATCCTGAATATGAACTTGGAACTGATCTAGATTCAGGCTCAGATTTGATGCAAAGAAACAAATACCAATTGTTAAATGAGTTCTGGATTAACTTATCTAAGGAGTACGGTGTACCTTAATTATCCACAAAAGCATAATCATAGGGGAAGGCGGGGCGAAATGTCACAAACATTATATCTGAATAATTTGATGCGCTATCAAAAAATGCGAAACTACATCTGAAATGTTCAAGGAGACATTATACCAATAGTTCTAAAATGAAGTCGATACTTCTTCGTATATTAAACTTATAATTCATTGTTTTTGACTGTTCGGAAAGTGGAATTTTATTTTTGCGTAATTTTGTTGTAAAACACTCATAACGCCAAATGATTGTCCACGGTTTCGTTTCTTTATGTATCAGTTACACATTAAAATAAATTTTTTTTAAAGCTCGACCCAACAAAATGTTTTTGGAATAAATGTTCTGAAAATTATTGTGGGGTAAATTGTGATACAGGTTGGGGTTATAAGTCACAGGTTTGACAATTTGCCCCAATGAAAATGAAGCATTTTGAAACATATTTTAATATTAATATTAATTTATTAATAATTATTTGTTTTTTTTATTCTTTTTTATGAATGATACCTAAATATTATTAAGTGACTTTCATTTACTCTAATTGTTGTCTGAATGTTGAAGCTACAGCATGCAAAGTTTGGTGAGAATCAATGAATTCTAAATATGTTTAAAACATCAAAATCTGAAAATTGTGACAACTAGTCACACCTTCCCCTACTGTACCTTCTCTTTCTAGAACCTATTTGTGCGAAACGATTCTCTTATTGTGTTGAAACAAGTATTGAAACGTGCTTGACGATAACCAGATAGTACAGCGGTTCTCAATCTTTTTAGCTCTTTTTAGCTAGTCGACCCCTGTAACACGATACCCCACTAAGCGGCGACCCCAAACTGTATAATTTATTTCGCTCATAGGCCTATGTAAATGTCAGTTTGCTAATATTAAATGATCATAATCACAATGTAGCTGGACAACAACAATGAATTTTCATGTAAGCTTTATTAAGTAATTGTATTTATTGTAAAATAATTTTGTGCTTAAATGTTTTTAAAAAGCTGATGACTTTCATTTATCTACTTTTCTAGTGCATATTTATTATTTTAATGCAAACTTAAGTGACAATTTGAAAAGTAGGGCGAAGCATGATAAACGTACATTTGTTAATACAGTGAACTGCATTGCTACTAAAATATTGGTGCGACAATATTTGCTCTCCTTTACGGTTCAGAAACTTGGAGAGTCACTAAAAGAAATACGGAAAAGCTCCAAACTTTTGTTTACAGATGCCTACGCCGGATATTAGGAATTAGGTGGCCAGAAAAGATTACCACTACCGATTATTGGAACAAAACTAGACAAAAGCCCATAGCACAAGACATTACCAAACGAAAATGGAGCTGGATAGGACACACTGCGGAAACCAGCTACCAATGTTGCAAGGCAGGCTCTTGACTGGAATCCACAAGGAAAGAGGAAAGTAGGCAGACCGAAGCAAACCTGGAAGAGGTCAGTCATCAGTGAAGCTGAGGGTACTGGAATGACATGGGAGCAGATGAAGAAAGCTGCTCAGAACCGAGTTCGGTGGAGAGGTGTGGTTGCGGCCCTATGCTCCCCTGGGAGTACACAGGATTAAGTCAAGTCAATATTTGCAAACACGCCTATGTCAGTACGAAGAATGAGCTTGGTGCTGTTTCCCAGGATGAGGAACTCTTCTGGTAGTAAGATAATAAGGAATGGAACCTTCAGTATCAAGTCTCTTTCTGAATTGAGTCTGAAATATATGTTGTCGGTAATAGAAGAAAGCGCCAAACAATCTAAGAACGGGATATGACTGTAAACATCTTATACAGAATTGTGTAAATGACATTGAAAATAATATACCTTTTAGCTGCATCGCTATTGTTGCTAATATATGTTCATCAATATAGGCCTACAATGAGTTTCGATGACTTAAGGTGACTCGTTCAGTACCAAACGTTGAAATCCAGACCGTCGTTCAAGCATATTTGAAGCACCATCTGTGCAGGCACCACAAATATCGTTAAAAAATGAACCAATTTTCTCGTCCATTAAATAGCGTTCTATATACGTTGTTTCAACAGGTTTCCAAAAATAAAACTCGTTTTCGAAATCACATAAAATGGCAACGTCTGTGGATGCATCAAGCTGGATGCTATTGAAAACAAAGAAGAAATCATTTTCTGAATTACAAGATTAATGATAACAGTAGACATGCCAACTCTTTTCCTTTTAACAGCCTCATTAGATAAGGAAACTGCACTAAATTTATTAACGCATTCGGCTCCAATCATCACTCTAACAATAAATTTGACCGCTGGCAATATCAATATACACTTGTCTGCAATGGTGTGAGATTTCATAGCTCTGACAATTCTGTGAGTCAACAAATAAGAAGCTACAACGGCAAATTTGTTTTGATTATGGTATTTGCCACCTGAGATAAGTCTGAATCGCTTGACTTCATCAGCTTAAAAAATAAAATAAAAATTCTCCACAACTGAAAATCATGTGAAGCTTCAATTTAATCAAACAAAAAAGTGAGGTAGACATATTAAGAACACTGACATATTATCAGAGGAAATAGAAGGCACTTTTAGTGAGTGTTACATCAATGTCTGAATGTAGATATGTTTTTCCATTTACAGGTAAATATATATCGGAGCTAAATATTTAGAAATTACTGTTCGTCTAACGTGCCGCTTAACTTCATTGTGGGACTGGTTGGTTTTAGCACCCCGGGGTTCAATTGAAACTTGTAATACGTCATCGTTTTATATTCATTACAAAACATACAAGCAAGATAGATATCGATGTCAGATGAGAAAATTTTATGACACATTTAGAGATTAGGTTTCACTTCAAAAGTTCAAGCAGGAACTCTAATGTAATGAAGTTCTATCTGCCGAATGAAGCAAAACTAACTGAGACGTAATGTTTGTCTTGATAAATATATCCAGTATTTTATTTTACAAGGTTTGAAAGGGGAACTTTACTTTTTTTAAATACCTATTAATTCTCATAATAACAGTTTGTAATAATGTATTTCTTTTATAGGACCATTAGTATCAGCACCGGGAGTTACAGAGTCAGATAAACGCCATTGGGTCGTTTGCTTCTATTGTGGATTAGGGCTTCGTGATTTGAGTACCGATGTTTGGTCACAGCATAGAGCACTAGCTCCCAAATGTCCATACGTGCTCTTACACGAGGGGACGGCAGATGTGGAGGACACCTCCTGTCATGGGCCTAAGGAGGCAAGATACAAACTAATAAATTCATCTATCTTTATAAGCACAATTTCTTTTATTATCAAAACCAAAATGTAAACCAGAGTTTTCCCAAACTGTTGGGCGCACCTCCTTAAAAGGGCGCATCTTCCGCCCAAGAGAGTCTCGACCTCTCAAGGAGGGTGGGTGGGGCGTCGAAAAAATATTTTCCTTGTAGTTAACAATCCATGTTTGGATATTTGTAAAATGACATTATTACAAAAGTTTAAAAAATGAAAATATTTTATTAGAGTATGTCGTTTCATCTTCTGAAATTGACATTGTAAAATGTATAGATCGAAATTCTTCCTACAATTAAACCTTTTTTTGTTGACGTTTGCATGTCGATCAAAAAAAAAAAAAGTTCCATGTTTAAAAGTCTTACTTGACACGAAGAAAGTCTTATGAGGATCATGCACGTTACAAACGTACACTGTGATATATGTACAGCGAATGTCTCTGGTATAACATTATCAACCATGGCTGCACCTTATTTATCAGACGTAAATCACCACGGTTAACGAGAGTGTTATGTGGCTAGCACAATGAGCCTTTACTTTTCCCAAACTAATGTTAAACACCCATTAGAGCTGGGTGGACTTGGAGGCGCCCAAGAATCCCAATATTAAATAACCCAACTTTCACCACGATTCGAACCCGGGACCCCGTAGAGCGCCTTCATTGCATCGATATTGCCCTTTTTTTGTAACAATTGCTTTTTTAGTTCGAGAAAAAGGAAATCTTTTATTCTGATGCTCAGAACGCCGAAAAACGCTTGGCGCCGAGATTACACCCATAATTCCGCTGTGGGAGTTTACAACACAAACACACACACACACCCCACACACACATACACTCGCTTGCTCGATGGAAAGGAAACCTGCTTCATTTTTAATTCTCGCTTCTGGAAGAACGCGTTGAAATTCATTATGAAACATTAGTTCCTAACACACTAAACATTGACTAGGAAATTTCGTTACGTACATTTTAATTGTAAATATTGTGTTAATATAAAATAAAATAATATATGAAAATCATGTTGGGTTTATGATTTTAAGTTTCTTTTCTATTTCATTACATTTATAACCCCCCCCCCCCGAAACCCACTGAGGAAGCCTGCTGCCTCCTGATATGGAAGGCTCAAGCAATTTTTTTCCGAGACTATATCAAGTGACTCTTTCTGTCTAGTAAAAATGTTTTCCCCCCTTCTCATTCTCGAATCAAGTTGAAAATGTGCACAATCGTTCATTGTCGATGACATCACTTGAATATAGTGTTATAACCCTATGGCCCTATTGGCGGCGCGAAAGGGTTAACTGTGTGTTACCAACGGACATTTGTGACACAGGCCAGCAATACAGTTTAGTGTAATTAGTGTAATAAGTCGATGGGCAAAAGAACAGTACTGGTATGAACTTAGCACGTGAATATGACTTGCGTAATGGTCATCTGATCACAGGCCTGGGTAGACCAGAGACAGAGTGTTTAAAGGAGTGTAGTTCAAGATAGGACACGGAGGAGACTAGGTCTGTGAGTCTGGCTATGAAGTCGGGCCTGATTGAGTCCTCGAATGAAACGTACAAGTCCGGGAAGAGACAGTAGAGTTTTGTACGTTGATGTACAGAGTAACATTTTAGTTGTTGTACTTTATCGTGTTGCCAATTGTGTCATATTGGCTGTTTTATTTGACCAGTATTAAATTATCATTATTTGGAGTTCTTGTTGTCAGGTTCTTGATGTGTTGTGTGTTTAACAGTGTTTACAGAACGCTGTGAGATAGGAAAGAGAGAAGCGTAACAATATAAAACAGTAACAAATTAGTTCATTAATTAGTTGTTATCAGTTAATAACATTTTGTTTTTATATGAAAAATAAGCTAAATTGGCGACGGGCTACCCTGGCAATAATGACAATAACTTAGAGACTCAGGCTGTTCGTTGACAATGTTCAACTAAGTGCACAATAATAAGAGCTTCTTTCTAGGTTCTTGAAGAGCTCAGTCCCCAGAAAAAACACGTTGACCTTTCATTATGGAGACTCTAGTTCAAACATGTTTGTTTTTTAAATTAATGGATGCGATATAACTCAATAATAGTGAGGATTTTTTAACATATTTTTTTTATTTAACTTGTTTTTTATTTACGGGGGTGCCACTGGCAGAAGTTTGAGAAAATCTGGTCGGTTGGTAGTTAAACTTTTTAGATTTAACCAGTTAACAATGTGATCTGTATAAGTGTTTTTGATATGTCGCCTTTGAACAAAGTAGGCTATTGGGTGTAAATTGCAATAAAAAAAATCTTTTTGGTTACTTAAATTTTACCGCCGCAGTTTCGATAATGAAAATATCTGAGATGTTCTAGACCCAAGGCAAGTAGTAGCTGGTTAAATTTTAAAATTGTAATATTTTTTTCATCCAGGGAAAGTGTGAGAATCGTTGATTGGTGAGTCAGTTGATAGGGCCTTTATGTCTACAATACAGATATTCTCCCCCCCCCCTTTTTTTTTCTCCCCCTCCCTTTTTTTTTCTTTTGGAAAACAAATCCTGGCCACTCTCATGTGTTTCTGTTACTTTTCTATTTGTACCGACACGTCAGAATGTGGGCAAGCAACTCTGTCCTGAATACCATGGACAGTAGCGGCCTTAGGGGGTGGCAAGTGGGGCAACCGCCCCAGGCCCCTCGTCTGAGAAGGGCCCCGCGATTGGAGATTCCGTGTTACCGTATGCGTTGTGGTACGATATGTTTATATTCTTCCTTACGGCTCAGGACCCTGCATACAACATTCACCCAGGGCCCCCCGCCTCTGACGATGGATGTGGGCCTATTCACTTCTTATTTAATGTTTACAAAGGTTAATAGTTTAGTAGTCGCTTTCTAATGCTTTTGTCCGTTAACATTTTTTTACTTCTGAGCACTCTATATCAACTCACTTTGTCTTTCTGGTACAATTTTTTAACACGCCATTTCTCCCACTTCCCATTGTCGGATTAGGTTGAAACTTTGCTCAATTATTTATTATTTCTAAGAAAATCTGAATCAATAAAAAAATTAATTAATTAATTAGAAGTTAATTAAATTACTTTATATGACCCATGGTATGAACGAAAACAACGTTACAGCGATAAACCCGATCAAAATACATTGCTAAATTGATATAAAAAAAAGTAATTTATGTAATGAATAGGGCCTATTTCAATTAAAAAAACAAAGTGTTATTTTGAATGTTGATTTTTTATTGTACTCTCAAGAATATGTGATCTTTGCAGGAAAAACAAGACACCAAGACAGGACCATCAAGTTACTACAAAGGTAATGGTGAAATTAAAACATCAACTTTTTCATTAGGTATCAGCTTCTTGATAACGTATTATTCATCTTATAAATATTTTAGAAAATCAATTATCCAATTCTTTGTATAGCCGTCAATAATACAACAGTAAAAAAAAAATTATATCGTAAAAACACGTTTTTCTTCATTTCTATTGAAAAGTAAAAGTATTTTAATAATAAGCCAGCTTTGCCGTTGGTAAAATGACGGTGTAAAGAATATCCTAATGACCAATGTTGATATGCAGTGCTACATAAAGCTTAATGTAGTTTGTTAAACAAAGTATTGGGCTATGCAGTTGTACTACACTGTCTTTGATACGTAGCCATAAGCATCTTGTACAACTAAAATGATTTAGGCGTATTTCAATATATTGTTCTCTTTCCAGCTTTGGAGGAGGATGTTGCTGTGAAGTTACTAGTTCAAGAAGGTTATGATCTCTTAAAAGTTCTAGAAGTAGCAGACCAACTGAAAAAAGAAGGTAGACGGGTTTGCTATACCTAAGCTCATTTTTTTTTAAAGTGAAGATTATCATGAAACCAAATTTAGTTCAAATTCTTTTGAAACTGACATCTGAATGAGCTATATTTTTCGTTCTTAAACCTCTTGTAGTATGCATTATTCTCTGACTCTGAAATAAATCGATATCTTATTAGTTTTATGGTGTATGACTGACTACACTCGAGAAAGAACAACAATGATAAATACAAAATAGGAGAGAATCGCTAATAGGCATGTCTATAGCTCATACTAATTTTAACACCAGAGTTGTCTGTCCTGATGTCAAAGGTTTGAAGAACTGAGATGGACAGTTTCCTCTTCCTAATTTCTGAGTGTTAATATAGATCTATGTGTAGAACTAAATTAGTGAAACAAGATTTTATTTTTTTTTTTTATTTAGGAACAACTTTTTCCTCTGTCGATATTCTATGGAGACTAGACCCAGAAAAAGCAAGCTCTCAGTTATCAGGTGAATTTTAAATGTTGGATTTATACAGTAGTGTAAAATCTAAAATTTAATATTTTTTTTATTTTAAGACATATACCGGTATTTTAAAATATTGAAACCCAAGCATTATGGAATCATAAGGTTGTTATCTCAATGGGAATTTTTTAAAATAACATTTGTATAATAGTACAGAAAAAAAATAATTTTAATCCGAAGATGATTAGTAGGTCTATTTAATATTTTATTTTAATACTTTAAACTCTTAGAGGAATCTAGAAAGCTCAAAGAGGAGATTGTTCTCATGAAGAAAACCCACATTTGCCAGACTTGTCAAGAAAATCCAGTACAAGTGGTCTATCTTCCTTGTGGTGATTTCTTATCCTGTGTTGAATGTGCAATTATTGAGGGGCTTATGAAGAATGCCTGTAAGGTCTGTTCAAAACCTGTCAGAGGTTTGGTAAGAGGGACACTGACATAAAATACCCAACAATGAATGCTGTATTTGAAAAAGAAAAATTGAGCCTTCATCTTGAAACTTTACTGGCTTTTAGAATTTTAGGTATATCAAGATTTAACACATATTTAATATTTTTTTTATACCTTTTTTTTTAAATAATAACATTTTAAAAAGGAAGCAGTTAGCAGCTCATCCATTTTAATATTATAAATTTCATTGCCTATTAGTAATTTTAGTTTATGATTCACTGCAATACAATTTTTATTTGTCTAAGGTAGATATACATATTCATAAATAATATGCACTTAATAAAAGACTCTTTTTTCTTTGCTTAAAAGTGCACAACCATTTAATAATAATAATTATTATTATCCATAAAGAAATTTGTATTACAACTTGTGCATTATGCTAAACAAAACATAAAAACTATAGAAAACCTTAGATACATAATGTGTTTTTCAAATTCTGTTTGAAATTTCAAGTTGACTGCTATAACCTATTAAGCTCTGTTCAGATTAATTTTAATATTTCCTTTTTCAAATGAATTTTCGCAATCATTCAGAACATGACCTCACTTTTCTTGTTAAAGCACAAAAACAATTAGTTCAAATTAACATTTATAATAAAATTCATACACATTGCCACATATACAGAAATTAAATTAAATTTATTTTAAATGGGCTAAGGTGCTGATATTTTTTTGTAAAATAGTGGCTCCTAAACTTGTTTGTCTCTTAGTCCCCTTGTTTTAGGGTATTTTGTAGACCCACTACTTATCTAAATTAACATTTTAAAAAACTCATCCAATTCAGGCCTAGTTTTTTTTTTTATTAACATCTAACTGTAGTGAGTTTGAAAGGGATCAAGAAATGAAGATAAAATTCAAATTTAAGCAAAGCGAAATAGCATTCAATGTGTATCACATGTATTTTGTGAAAAAACAAATTTAACAAGCTTTTTCAATAATTGATAAAATAATGTTAATCAGTGTTTAAAAATATTACAAATCTATATCAGAATCGACTCAAACCATGGTCTCATAGTGTCATTGCATGAAACTTTGTTGCATAAAAGACATATAGGCTATTTATTGTTTGACTAATATTGCATGAAGTGGAATTTGAAATAACACTGGAATGTCTTTATTTCTTTTCGCTTTTTAAATTTAGTCATCTTAAATATTGTTTACATCTTTACATAATTAAGTTATGGAAAGAAGTAACTTAAATTTAAAATCAATTTTTTTATTGGTACAGCAGGAATAAAATGTACAGAATTGCTTAAGGTACGAATCATATATGTCTAATTAATTTCATTCCATTAATAGGAAATCATTATTGAATCCATGACTTGTTAATCATTTAAATAAGAACCACTATCATAGGCTCCCTGTTTACATCTCATAGACCCCTAATTTATTGTTTGTCTTAAATATATCAATTGAAAGTTGTTGTAGACCCCTGTCCCCTAGGGGTCTATATAGACCACTTTGGTAAACGCTGTTCTAAAGGAATCATAAATCCTCTGTAGCCTTAGATTTTCATACCTGCCTACCGTTACGCAAAATGCGTATTCGTTACGCAAAATCGCCCAAAAATGACCGCGAGTACGCAAATACGAATTCAACCCTTCGCGTTACGCATTTCGTACCTTTTTTTTTTCCTCTCTAAACTAGCTTACGAGCGGCCACGGAGGTCACGCTAAGCGGCAACATTGACCTAGAGGTCACGCGCTAAGCCGTCCTGGGGGGGGGGCAAACAACAGAAAAGGTGGGGTGGACACATTGAGCCCAGATCTAGATCTACGTTGATTGGAATCAAGCAATTAAATCTAGTCTACAAATGAAGAACGCGGGAGTGGTGGGAGAAGGGAGTTGGTACCACGCAAGAGCGATTGCGAGAGGCTGTTTGATATTCAGTCACCAACGTGACTTTATTTTCATTAGAAATTAATTAATTTGGAGCTTAAAAAAAGTCGAATGCAAAAAAAAATAAAAAATTCCCGTATTAATTTTAATCAAAAATATCGAAGCGCTATTGATTCTAAACATCGTATTTTAGCTAGATCTAGAATATGGATCTAGATGTATATAGACCTCTAGATCTAAGAATCTAGATTTAGATCTAGATCTATATCATATAATAACTCTAAGCCTATTAATTAATTAAAGAAAGATTGAAATTCTCTAGTTATCTAGATATAGAAAATCTAGTTCTAGTAGTCTACATTCTAGATCTTGGTCTACGTTAGTCCTGTTGTAGCCAATCCACGGTAAGACTCACTACTCACTTTCAATTAAATTTTAGAGTCTAGATGATAGATCTGATCTAGATCTAGCTTATTGATTTTATTTTAGATTTAGGTTAAAGATTAAAAAGTGCAGTGCAATGACTAGGTCTAGATCTCTATTACTATTTCTAGAGTCTAAGTCTATAGGCATGGCATAGGCCTACTATTAGAAATTTATTAATATAAATTAATGTAGTAATAGGAGTATTAGTTAGATCTAGATATGATTATATCTAACTGTAATCTGATCTAACAGTTAGGTAGATAGTAGATCTAGTTGGTAGAGAGACAAAAATATAGTCACTCGAATCTAGATCTAATTCTAAACTATAGTATATTACTATATTTATTTAGGCTAGAAATGTTAGTTTCTAAACTTACTAGTTATTCTCACATTATCATGATTGTGAGAATTAAATTATCTATCTATCCATAGGTCTATATTAATATAT
>JADKLZ010000687.1:32328-42559 GCA_021533235.1 Biomphalaria straminea
TCTGTGTATAATTATGATAGCAGTAGTGTGTTCTACTCTTGAATCACACAGATCTGTGTATCATTGTGATAGCAGAAATGCGTTCTACTCCTGAATCACTCAGATCTTTGCATAATTTTTTATAGTTGTAGAATTTTCTCACTCAGATGTGAGGACAATTTAAATAATAGTGTTATTCTTTTTTTTTTATTGTCAAAAAAAAACAACATATTATTCATATCTGTCGTAAGTTTAACTCTTGAACTGCGTCAATATCTATATTAACATAAGTTCGCGAACATGATATTCTGTCATCCACTGTTTGAATTGACCTCTGCTACTTAATGATAAACAGAGTGGCCCTTCTTTGCTTTAAACCTACTCTAATATTAATGACAATTTTTTTATTACAAAGCCTTTATCAAATTACTATGTTTGTCAGTGAAAAAAGTTTATACACGTTATTTCTCCCACACCCAATCTTTGATCAAGCTGAAATTTTGCATAATTATCTTTTTTTTTTTACGAACAGGCTAAGTTTTGGCGCGAGAGGTTTTGGCGCAGCTGTTTTGGAACGAGAGGTTCAGATGATAATTTTTAAAAAAATTATACTAAAGTGGTTTTTTTTTGTTGTTGTTGTTTTTTTGTTTTTTTTTTTGTAGTAACCTTCAATTTTGAAGAAACATCAAAAACATACCAAATGTGACAGATCAGATTCCTTCAAAAGACCATAATAATGACTTCCTTCTCCTCCCCCCCCCCCGCCTAAATTATAGGCGAGATGGGCGAAACACACAGGATGACATAATCAGTTGTTCTCTTTTTTTTTTTAACTTAAACAAACCATTTTCCAAATTTGCGCCAGTACGACTATCGCGCCAAAACGGCTGCGCCAATACGACAATGGTGCCAAAACACC
The DNA here is from genome assembly GCA_021533235.1 of Biomphalaria straminea. Classification (NCBI taxonomy): domain Eukaryota; kingdom Metazoa; phylum Mollusca; class Gastropoda; family Planorbidae; genus Biomphalaria; species Biomphalaria straminea. Next base: position 33,227 of record JADKLZ010000687.1, read on the forward strand.
CTAATTCAGAACAGGCTAACTTGGATGGCTGCCTGGTCGTGTGGTTTGCTCGCTGACTGTCGTTCGAATTTATCCAAGGTCCAAACCCTGCCAGCACCCATCCCTCGTCGTACTGAGAGAATAATCATGATTAATCTTCAACTCTGAAGAAACATCAAAAACTTGTTAAACATCATGATTTTGTTTTACAAAAGAGCCCATGTAGCCAAACTATTTCCCAAAGTATAACAGAAGTTTATTTTTTTAAATTTTTACTGGCAAAGTTTTATACAAGTGTTTAATGATAGGCTGCAAACTCATTAAAAGTATAATGACGCGTGTTTTTTTAATGATTTAAATATTGGTGACATTGTACTATTAAAGACTTTACCGTAATTATATATCCAAGAAGACATAGTTATTGTAACTGCTATAATCTTAGCAATTAAACATGAAGAATAAAAACATAAACTATTTTTGTTATTTTTTTTTTGTATAATACATTTATACATTTTACAGCTTTTGTTCACGCGATTTTGCATACCAAATCGCAACATCGATCTTGACAACTGTTGTGACTCTAAAATATTTTCATTATTGTAACAATGAATTTGGTGGTTAAAACGTACTAGTCGACCGGCGGCATAGCATACGCCGCTATTTTCCAGGGCAGGCCTTAGGCACTGCAACATATGCGACCACAGTGGGTCCCGCACTTTCTTTGGACCTATTCCTTTTTCCAGTCTATATTTATTTATGTCTATGGACCCGTGCTAATTTTTAGGTGTATAAATTATTAAATTAAACCATTTTATAGCATATAACCTCCCTTCCATTCACTACACAAATTCATAAGAGAGAGTTTTATGAACCAAAATATTTGTGCATTGTACTTCATTTTATGTCTAGAATATATGTCTTTAAATTGTGTTTAATCTCTAAGACTGAGGATCATGCAATTTTTTTTTCATAATTTAGAAATCATAATTCAATAGTAGATATATATACAATTGTGTTTTCAAGTTACACGAAGTTACTTATTAAAATCTTTTTAAAGTAAAAAAAAATATGCTATGCTATTTTGTAAATGAAAATATATTTCCCATTCACACCATGATGCGCAATGGGATCTTCCCATTTGCTTGTTATAAGTAAAGCGATAGCGTGAATTCATGAATGAAAAATACTATGAATGGAGCTAACAAAATGGCTAATTGACCTTAATTTACGCGATATTAAGAATATAGATGCACTCATTTAACAATGCTTTAGAAAAACAAATTTGAATGTTAATTTTATTAAACGGACTATAATTAGTATGTTCATGTGCTAAAGCATAAAACTATCTCTGCGAAGAGAAGTTCTTATAATCTTAGAGTTGAATTCGAGTTTTAGATCTAGATCTAGGAATAGAGAGATTAGTTACCGGTACCTTTCGTAATCATGTCTGATGAACGAATATGCGTAATTTGTGATATTAATTAAAGTACTTCTAAAGTCAAACCTGAGAGTAGACTCTATCTGTGTATTGTTGTTCTAGTTTCAATAGTCATACGACACAATAATCTTAAAATACTTATTTTACTTTGTCATAATATTAAAAGAAGAAGAGAATTATATAGGCTACACCACATTCATTCACAAAATAGCGTTGCGCCGCATGCTATGCTATTTTGTGAATGAAATAGTGCGGATTGGGTCCATGCACACCGTGGTGCGTGCGCGATGGGATCTTCCCTATTTACTTGTTGTTGTTGCATGTTGCCCGTCTGACCTAGTTCTTTGAGGAATATATATATAGATTTGTACTTTTCAAAAAACTCTGATAACCCCCTATTCCACTGTCTCACTTGAGAAATTATGTTTGCGTTAAAAACAAAACTTTTTACGACATACAAAAGTAAATACTCCAAAGATATATCATGAAAAGATTGAACACACACTCTATTACCATTTATCCATCTCAGTGTCGCTACAGCCCATGGAAGGCTCTGCACTGCTTCAACTCATCTTTCCATTCAGATCTATCTCAGTGGCGCTATAGCCCATGGAAGGCTCTGCACTGCTTCAACTCATCTTTCCATTCAGATCTATCTCAGTGGCGCTACAGCCCATGGAAGGCTCTGCACTGCTTCAACTCACTTTCCATTCAGATCTATCTCAGTGGCGCTATAGCCCATGGAAGGTTCTGCACTGCTTCAACTCATCTTTCCATTCAGATCTATCTCAGTGGCGCTACAGCGCATGGAAGGCTCTGCACTGCTTCAACTCATCTTTCCATTCAGATCTATCTCAGTGGCGCTACAGCCCATGGAAGGTTCTGCACTGCTTCAACTCATCTTTCCATTCAGATCTATCTTAAGCTTTTCATCTCCATGCCCGAACTAGTTGTAGATCTAATTCTACATCGTCAATCCACCGTATTTGTGGTCTACCTTGGCTCGTCTGCCTTTTCGTTTTTTAAGTAAAAAAGGAGTATAGTTCCCCTTTCAGATCTTGTGGTCTATGGCAGATGATGTAAAGATCATCTGATTCTGTGGCCTTCGGTTAACGAGGGTGTCATGTGGCCAGTACAACGACCAACCGCCTTTAATGTTAAATAAAAATCCCAGTTTTCACCAGGATTCGAACCTAGGACCCCAGGTTCTGACGCCATGCGCTTTACCGCTCAGCCACTTCGACTCCAGTATACAATTTTTGTTCTTCCGTTTTTGTTTTCTCAATTTCCCCTGCCCAGCGAAGTATGTTCTTTTAAAGGTGACACACTACGTAACTAAATTTCAATTACACACTCACGAAATAGACATTAAATGAAGCTTTAAACTTTTTAACTGACCCCCGCTTTATATGTACTTTCTCTAAAATTAGCTTATTCATTATAGAAGCATGACCAAGAACTGTAGCGTAGCATTAAGCAGCTGTTGCAATAAGTTTATTTTTAATTTTTCTGCAGTCATCTCCAGAGGAGGGCCATAATTGTCAACGGCTTCTTGGAATAATCATGCTCTCTTGGAATAGAAAAGGGGAAGCTAATTCCGTCAAAGAAGTCATGTTAATAAAAAGTATTTGAAAGGACGGGTAAAGTCAGTTGTAGTTATGAGCTAGAACGAAGATAGTTAACTGTAATTGTATTGTACACTGTGTATATTTTATTATTCCTATTCGCAATTCATTCATTTGTTTTTAAATATTCGCGCAGAGTTAGTATATAATACATGATAATAACTACAAGGAAATGATTTTTTAGTCCATGTAACATTCGAAAAGTATTTGGTAAATGTCATAATTACAACGATGTTTTAAAATGCTTATGAATAAGTTCACACGTGTAGGACGCAATAACCCTGGGGGTGGGGTGGGGTACTGGATCTTCATCAATTCATTCCATTTCTTTATCTATGGATTATCTCATGGAAATGAGATGAATGCCTGTGCAATAGCTGTGGTCGGAACGCCGCCGCCCACACATCAGTTCCCCCCTCTCCACGCAGCTGGTGTATCCAAAGGAACGGCAGTGCCGATACATTTTGGGGTGAGCGACGTCGCAGGTTCTGCCAGAGTGTAGCACTGGGTGCTGCAAACTGCCTTAGGATCGCCAGCTCCTGATTTTTCCTCAGTGTTGACTCCCGAAGCCTTTCCCATGATTGGGTATAGCTACAAGGCAGATGCCTTTTAAAAAGTTCAATATCGTATTAGCCATTTAATTGTTTCGAAGAGTATGCTTTCCAAAGCCAAGTCGAACTACATAAGCCAACGTAAATAATCCATTGTAAACGTAGGCGGGACGTTTTGGCCTACAGCAAGGTAAAGCTGTGGAGAGTTCTCAACATGTAAACAATGTTTCACTGGCCACTCCTGTGATAGGATATTCCCGATTTTCTTTACGTGTAGTTAAAATAAGAATGACAACACGCAAAAGAAAAAAAGTTCAATATCGTATTAGCCATTTAATTGTTTCGAAGAGTATGCTTTCCAAAGCCAAGTCGAACTACATAAGGCAACGTAAATAATCCATTGTAAACGTAGGCGGGACGTTTTGGCCTACAGCAAGGCAACTGAGCAAGGTAAAGCTGTGGAGAGTTTCAACATGTAAACAATGTTTCACTGGCCCCTCCTATGATAGGGTATTCCCGATTTTCTTCACGTGTAGTTAAAAACAAGAATGACAACACGCAAAAGAAAACATACTATAAGAGGTCACCACAACCAAATATGACCCATTTCTTTTAAGACTTCTGGTCCTACAGACTGGCCGTTAAATTTCCATGTAAGTTGATTAATTTTAATGCGAGTCATTTCTATTAACAATTAATGAATTATAGTTTAGTATGTAAACTAATATTATTTTCACATTTAAAATAGTGTATCCTACTTTAAGATTAAACTTACGTTACATAATTAGGCTACTAGTTTTTTTTTATACATCGTAATACATGTAAACATTTGATTGAGGATGATTTTCTATTATGATAAATATCGCAAACACCTAACATATGTATAAAAAATTACATTATTTTTAAACGAAAAAAAAAACTTTAATCGCAATTGCAGAAATAAACTTAAAATTGTAATTATTTCTTTTCAGCAAGTCATCTTCCTTACTAATTATGTTATTCCATTCTTTCATACAAATTATTTGTTAAAGCAAGAAGTCCATGCCTTAGGCCTCATTGGAGACATACATAAGTATTTTCACCTGCAAACACTGTAGCAAGCCATTAATTGTTTCTGCCAGATATCGTTGTCCACTAGAAATAACCGCTCACGGTTCAAATCCTTAATAATTAAAAACTAAACTTTAGGGTGTTTTAAATTTTTAAAGATTTCAACCGTAGCCTGTTCTTTCAAGTACATTCGTTTCTATGGGTTGTGTTAATAAGGTGAAATCAACTAATAGTATCATTCTGGCATTTTTTAAATAGCCATTACGCATTACTTTACATGTACTAGTAATGTGTATTTTTAATGAATACCTGTTATAACTATAAAACATTCTATTTTCATAAGCGATTCTGTGGATAGTAGGCGCCTATGTTGAAGGTTTGACACCCCAAGTTCTAATTCAGGTCGTTTTTTTGTCTTTTTATTACTGATTGACAGTAATTGCTCAGAAATCGTAACTGTTTTCTTATTTAAATTTATTAATTTGATTTTTTTTTTAAATATTTAACTTTTTTTCACATACCCAAAATTAAAAGGGCAACAGTGGAGAAAAATCTACTGTTGCAAAAGAATACATTCTTGGATATTGCCATTGGTAACTTGAGTCCAGGTTAACAAACAGTAATTTGATTTTTTTTTTCCCATTGTCTGTACATTGTCCTAAACAAAATTGTACTGCTTGTTACAAACCTGTACTGCTTGTTTAAATAAACTATTTGCAATATATCCCAAAGTTTTCATGTCTTCGTTTACTGGGTGTGACTAAATCGTTTGTAAAATTGGAAATATAATATATTTTAAGAATAAACTTCGGTTAATAAATTAAAATATTACTTATTCAAAGTTATAATCTTGGTTGGCATCCATGTCTACCTTCAGTCTGGACAGTTCATCTTTATTAATGTAGATTTTCCCTAAACGACTCTTGTATGGCCAACTAAGCGAAGGAAAGCGCTCGCAAGGTGGTCAAAGAAAGCGCTTCAGGGACATCCTCAAAGGTTCTCTAAAGGCGATTAGCATTGACCCATGCACCTGGAAGACAGAAGCACGTGACAGAGCATCATGGCTTCGCGCTGTGAAAACTGGCGCACAGGTTGCTGAGGAAAAGAGAACAACGCTGTTAGAAGAAAAAAGCCAGAGAAGAAGAGCAAGGCCAATGACACTAGCTCAAGCTGGAATAACTTGCCAGTGTGCAGCTGAACATTCCGGGCTTCACATAGGTCTCACCAGCCACATGAGGAGGCATAAAACCCAAGTGCAAAGCCCTCAGCCTTCTGGATGACAAAGTGGTCATCATCGAACCACTGCAACCTATGTGGCCGCAGTGGGTCCCGCACCTTCATAGGCAACGCGCTAACTCTAGTTGTACATTATTAAATTCAACCATTTTAGCTTATAACAGGGTTTCCGAGGTCTCCTGATTTTTCTAAGAGCTCCTGGATTTGTCATGAAAATGCAATGAGGGCTTATAAAAAAAAAATCATGAAAATATCCTGAAATTATTAAAAAATATCCTGAAAACACAAAACATGTTGTAAAAAAGAAATTGTAATCTTGGGGTGTCATTCAGTATGAAAAACGACAATCCTACTCTCGATTTAAAAAAAAAGCACGTCATTGTCAGCTTTCATCTAATAAGAAATAATATGGCGAATTTCAACCGAAACAGTAAGTTCTAATAATTAATTTATTGTAATAATCAATGGGATTTAAATATAAATCTCTTTAAAAAATCTAAAGCGATATTTTGCTAGTCAATAGTAAATTTAAAAAGCAGATCTGAATGTTTATCGGCTTCATGTTAGAAATCTACCTTCTATTTAAGATGGCTCGTAAAGTTAATGTGATCGTGATATTGCACTTAGTAAATTATGAATAAAATGCAAAGACGAATTTATTTTCTAAGAAAAAAAAATCTCAATTTTCACTTATTATCCATATCCTTACCCAGAATAGGCCCCGCGCAATCCGTTTTGCATAGGGCTCCTATGTAGGACCGGCCCTGATTCCAGGTACCCAGTTAACAGTTGAGCACCTTTGTTTTCCTTCGTGTTAAATGCTACATTGTGTTTGTGTCTGCTTTAGAGGTTTTGTTCAATTGTCCTGTACCTAAGACAGACTAGACGGGACAGCTTCTTCTTTATTATTGGAGCCTGCCCAACTTAATGGGGCGGTAACTGTACCGTGATGTCCGAAAATCCTTCCCACCGACGAATATGACCCTCAACCCCAAGCTGGGTAACAAGCTGAATGCCTGGGCATCAGCTATGACATTTTATATAGCGCTACTTTCATGCTTTTATAATGCTCAGAGCGCTTTGATCCAATCAGTGTGTGTGTGGGGGGGGGGGGGGTTATCTAGGAGAAGATTTTTCCGTGCTGCCATCAGACTCTCAGTAAACACAACTCTGCTCAAGTGGGTGTCAAAACTCGAGCCCCTTCAAGTTCAAGCATACTTAGCCTCTAGACCACGCTTCCCACTATCGTATGTCCATAATGGAGCGTAACGATTACCTTGTGCTCAGCATTACAGAATGGTTAGATTTAATAACATCTAAAATCTTCTATGACAACCTTGATATCAGTGGGGGTTTGGGAAGGGAGGTAGATGCATTCCCCCCATCCATTCCTAAGAAGTGGTCACTATATCATAGAGAAGAAGCGACAAAAAAACCAATGGGTTTAAATATCAATATTCAGACATTTGTTTAATTCTGCTGTGATTTCTTCACACAAACCAAACACACACACCCCCAATATTCCCCACCCGGAAAGATTAAAAAAATGTTTGACATGTTTCGGATCTTCCTTCAGAGTTGAAGATAATTTACTTTCTATCCAAACCTCCCGCAGGACGATGGAGGATGGGAGCGGGCATGGTTTGAACCCGGGACCATCGATAAGTCCGAGCGACAGTCCAGTGTGCAAACCAAGCCGCTCGACCAGGCAGCCATCTTGTGGTTGGAATGTCAGTGGTAGCTACATTCCACTCCCCCTCCCCCCTAACCATGACCAGAAAGGAGGAGGGTGGGAATATAATATAATTTGTTTAAATTCAAATAATAAGTTCGTATTCTTAAGAAATAAACAATAAATGGGTATATAAATTGTGTGATTTTTTTTGTATAATTTTCGTCTATCGGTGAGGTGGAGGGGCTTTCGGATTCACAGGTGGTGGAAAGTGTAGACAAGGGACTGTTCATTGTTGGACAGCCAACATAGGCAGAGCACCTATCAGGGGCGTAGCAACTAGCAACCATGGAGCGAAAGGGTTTATTGCGCCCGGCTTACGACTAATGGGGCTATAGAAAGGAAAAAAATATGTTGATTTTGAAAATGTCCATGTTTGTACAATAGGGCCTACATGTCCTTTTCTTAAAATCATTGTAGGGTCAACATATATTGGTATTCAATTATAATTATTTCTAGTGTCCGAGCAAATTAAATGAATATAATTTTATATAAATCTTATTAGTGTAGTACTAACTAGTAGTAGTGTAGTATGATATGTTATTAAAAGGGAAGTAACTCTTAAATTGTCAGTGCAGCGTTTCATTTTAATTCTAGCATGTTAGCTATTTAAAATCAATTATGAAAGTTATTTGTACATAATGTGAAAATATTTTTTTTAATTGCTACTTTGATCTTTAATATTAAAGTATTGATTCACCAATGTAGATACGTGAATTATTAATATAAGTCAACATTATATTTCATTTCTATTTCATCGAGCGTAGCTGTAAACAAGTCATTATAATGTGTATCTTAATGCAATTGATATAAATATTTAAACGTCGAAATCTAATGTATAGCATCTATCCAATGATCAATTCTAAGTGTTCATAAACCCTGCATGTCTTTGCCTCAGGGCCGGACTTATTTATACGCTCTCGGGGAAATCAATTTTGTGGTCCCAAAGGATATAGAAAAATTAACAGTGATTAAATAAAATTTCACAAATTCAGTGTCATAGCCCACCTGAGGGGGGCTCCCAGATTACTGTTTTTTACTTTAAAATGAAATATTAAGCAAAATGCAGGGGCCCCCAAAGAGGCCAAGCCCCCGGGCCCCCAAAAGATTGAAGATTCCTAGTTATGCCCCTGCACAAATATATTTAAAACCTAGCGTACCACTAAAAACAAGGTTACAAAGGCAGTTTGTGTGGAAACACAAACTCAAAACCAGGTTCCACCCAGGCAGGTAAAAAGGCAGGTATCAATCTTTTCTGAAAGAACACCAGAATGAAATTGTATCAAAGATAAATGACAGAGAAGAATGGAGAAAGAAGGTTCACAGATCCTGTGTGGTGCACCAGCGGTCTAGCAGACCAAAGGATAGGTGAAAGTGAATAAGAAGTTAGATAAGAAACTGGCCTAACTGATGTCTTAAAATGAATATCTAATTGATCTAATTGTTTTTTGAAGGGTCAATCTTTTATTCAAAACCCTTCCCCCCTCCCCCCACAAAAAAAAAACATTTCCGTAAAACAAAAACAAAAAAAAAAATTCTATAGCGTCGATGCGCACTGCAGTTTACGCGATAATATGAAAACCTACTTATGTTGTTTTAAATTATTTCCAACTTATATACATACTAAATAGATTTTTTTTCTCTCAAAAAAATTAAACATTATTTTTGGGTAACTGTAGTAGTTAGTATGACATAACTTGCATAACATAGCAATACAAATGT
>JADKLZ010000687.1:47561-64711 GCA_021533235.1 Biomphalaria straminea
TTGAATAATTTGTTATATTAATGAATAAACTTGGTTCTTCACAATAGATATCACGCACATTTTTTGAAATGAACTTTTAGCAGCGACTTTCGTGTACTAGCGTAAAGCCCGGCCATGACATGATTCTAAACTAATTTCTTAAACTTTTTTAAAAATCAGATTTAAAAAAAAAATTTGTTCAGTGCCCCCATTAGAATGAAAGAAGCATATTTTTTGTGCGTTTTGTCTGTTGGTTGGTCTGTCCGTCACGGTTAGATAAAAAAACACACTCGTCCAGCGAGAAGTTAATTATTTTCAACTCCTCCTATTTCTGTAGGAGGAGTAGTACCTCTGTCAATTGGGCAGTCGGGCTCCTTGAGCAGCTCATTGACCTTGGTCTCCACTCAGAGCCCAGCTCTCACCTGTGGCTCCAAGCAGTTGTCTGCATGCGGCAACGGCCACACCCCGGCAAACCGTCTCGACTGACGGGCAAAACCAGGTGAGGGTTAGCCAGAGCTAGTATCTGGCGAAATTACGGTTTCTGTCCACCGCCAGCATGTAAAGTCTAGTTGCGGCTGTATGGCGCGCAAGTCAAAATTGGACTACCAGGGCCATCAGGCGTCACCTAGCAAACGCTGTGGAGCGTTTTGGAGCACTGTGGGACATGTAGAGCACACTGGTCATCCACTGCACCCCAAACCAGCCCCAGTTGTCTGGACTCTGTTCTGCCACTGGATCCAGCTGGCAAGGGGCGAGAGAGTGAGGCTGATGCAGCGCAAATCTCCCTCACTTTAATAAATTTTCATCGCGCAAGCCACATTCTCATCTCCCATGTTCATCAATCAAAAAGCCCTGCGGCGATAGGCAAGTGGCGAAGTGGCAGGTGTGGATACACTGGCAGCCATAGCCACAAACCTACACGTAGGCGGCCCAGACCATGTGGTCGCTTGACAGTGACTGGGACAGCACTGGAACTCGGCAGCCGTCTGAGCGTCTAAGCAGCCCTTTTTAGGAATGCACTGCTTACCTCCTAAGCATGAGGAAGGGGCTAGAAAAGGTGCCCTAAACATTGCCTGTCCCCCATGACCCTGGCCAGTCTCCCGCGACTGGCGGGGATCCCACAAATGCGGGAAAAACAAATCAAACACAAATCTCAAGAAAAAACAAATCAAAACACATGAACTCACACTCGGCGCATGGAATGTCCGTACTCTTCTTGACCGTGCTGAAACAGATCGTCCTGAACGGCGTACTGCCCTTGTAGCAAGAGAACTAGCCAGATACAATATAGATATTGCGGCACTGAGTGAAACGCGTTTTGCTGAAGAAGGACAGTTAACAGAAATTGGCGCAGGCTACACGTTCTTCTGGATCGGCAAAAACAGCGAGGAAAGACGTGAAGCTGGTGTTGGCTTTGCAGTGAAATCCAATTTAGTCAACAAGTTAGCAGGACTACCAAAAGGCATAAATGACCGTTTAATGACATTACGCCTACCCCTGACCTCAAGGCGATACGCAACTCTAATAAGTGCCTACGCCCCAACTATGTCAAACCAGGACAACATTAAGGAGAACTTCTACTCGGATCTGAACTCTGCAATAATCAAAACGCCCAAAACAGACAAACTCATAATACTGGGCGACTTCAATGCCAGAGTAGGCTCTGATTGGAAAACCTGGAGATATGTTCTGGGCAGACACGGAATCGGTCACTGCAATAGCAATGGTGCATTGCTACTTGAAATGTGCTCAGCCCACAAGCTAACAATAACAAATACGCTTTTCCAGCTACCTCACAGAAAAAAGACATCATGGATGCATCCCAGGTCCAAACATTGGCATCAAATAGACTTCATCATTGTCAGACAGTCTGATAGACAAGACGTCAAAGTCACCAAATCATTATGCGGAGCTGATTGTTGGACCGATCATCGCTTAATCTTATCCAAGCTTAAAATATGCATAAAACCACCTAGGCGGCCCCAAGAATGCAAGCATGCAAAGCGCCTAGATATTGGTAAGCTCACAAACCCAGAAATCAAACAAGAGCTCATCAACAAACTAGACAGTGAGTTTAAAACCCTGCACATGACCAATGATGTGGAAAACAGCTGGAATAAATTAAGGGATTCAGTGTACTCTCTGGCTAGCAGTGCCCTCGGTCAGCCAAAACGCAAACACCAAGATTGGTTTGACGAAAACAATGTGCAAATCGAACAGATGCTAACACACAAGCAACATTGCTTCAAGGCCTTTCTGTGTAATCCAGATTGCCCGCAAATCAAAGAACGCTACACTATTGCCAAAAGAGAGGTCCAGCGAAACCTGAGACACATGAAGGAGTCATGGTATATCAAAAAAGCAGAAGAAATTGAATCCTATGCTGACAGTAAAAATGCAAAAATGTTTTTCAATGCAATAAAAGCCCTTTATGGCCCTCAGCAAACTGGCTCATCCCCCGTACTCAGTGCTGATGGAAACAAACTCCTAACAGACAAGGAGGATATACTTGTTCGCTGGGCTGAACACTTCAGCACAGTCCTTAACTGCCCGTCAAGCATTAGTGCCGAAGCAATCGCACGCCTGGAACAAATCCCAATAAATCACTCACTCGCCGACCCTCCCCGGCTAAACGAAGTAACGGCAGCAATATCAAATCTCTCAATGGGTAAGGCACCGGGGCCAGACTCCATCCCTGCTGAAATTTACTCACTTGGCAGCTCAGAGCTTACTGCTAAGCTAACTGAAATCTACCAGATAATGTGGGAACAAAAGACTCTACCACAAGAGTTCAAAGACGCCTCCATCATCCACCTCTACAAGAGAAAGGGTAATAGGCAGTCATGCGACAATCATCGTGGCATATCCCTCCTATGCATTGCTGGCAAGATTCTGGCTAGGGTGCTTCTAAACAGATTACAACTCCACATAGAAACTGGCCTACTTCCGGAAAGTCAATGCGGCTTCAGACAGGGTAGAGGCACGGTTGACATGATCTTTGCAGTCCGCCAACTCCAAGAGAAATGTAGAGAACAAAACTCAAATCTCTATACTGCTTTCATAGACCTGACTAAAGCTTTTGACAATGTCAGTCGTGAAGGCCTTTGGCAAATCATGTCCAAATTCGGCTGCCCTGACCAATTTATAACAATGGTGCGTCAATTCCATGATAACATGCAGGCAAGAGTTCAAGACAACGGAGACTACTCCAAGCCTTTTCCTGTCTCAAATGGCGTGAAGCAGGGCTGTGTGCTGGCTCCAACACTTTTCAGCTTAATGTTTACCGCCATGCTGAAAGATGCCTTTTGCAGAGAAAGCTTTGGAGTTGACATACGGTATCGCACAGATGCAAGCTTATTTAATGCTCAGAGACTCAAGGCAAGGACCAAGGTAAACTTCGACTGCATCAGAGACCTGCTATTTGCAGATGACTGTGCCCTAAACGCTGCAAACGAAGAAGACCTTCAAAAGAGCCTGTCCCTCTTCGCTAATGCCTGCACAAATTTTGGACTCACCATTAATGTAAAAAAGACAGAAGTGCTGCATCAACCTCCTCCAAATAAAGCTGTTACAGAACCAAACATTCTCATAGCTGGCCAGAAACTAGCGAATGTCAAAAAATTTGTCTATCTTGGAAGCACCATATCAGCAAGCGCCAACCTAGATGATGAGGTTGACTTCCGTATTGCTCGTGCCAGTGCTGCATTTGGCAGACTTCAAGAGCAAGTGTGGCAAAGGAGAGGACTCAGTTTAACCACAAAACTGAAAGTCTACAGTGCTGTAGTTCTCCCGTCACTCCTATACGCATCAGAGTCATGGACCTTGTACTCCCGCCACACCAAAAAGCTAAACTCCTTCCACCTACGCTGTCTAAGGAGTATCCATAAGGTGCGTTGGTCTGACCACATACCAGACACAGAAATTTTAAAGCTGTCCAACATGCACAGTATCAATGCGACAGTAAAAAGGTCCCAACTACGATGGGCGGGTCATGTAGTCCGCATGCCAGAAAATCGCCTTCCCAAGAGACTTCTGTATGGAGAGCTATGCACTGGAAAGCGCTCTCAAGGCGGCCAATACAAGCGCTACAAAGACACCCTTAAGAGATCTCTCAAGGAATGCGGTATTGACATTCATGGCTGGGAAGCACTAGCTCAAGATCGTTCCGCATGGCGAGAAGCTGTGAGTCTCGGAGTCTCAAGTTTTGAAGCAAGTAGAGTGGCCAGTGCGATAGAGCGCCGAAACAACAGAAAGCTGAGAGAAAAAGCAGGCCCACCTGCAACTGACAAAACTCACCCATGTCACATTTGCGGCCGGCTTTTCAAAGCGAAGATTGGACTACACAGCCATCTTCGAGTCCATAGGAAGTGAGAAATGTGCTCATCTTCGAACACGAAGGAGGAGCTATATTTTCAACTTAGAAGGAACATCCAAAGCATGTTACAAATAGGCGGATCTTGTTTATTTTTAAGTTTGATTCAGACTTTTTTTTAAAAATATTTTTTTTATTGAGCGAGAACGTTTGTAAGCAATATCTTTCTTATATAAAAAAAATTGCCCACCATTTAAAAATTCTTATATACTAAACAAAATCTAAAGATCTTTTTTTTTAAATCGTCCATATATTTAAACTGTTAGCATTTTTAGATTTATTTTCTATAAACAAATGTGTTCAGAAGACAAAAAAACAAAGGCAATAGTGAAGATGAAATTTGATTTCCAATAATGCTATTAGTTTTTGAGATATTATAAACGTAAAGCTGTATAAAACTGAAAGAGGCGACCTACATATTTTGCCATATGTAGTGCAGACATAACCATTATTCTCCAGTGGTCAATATAGATTCTATTTTAGATTACCTTTTTGCCATCTACATCTGTCCTTGGTAGAGGATTTTCTTTTTTTTTTTCTCAAATGTGTATCCCCCGTCCTTTGTAAATGATCTCCAGTTGTCTTGCTCTGCCTGCAACCAGGTGCTGTCTTATTTATATATATATATATATATACCCTAACCCTATATATATATAAATATATATATATGGGCACCTCTGTTATGCTAACCGTCTTTCTGTTCAACAAAAAAAAAAAGCATGCGTTTGTCCCAAATATGGGACACATGCACTGCCCAGAATAAGAGGTGCCTCAGTGCAGTATTATCCATGGTGATATGTAAACATCTTTGCTGAAAGCATTCAAGAAGTCATATTTGGTTTCTGTATATTTCCCATGTCATAGATACAAATAGGACGGTTGAGAGAACCAGTGCTTAGTAGACTGATTTTTGTAGCGATTTACAAATCCACTTGTAGGCATCCAAAAGCCTTACTAGTGCGTCATTTGATACTATGCTTCCCATATATGTGAAGTAGTCTACCACAAACACAGTGATCTTTAGGGCTCAGCAGATTTTATTGGGTGACTTCTGGAACATGAATTCTGTTTTTGCAGGATTCATAGTGGTGGCAGTGTACGCAAATTCTTTATTAATTGCAATCTGGAAATCATGTTCAGTGTGAGCAAGTAGTGTGCAATCAATGGCATAGAGAAGCTCTGTTACAACCATTTCCTTTGTTTTGGTATGGGACATTTGGCATCAAAGATTGAATACATTGCTGAGTGAATCCTGATGTAGATGCCTTTGTAGAGCAAGTACACAGGCCTGGTTCACTGCATTTTCTATTGGGAAGTGAACAGACAGGTCAATGTGGTGTCTAAATTTAACCTTTTTGTTCCATATAAATCTACATGAAAATGGATAGGAACCTAGGTGGGCACCAAAGTCTGTTATAAATCTAAGTCATCACGACTGACCATATTGAAAGCCTTAATAAGATTCACAAATAATAGGTTTAGGTTCTGCTCTCTGCATTTTTTTTGTAATCATCACAAAATAAATATCATGTTGGATGTACCTCTACCAGCTCTAAAGCCACATTGATTCTGGGATAGCACCTTATCCACTATAAAGTTGGTTAATGGGGCAAGCGGGTGTCTTCTCTTTTTATCTTATAACACTCATTTCCAGACATGTCCAACTTAAGAATATTTTTAAACTTTGCTTTTTTTTTTAAATTTTTAGTTCAGTAAATTTTTATTAAATTTACTGAAGAACTTAATACCTGTAAATTTTAAGCTGTGTCAGTCAAAATATGCCGTGGTAATCTTGTATATTTTATCTATTTTTATTATTTGTTAGATCTGATCAAGGTTTGAACAAGAAATTGGACAGATTAATTTTTGAATTGTTGGAACATCTTCAAACTCAAGTGAAGTTTGTACTTACACATGAAGAGCAGTCACTCTCACAGTTAGGCCAACAAATTCTGAACCCTTGTGAATCATCTTCAGTACTAAGCAGACAAGTTTCCAATGTAATGGACGACCAGCTTCTTGAGGTGGCTCAAGACAAAGTTCTGAATATGAGAGTGGCAAATATACGTTGTATTGGACCGGATCTTCAGAGAATTTACAGACATCTTAGTATTGAAAATGGATGGGAAAAATTAGCAGGTGAGTGAGCTCATTCTGAGTTAGTTCATTTCATATAATTTTATGTAGAAGTTTTATACTTTATATTATATGTTACTAGAGCCCTATTCTGAAAAGACAGTCACATTCACTTTGATGGTGTAAGAACCAACCTGTTTTTATTTGGCTCACTTTTCTTCCAGACGTTAGGCCAATGCTATTTTGCTATCATAGCTCTCTATGTCACTATCTCTAGTCTGGTCTAGAGCCAAAATTTCTTGAGCCCGTTTGAGTTGTCCATAATGGATGAATTTTTGGTTTTGTTCATCTTCCATCTGATGGACATGAACAAGTCCGATCAGGCAACATTGTCTGAGGACTGTAAAGATGTTACACACTCTTCTTGCTTTGTGATTTTCAGGATCCTCATGAGGCAGCATAAGTAAAATGAATTAGTCACTCTTGCTTCTCTTAAGTGACTCATTGCCATCCAGTCATTTGCTCAAAACACAAGCCTTGTAAACCTACTGTCATTGTAGTTATCCTCCATATTTATGTATTCAACTTGTGCAGTAGCCTTCTTCATGTTCACCTAAGTTTGTAGGTCTATTTTAGTACTACAATTAACCAGTTCTCTCCATTCCTCTTTGTATAATTTATTAATCCAGAGTAAATGAAAAAATATATAAATATTTTGAATACAAATTAATTTTTAATCTTGAGGTTTTAGATTCATGCACAAGGTATTCTCTTAAAATTAAATGAAACATTGACATTGATTCTTTGATCTGTTTCCAGGTCTCTTCGGCTTGACTGTGACTGATATAATGGTCTATGAATCTATACGAAATAATCGACTACCAGCAGAAAATTTCTTAGTGAGCTACTTTCATGAGACTGGCTGCACACTTCGAACTTTTCTTAAAGCTCTACGAGATCTAGCTTCAGAAAATAATGAGTGCCAAGAACTGGCAGAACATCTGTGGAACTCTGCCTTATATCATAATAGTGACTTTTACAGACATTATGCCACCCGCACAGCACACTAACAGGCAATAATTCAATGGAATGACTTGAACTGTTTACCTTTTGATTTTATCAGTAAATAACTATGTACATACAGTCTAACAATGTAAATGCTGGATTAATCCAAAGTTTTGACTATTGGTCATTACATTGTCTTTTGATTTTGGATTAGTTCTAATCTAAAAGTGTGATCAACTGTTAGTTACAATCCACTTGACCTATTTACCCTACACCTATAGTCAAAGGATTAATTTCTTTGATCTTTGGTTCTTGGTATGTTTATATTTTACTGTTTTCTTTTCAATTTGTGTACATAGTGTCATATATCTATATCATTTATTCACTAATACTGACATTTGCCTATCAATGGGATCACAAATGCTAACATGGCTTTGTGTTTAAAAGATCAAACTTAATTTTTTGTTTATTATTGTATAACTTATGATTACTTGCAATGTTTGACTGTGATTGTGTTTACCACACTTTAAAATAGTGGGCTGTTGATTGTTTAATATCTATATTTAATTTGATGATAGAACATAAACCTCATTTGGTACTGTTCTTTCAAATGTACAGTAAATGTTACTTTTATTCAGATAGATGAAGCTTCTCAGATAGACTTGTTGTTAAATTGTCAAACCTCAGAATGTATCTCAAGCTTGTTGCTGGTAGTGCCATTGTTTGTCTTTCATTGGAATTAAATAAGCATTATTACTGTAAAGGTTGCTGTCACATAAGAGCTAATAGGAGGAGTATGACTGCCTGTCCAATAGAGGTGCTACCCCAACGTGTCACCAAATCTTGCTGTGGTGCAGAGTGTGGAAAAGACCACCGCCTCATCATCACAAAGCTAAACATTCGTATTCAACCAAAGAGACGTCCGCAAAAATCTAAACCCCTAAAAAGGCTAAACACTTCAGCTTAGCAGATGACAAAACTGAAAAGTCGTTCGCAGATGCGATAGAGAACTGCCTCAAGTCCACCCCTCTAATTGAATCAAATGTAGATAAAAGCTTGTAATGTTTCAAATAAGCTATTGATAGCGCAGCATTAAGCATACTCAGACCTATGGAGAAAAAGCATCAGGACTGGTTTAATGAAAACAGTACTGAGATCAGAAAACTATTAGATGAAAAGCACAAGCTCCATAAACTGTATCTGAACAACCCAAACTCCCAGTCCACTAAAGATGCATTCATCAACATCTGCAAAAATGTGCAAAAACAGTTATGCCAAATGCAAGATACCTGGCTTTGCAAGAAAGTGGAAACAATACAGGAATTTGCAGACAAGCACGACATGAAGAAATTCTTCCATGCCATAAATGAAATCTATGGACCCACAAAGTCAAGCTCATCTCCTCTACTAAATGCTCATGGGACAATCCTATTGACAGATAAGGAAGAAATCCTAAAACGCTGGGCCGAACACTTCGAAAAGGTTCTCAATACACCTTCCATCATAAATGAAGCGGCCATAGACAGGCTACAGCAAGTACCAATAAATGAAAAAATGGATGACCCCCCCTACGCTAAAGGAAATCGATCTTGCCATTCAACAGCTTGCAAGCGGAAAAGCCTGACTCCATTCCCGCAGAGGTCTACAAAAAAGGTGGACTAGCCTTGATTGAAAGACTTCATGAGCTGTTCTTATTATGTGGAATACGAGTCAATACCACAAGACTTTAAAGATGCCACAATTGTCAATTTATACAAGCAAAAAGGAAACCGCCAAATCTGCGACAACCACAGAGGAATATCTCTTCTTTCTATTTCTGGGAAAATCCTTGCACGCATCCTTCAAAATCAGCTCATTCAACACATAGAACATGGTCTACTACCAGAAAGCCAGTGCGGCTTCAGAAAACAGTGTGGAACCATTGACATGATCTTTGCGGCAAGGCAGCACCAGGAAAAATGCCAAGAACAAAATCCTGATCTTCTCAATATATGTCGACCTTAGGAAGGCATTCGACACTGTTAGCAGGGAAGGTCTCTGGAAGATTATGTCAAAGTATGGCTGTCCACGAAAATTCATTACCATGGTGAGACTATTTCATGGTGGCATGAAGGCTCGTGTCCAAGAAAGTGGAGAACCATCAGAGCCCTTTGAAGTATCAAACTGTGTAAAACAAGGCTGTGTCCTAGCACCTACACTGTTCAGTATCATGTTCTCCGCTATGCTGACAGATGCATTCACAGATAGTGAAAACAACGGGATAAATATAACATACAGATTTGATGGTGGCCTATTCAACTCAAATGGCTCAAAGCAAAATCAAAAACAAATTCAGCAGTAATCAGAGACTTGCTATTTGCTGACGACTGTGTCCTAAATGCCTGCTCTGAAAATGATCTACAGAGTATCGTCAGTGACTTCTCAAGAGCATGCTCAGACTTTGGCCTTACCATTAACACAAATAAAACTGAAGTCTTATATTTACCTGCTCCTGGGAAAGCCTACTCGGATCCAAGCATCACTATAAATGGACATGATATAAATGCAGTGGACAAACTCACATATCTTGGCAGCACACTCTCCAGAAACGGAAATATCGAAAACGAAATCGACCTTTGTATCGCCAAGGCCAGTGCATCCTATGGCAGACTATCTAACAATGTTTGGAACAGACATGGTATCACCACAAATAGAAAGCTAGGGGTCTACCGAGCTGTCATCCTCCCTTCATTGCTCTATGCCTCAGAAACATGGACAGTATACAGAAGACATGCCAAGAAACTAAATCACTTTCACATGACATGTCTGAGAAAAATACTAAATGTCAAATGGCAAGACAAAATGCCAGATACTGAAGTCCTTCAAAGAATGGGTCTGCAAAGCATCCACACAATCCTGGTGCAGTCCAGGCTGCGATGGGCAGGACATGTATGCAGAATGGAGGACCACCACATTCCTAAACGACTCATGTATAGCCAATGAAGCGAAGGAAAGCGCTCGCAAGGTGGTCAAAGAAAGCGCTTCAGGGACCCCCTCAAAGCTTCTCTAAAGGCGTTCAATTTTGACCCAGGCACCTGGGAGACAGAGGCACATGACAGAGCATAATGGCGCCGCGCTATTAAAGATCTGGCGCACAGGTTGCTGAGGAAAAGAGAACAACGCTGGCAGAAGAAAAACGCCAGAGAAGGAAAGCAAGGCAAATGACACTAGCTCCAGCTGGAATTACCTGCCCAGAGTGCGGCCGAACATTCCGGGCTTGCATAGGTCTCACCAGCCACATGAGGAGGCATAAAACCCCAGTGCAAAGCTCTCAGCCCCCTGGATGACAAAGTGGTCATCATGGAACCACAATGGACGAACTATAATATAATTATAGGAGGAGCTACATGATGCAGTAGCACTAGTTCTAAATAGTGTCATTGAGTTCTGTATGTGAAAATGCCAGGTTTTGTCATTTAGGGGTGTAACTTTTAGTTAGTTAGGATTTTGTCTGCAGTTTATTAAGTGAGTCACATACAGTTATTTAGTGTAGAAAGCAGCACTCAGTCTGTAGACTTGAATCTGTTACATAAGACATTGATATGGTAAAACACAAATGTGGCTAATAAATTTGTAGTCGAAGTTCTTCAGAAAACAAAACAATACCACTTAGCCTCTATACTAGAAAGGTTTTGTATTTATATAATAAAAAATGCATTCATTAATGTTTCTTATGATGTTGTAGAGCTTAATATGTTTATTGTAATATATATATATATATAAATTATTATACTTTAATCCTTATTATTTTTGTATATGTTCTGATGAAATAGATTTAATTTCAAGGACATATTTTATGTAAATATAAATGAGCCAAGTTGCTACGCCACTGAACAAATAAAGATTAAATGTTTATGACTTTAAAAAAAAAAAAAGATATTGTGAATCTTTGTAAAGTATACTATTTCCAACATTAGCATTCTTAAAGCAATTAATATTTATATGCTTTAAATTTCAACTTTTAAACCATTTAGATGTGGTTCTGATCTATTTATTGTAAAGATTTTTCTATCATATAATAAAAGAAATGTTTATATTTAAATAGCTCTCATCCTAGTACAGTCATTTGAAAACAAACCATCATCTGTCCAAATAGATGGTTTCTAGACATTGTTATTCCTTGCCTATATTATCTACTTGTCTTATTATTGTCTACTTATTGACTACTTTATCAGATTTTTTTTATGGCAGTTGGAGGGGGGCGGGGTCAATGTTAATTTATTTCTTTGTTTTAGTTTTACGTTGCACCTTTTATATTTTGTGCAGATTATGTTTATCCATTATTATTCAATAGAAAATGTTTTTAATATTAACATGAATATAAACAAATTTACTTTCAAATATGACATTCCTACTTGCCCTTATATTAAAAACTTTTTGTTTAAATCTCTTGCGGTTCATTATAGCAGAAAGGGAGTTAGCTATAAGTCCTAGTTAAGTCTCAGTTGTTTTTTGTTTATGAATTCTAATAAAAAGCTGCTTCTTCTCTCAAGGGACTGAACTCTCTTTCACTTATAAGAATAAACTACATTACTACATACATGTATGTAGTTTCCTAACCTAATGAGCCAGCACATTCCTAGCACTGCGCTTTCTTGTCTAAATGAGGTGGCCATAGTGAAAAGAAGCACTGACATATGTTTAGATCAATTAAATTCATAAATTGATATGAAAACAAAAGTAACACAAAGAAAAGGTTTCTACCCATCTTGCTGGTTTGTAAGTACTCGCTTCTGTGCATTCATCCAGTTGTAGCTGTACTCAAAATGAGGACACATGCATTGACCAGGTTATTGTTAAGTTGTATAATCATAAATCTATATATCTTTTATACAGAATTAAAATGTCTTTATAGGTGTGCATAATTCTCTAAATATATATATTTTGTTCTCTAATTTTGCATATCTATGTAAATAGTTGATGTAATTGTGTATTACAATAAAAAAATATTTAACCATCCTTGCATATATTTAGTTTCGATGTTTTTGCTTAGGAGAGACTGAGCTTGTTAATTCAAAATTCACATTTGACCATTTAAACAGTTTGAGTCATTTGAAAACTTTTTTGTTTAGATTTCTTGCATTTTTTGCAAACTTTGTGGTGCTATTTAGTTTGTGAATTAAAACAATCTCTTAAAATATTTTAATCTTCCACAAACCAGAGCAATGAGTTGCAATCATTGCATTGAAGAGTCTGTTTACATGACAGACAACACATTATAACAAAAGTCTGAAAACTCAATACGGCAGTGATTTCATCTCTTTGCATACAAACACAAATGTTCAAAACATTGAAAATGGAAAAAAACCAACAATACTATTTTCATTCGCTTAATTTTTCCTATATCTTTATGACAGTGAGTGAAATAAAAATGATATGAATTTCCTCTTCACTTAAAAGAAAACTTGTTCACTATAAAAAATCGAAACCTAACTCAATATGACTTCCTGGTTAGGTGGTATGCGCTTTGATCTGACATCTGATGCTTTGAACTCTGACCCCTGACGTCGTGCTGTTTGGATTTAACATTTCTTAATGAACGACCTATATTTTAAAAAAAATCAACCTGAATTTCACCTTTACCTATCCCTTTGTCAGTTGGGGCACCATAAGATCGTCTTTCTCCATTCCTCCGTCTTTTGCATTGACTAGAGTGTTTCATGACAGCCCGTCCATTCCAAAACGTAGTTATGGTTAAGAATAAAAAAATCTTCATCCAAGACATTTTTGAATATAAATCTAGCAGGTCGCAAATGGGTTGGTGTGGTCATGTGAAATACCGCCCTCGCATGGGAAAGACTTCGGGAGTCAATCCTTACGCTGCCTGGTCGAGCGGTTTGCACGCTAGACTCTCGTTTGGATTTATCGATGGTCCCGGGTTCAAACCCTGCCCGCTCCCATCCCCCGTCGTCATTCGGGAGGTTTGGACTAGGAAGTAACTATCTTCAACTCTGAAGGAACATCCGAAACATGTAAAACATTAAGCATCTTGCAACACACAGTGCTACATTCTAGCCTGCTACGTCGCTGATCCCAAACTGTATCTGCTTTAGCCGTTACTTCAGCTGCGCGGAGAGGGGAAAACTGTGTGTACAACATCGTTCCATCTTTAACGAATGCCTAGGCATTAATCCCATTGCTATGATATGATCCATTGCTATGAGATGATCTATGAGATGATCCATGTTTCGCGACTGAAAGAGGTCATATACTTACAGCATACGGATTCTCTATTATGTTTTAACGACATTTCGTCATTTAACAAAGTAAAAGCTATTTTAAAGGCATGTTGTTTTATATAATGAACACTATATTTATGCCTTGGTTACAAAAGTAAACAGTAGACCTATATTAGAACATTGAAAGGTATATAAGAGTGCCGTACTAATCTCTTTAGCGAAGTTTACTTTTAAAACTAACCACTTAACTGCACACATAGTCTTGAAAGGAAAAAAGCGTTTCCTTGAGTGTAGACATTTACATGTACCATCATAATACCACATGACAAGTTGGCCATTCTCTTTAACTGCTACAAAAGTACCGTATTTTCAAGCATATAACCCGCACAAATTATGAAATCATTCATTCGCCTCCTATAGTCGTAAAACGATTATTGTTCATCTCGCACACTTCCTCGTGTGGCTGTGGAGCCCCATTTTTGGAGAGACACTACCGTCAACAAATATTGCAGGTTAAGGTGGTCGCGAGCACGTTACTCTGCCTCAACGTGGCGCTCGCGTGGAAACGGCTCACTAGAGGAAGTGGCTAGGCGAAAGGGTAACAAACAAGACTCCCGTGGGGTGCCCACGGGTGGACGAGAGTCCACCTCTTACACGGCGCGGAGTAGCACGAAAGCTCCCACAACCCTGTCACAAATCCATGTGCTGTTCCTCAAGGGCCCGTCTCATTAATGGCGAATCCCGCACAGTTAGCTTGGTATAATGAAGGTAAATGGTGGCGGCCCCTGATACCACTCAGTGGTATTGGAAACAGCAATGCCCTATAGACATTGACTTGGGTCTCTCCCAGACAGACTTGTGAGGTCCGCAGGTTGTTTTTTTTTTTACTGTTTGATATTTGTTCTCGGACGGATTCAGACAGGTTTTTTTTTCAAACTTAGAGCTCGAAGAGCCTTCGGCTCAGCTCTTAGACTATCCAGCGGTTAAGGTGGTTTTTCGCTTCAGTGGTAGAGGGGCTGGCCATTTTTCGCATTGTCCCTTTTTCTTCCAGAGCTGAGGCTCATGTTCTTTCACTATCCATAACTTTCTTTGTCAACTTCTCTCGCCATCTGGTGCAGTCTAGAGCTATGTCTTCACAGTGGTCAGTATTGATGTTCACTGATTTGAGGTCTCGTTTTATTACATCTAAGTAACGGAGGTGGGGGCGACCAGCTTTTCTTAAGCCAGTCGCGAGTTATCCGTAGAGGAAGACTTTCGGGATGCGTTTGACCTCCATCCAGAGAACATGTCCAAGCCAGAGCAGGGCTGAGGGCTGTAAAGATGCTGGGAATACCTGTTCGTGCAAGGATCTCAGTATTGCACATTTTTTCTTTCCATGTGATTTTCAAGATCCTACGAAGAAATCGCAAATGGAATGAGTTTAGTTTTCTCTCTTGCTTTGCGTAGGTGGTCCATATTTCACTGCCATACAGTAGTGTACTCAACGCATGCCTTGTAGACTTCCATTTTGGTCACTGTATTGAGCTTCTAGTTTGACCTGAGTCTAGTGAAAGTGGAGGCAGCCTTCCCTATAAGTTTTTTTGTATCTCTTCTTTTAGACCTAGAGACAGGTCATCTTGAAATGTGGATCCCAGATAGCATAATTCATTTACGACATCCAGCTTTTTATCGTCTATGAAGATAGAGGGTGGTGCTGTAGCAGGTGGTCCCATAACATTTGTTTTCTTCGTGCTAATAGTTAAGCCATATTCTTTACAGGCCTGAGAGAAGCGGGAGATAAGTAATTGAAGTCCCTCTTGTGAGTGTGCCACTACGCTGCGTCGTCTGCGAAGAGCATATCTCTTATGAGGGTTGTTCCGCAAAAATTATAAGTAAAAACAAAATCATACAACCCGCATCCCTATAGGCCTATATACCAGAATGTTATCGTAAAATTGTCACAATTGATAACTGGTATATTAAAGATTCTGTTCAGCATAGGTAATAGTCCTATTTTTTAAAATTTTGTTTTAAGGTTTATAATGAGATGTTCATAAAGTCTTCCATTGTAGGTCACATTTCACAACCACACAGCGAACTCTGAGGAAGCCTATAAAGACCCACCGGTATGTCCATAATTTCCGTTGTGTTAAAATAAATTGTGTTAACCCCGCACCTTTGTATACCCCGCACAGCTTCCATTCGTTTGTAGAAACACAACCCGTTGATTATATGCGCGAAAATACGGTAGTGTGTACCTATTAGGAGTTACTTCTTTATTTTAAAAAAATCTCTGGGGTGTCCAGCTGTCCGAATCCGACTGTATAGGCGTTCTAAAAGTTATTGACATCAAGAGTTACATTAGCTACCCGTTTGTGAGAAGAATGCCTCTCACTGGGACTGGGCACAGTTTATTCTCTTTTGTCCGCGAAAACACGCTCTCAACGCTGTCATTATGCCCGGGAATAAAATAATTACACATTTTAAGAAGTTCTGGGTAAGTTACAAAAGTGAAAAAGCCTGACATGATCACACTTTTGGCTAATAACGACCGAGTGGATGACACGACCCCTAAAGGAGGACATGATTTCCTTTTGCCGAACGTCTAGCAACCCCATCTCAAGTGTGTTCCAAGTAGTTGTCATTAGTATGCACACCAGCTACTGTCTGGCACAGAGGACAGCCTAAGATACATAGTTTTCATTTAATCTTTCATTTCCCCTGCTCCGCGTCTTTAAGCGCTGTCTTTGTTTGGGAGGGGGGGGGGGTTGTGGTGGAGAAAACTATATTTTAAAAAAAATAGTCACACATACAAACACCGTTAACCAATGAATGGTCACTTTTTGTCATAGTTGATTAAGTCATGTTACCCACAAGTAAACTGACTGGTTACCCCTAATACTTTGATGTGTAGGGTGAAATCAAATCATAACATCACAGCTTCACTGTAATGGTTATTTTGACCATTGGTCAATGGAAAGAGACACACTGCTGTTCTAAGAGGCCTACTAACATTAGCAATGGATAAAACTAAAGCTAAAACCAAGCAATGTTTAACAGGAGGAAACAAAAAAGGGTATTGTTTTTTTTTGTTTTTTTAAATTAGCCTTTTGTAATATAGAAATCAAATAGCTTAAAACAAAATCCGTAAATTATATTTTAGTAAGCGTGTTGTAAGTGTTTCAACTGGAGAATGGTATTCTAGCCTTTGTGATTTGTTATAAGTGGGAGTAAAATTGTTAGTCTGTTGGTACTGAAGAGGCTCCAAACATTGCCAGTGACAGATCTTTGTGGAGACGGCTCGCCGTCCAATACGGCGCAGGAGGGTCTAAGTAAAAGTGGTACTGAATAGTTCAGAACCTTATTTTCTGTATTGGCTACTTGGTCATGGGTATGAGCGCTGGACTGTCGTCGTTCGGTCTACTCGATGGTCCCTGGCTCATGCCATCATCCGTCGTCCTGTAGATGTTGATTATCTTCAACTCAGAAGAAACTTCCGAAACATGAGACATATATATATA
>JADKLZ010000687.1:81340-96886 GCA_021533235.1 Biomphalaria straminea
ATATGTGTGTGTGTGTGTATTTGTGTGTGTTCACGTCATTTATAATGGTGCAGTCAAATCCATTTGCTCGGACCACTGATAAAACTATGGCGTCTGTGGTCCGAATTGACTGGTATAATAATAGTAATAATGGCAATGTCTTTGATTCCGAAGATTAACGATGAGTGAACTGTTTAACATGGCCAGTTGCGACCTGCATATTTTTCGACTTATAATGGAAAGGAAAACGGTGTTCAAATTATAATCATTGTTGATGTAGAAAAAGTTTTATTAATTAATGGTTGGGCATTTAGATGCACTGTGTTAAGAATATTAAAAGATGTAAATGTCGCTAAGGGGAGAGAGCGTATTGAAGCTTCAGGATATATAGAAGGCACTTAATAAGTAATGCCTATTTCTGGCAAGGTTAACAGGCTTGTGATGGAGAATGCTTACATCTGTCAGTGTAACAAAAGAAAGATGAAAATCAGTTTACGTATAAATACTTCTTAAAACCATTCTTTCTGCTGCCAATATCAAATTACTTTAAAAAATATAATAAATGATCTCGAAACGTCCAAACCACTTAAACCCAAATGTTTATGCATCAAAGGATGGGGAAATATAAAACTATTGCCTCAATTTACCAAGCATACTTACAAGGAAGACACAAAATACATTATAGCCAAGCTTAGGTAATATGTTATTAGCGAAATCATTGATTTCCAATGACTAATGACATAAGGACGAAAACAGAAAAATTTAAAAACTCCTTTATCCCACTTTCGGTCAGTGTTACAAGATCAGCTGTCGCCATTGAGAAGTGTATAGAAGTCAAACTCATAAAGCGCTGGTTGTGTATGTGTTTCGTGTGTGAATGTTGTTCGTATTTTTTCAGTTATATTGTTTTTGTACAGTTTCCATATGATTGGATCAATAAAATTATCTTATCTTAACTAAGCTAACCCAATAGTATTGGTCACCGTACATTGAGCCTTAAAACAGTATATACACATTTTTCACATTATCAAGTGTTATTGTTCTTTGCTCATATAAAAACAATAATTATAATACAGACAAATAAGGATCTGTTTGCGATGCAATTTTCGCTTTTTCGAAAGCAAGTAAAGAATTAAGAATGACAGAAGGCACAAGGCTGTAGCGTCTACAGTGCATCGCACTGATAAGACAGATCACAAGGTTATCATTCATGGTTTTCTTCACAGGCTTCTATTCATATCTTTTGGAGCAGACGTATTGAGATCATTTCCTTGACGTGCTTAGCAAGAAATACGGCCACATAAACACGGTAACATAAACACTGTAACATAAACACTTTTTGTTGTGAAGCTGAGGGACCGTCTCAATCAACACACTGTCCGGTGAACTAGCCCAGTCCTGCCATTCTTAGTTTCTCTTACCTCAACCACTGTGATAACTAGGGGTCGAGTGAACTAGTCCGTGGATGTGTATCTGTGGTCACAATTTATTCAAAGGAATCAATGTGTTAGTGTTTATTTGGACGATAGGGCGCCGCCATAGACTTGTGAACCAAGATTTTTTTGGAAGGGGGGGGGGTATGCACAAACTGCTTGATGCGATCATTAGTGTGTGTGTGTGGGGGGGGTAGGTGAGGAAGTGTAGCTGTTCAACTTTTATTGGCACTTTTTGAAATGTTCACTGACGTAAATCATAAGTAGATTATTGCAATGGCCTCTCGGGCACATTTCCTAGATCTAATTATTACGATGTGTAGGCCTTCACAAATGTGTTTGGCCAATTCTAAGAGTTAGTGTCTTTCGAAAGAGATATTTTTAACATCTTTAGCCTTATCCCATACATTAATTTAAAAATATAAAATCCTATACAGACAATGTCATTAATTAATAGTTGGTATATCTATTACGTCTAAGAACTAAACATTAATGGTCTAGCCCAGTGATACCCAAAATACGGCCCGAGGGCCATATCCGGCCCGCCGAAACGTCTGTACAATCATTTAAACCAAATGTTCAAAAAACGTCCTACGTGTCATGCATCTAGTCATGCATGTTAACTAATGTCCTAACTTCTGCTAAGTCACTGATTGTCCTGGTTGGCTCAGACAACCCAATCCATGCACTAGGGAAGAAGGCGCATTTGTAAAAAAATCTGGAACGAGGAATGTGCCTTTATCACAAAAAGTGTAGATTGGAGGATTTATGAGAATATGTACCAAAAAAAGAGACAAGAAAATGAGTCGGTTTAAAGCTAGCTACAATGTTGCTCATATTTTGAATAGAGAAATGAAGCATTTCTGAAGCGTAAAAAAAAAAAGAACTTCCAATGATAGTATACGTTTCTAATCAAATAGTTTCAGGTCGATTTCATTTCGCTTTTGTACTTTAGCTTTTTGGTCATCTGTCTCTCAACGCGAGTGTCGGAAATTAAAATGGTCCGCAGGTCGAATTAGGTAAAGCACCACTGGTCTAGCCTCTTGTTTTAATATTCATTATTCATAATTTGACTATGAGCTAATGAAGCAGTAGGCCCATTTTTCGAATGCCTACACTCGCCAATACACTTTATATTAATGTATTAATCCAGTGTTTCAGTATAACAAGTCATTGATTATATTGATCTTTATAAAAAGAACAAACTAGACTATTCTCCAAGAATTAAAATATATCTGGTCTGTGTTGGAAAGCTACATTGCATTGATTTAAAAAAAAATATATAATATTATTTCTAACTATTATGGAGTAAAAATTATGAAAATTAAATGCAGCTGATAACAAATGTATAGTAATATTTTTACAAATATTTAGCTGGTGGGGCAGCATACCTAAAGGCCAACCATCTCTGCTGGTGGGGCAAGCTGTTGGGTTAAATAGTTACACTACTGGAATGCACATTGTTACATTTATTCACACATCTCAATTCTATTGGTAAAAAAAGACATTTTATGTGACTAAAAAAATCGTTATTTCTGACATTATACCTGACATGTCTAAATTGCTTTAAATCTGTCTAATTAAATCTAAGCATGTCTACACAAACACACAGAAACAGTTTTGTTATTTAAAAAAAAACAATCTTCTTAAATGGTGGGGGAGCAAACAAATCAAAATAAATCAAATAGGATTCCTCACTAATTGGACATCTTGGATGGACACAAGATCAGAGCCTTAGGGCACTCAAAGAAATCTTAAGCTGCTTTTATTTCAGGAGAAGACAAGTTTGAAAACAAAATTTAAACCACAGATTTAATCTAATTTAAATCAAGATTTAAACAATCTGAGAATTATTTCAATCCATTTTTCTAATTTTTTTTATTTCAATTTTAAAAAATTTCTTTTTTTTTAATTAAACTAAACAGTGAAGAAACTATTTATTTTAGATTACTTTCCAAACTTGCATGATAAAACCAAAAGAAATCAAAGGGTCACTATTTCATTAGATTTTTAGTTGGTAATTGCTGGCTTTATAATGACATCTAAAATGCAAACTAATTCACTAACTAGTCCCTATGGTCAGTACTGACATTGACTTAAATTAAAAATCCAAAACAGAAATATAAACCTGAATTGGATGTCTATCAACTTTCATAGTCTTGACAAACTAAACAATATTTGTTTCAATAAATGGTTAACATATTTTAATTTAAAAATTATCCTTATTCCCATTTAAAAAATATTGTAATCATAAACTTTAGTAGGTAAAGCAAACATAATAATCTATATATATAATTTTAAAGTCGACAAAGTTGAAAAGTTCAGCCGAGCAACAAGTAAAAAGGGAAGATCCCATCGCACAGCATGGTGTGAATGGAAAATGGTTGAATTTGTGTAGTGAATGGAAGGTTAAAAAATTGGAAGCCGGAAGAGATGAACAGGAAGAGACATAAAATTATTATGTCTACTTAATTTGTCATTATATTAATATTGTGTCGTAAGACTCTTGAAACTAGAACGGCAATACACAGATAGAGTCTGCTCTCAGGTTTAACTTTAGAAGTACTTTAATTAATATCACAAATTATGTTAAAATAATAATTTCACTGGCTTCCTGTTCATATCCTTCTATCTTCCCCTTTTAATCTCACATATATTTATTTCAGGATATTTTTTTTTTTTTACTTAATTTTTTTTTTAAAAGATTTTAATAATTTCCGGAGATTTCCAGGACTTTTTCGTAGGCCTATATTTAATAACATTTCAGGAGATTTCCAGTGGCTCCTGGTAAATCAAGAGGCTGCTGGAAATCTGTTATATGTTATAAAATGGTTTAATTTAATAATTTATACACCTGAAAATTAGCACGGGTCCAAAAAAAGTGCGGGACCCACTGCGGTCGCATATGTTGCAGTGCCTAAGGCCTGCCCTGCAAAATAGCCGCATATGCTAGGCCGCCGGTCAACTAGTCTTACATAATACAAATAGTAATTCAGCCATGATATTTTAACAAAATGTTCATAAGTAAAATAATATAATATAACATATAAGAAGCTACATCATACATTATCAAAGTATCCATAATATTGAAGCTTTAGGAAATTTAGATTCTTTGAAACTAAACTAATATGTTTTTATGATGATTTCAAAGATTATGGTCAAATAGTTGCCTTCTTATGTGAATTCCTAAGGTCATTGACAGAATTCACCCACCACCTTAGCCTGCTTGAAAAGTTAAAATACTTTACACCAAAGGACTCAGAATTTCCTAAACTAAAATCATAAATAATTTCAAACAACACCAAAATAAGTAAACTCAGGTGTAACTCAAAAACAAAAAAGCCTTGGGCCCACTACTCATTCTAATTTACATAAATGATTATTCTAACTTTAATATTTCTGGAAGACAAATCCAACTATTTGTAAATGATTACACACACACACACACATATATATATATATATATATATATATATATATATATATATATATATATACTTATATATATATATATATATATAAATTAAAACAAAATCAACAACATTAGATGTTGAAATACTACAAGAATTAGATTGAGTACATAAATTGCTTGCAATAAAAAAGATCTAAGTCTTCCACATAGAAAAGTTTTAAAGAATAAAATAGAATCAAAAGAAAAACAAAAAACTACTGAACTAAAAACTCTTAGCAATCTGTAAATTAAAATGTATGCAAATCCTCATGTTAATGAAATAATTCAGAAATCCAAAAGAGAGTTAGTTTTTACAAATCAAACCAGAACATATAACTAAAATGCAATTTAACCTTTGTTAGATTAATATTATATGTGTAACATATTTCATTGGGATCCCTCAACTCAACATAAAGAAACTAGAACCTCTTCAGTAAAATAGATTAATTAACTACGTTATTGAAATTAGCTAAGGTATTGAGTAATGATTTGAAAAAGTTACTTGCCAATAACTCCTTAAAATACATAAAAGATGAGCTATAGTAAATATGTAAGACTCACCTATAGTCCAGCAGCCGATTCAATAGGTCTGTGACAGAGAAGACAAACCTCTCTCCCTCATCCTTAAGTTCTGGTTCTGCCTGAACTTTATCCAGCAATCTAGTGAAAAATTTGATTTTGCTAAGTCCTTGCATTTTTATTTCAATGCTGGGTATCTATACATCTAATCTTTGAGAAGTGGAAGATCCCCACAAGTTGTCACAATTCATTCATGCTTAGTGCCCAGATCAACACTGTAGCATGATTGGATAGCACCACCTTGTTGTGTAAATTACAGAGACAGTGAAGCACTTAACCTATTATGTCTCAAAAAATGTTTGAGTCACCACTTATGGATTGATGGTAATCTTTCTTAAAATGAATAGAGTCTAGCTATATAAATCAGTAGATGTGTTGAGTTGATCTGTGCATAAAACAAAATTAAGCATTGATCTAATTATTTAGAACTAGTTTCAGGCCATAACATTGGTGTCCAAGTAGCTGTCATTGAAGGTTGTTTTTTTTTAACAATATGACATTTTTAGAGTATTTTGTTTTTTTTCATCCTATAATAGGTCAAGGTATAAATCTATTATTCCTAGAATGGCCTATACTGACTTATAAAGTGAAGACCATTACAAAGTATTAAAAAAAATTATAGATTTAAATTTAGTCTTTGGTTATTTGAATATAAATATAACCTCATCTGAAGATAAACTAATGTAGTCTATTCGAGCAAACTGTATACTGCGAGGCCTGAATATGTGTTCCATGAACTACTGGAATAATTAACTAGATTTAGATGTAGATCTAGTTGGCCACCATCTGAATTAATCTCTCTAACAAAAAAAAAAGAATTTGTTGCGTTAAATACTCAGTATAACCGAAGTGTTCCGTTAAGGAAAAAGTTTCGGAAACACTGTAGATCTATTAGAGAATGCTCAGAAAATGTCACATAAAAAGCGCATAACTAGATCTAACACTTATAATCTTGTGTAGTCAGGTGCTAGATCTAAGTAGGCCTATGGCACAATCAAAACAACTTCAACAATAGAGAACTTAAGTTTAAATTTCTATATTCTCTACGACATCATAGATGTGCATTCACTAAAAACTAATCGGGCCTACTTCAATAATCTAGTATACTTAAAACTAGATAGTGGGTCACCTGATAGATCTAAGCCTACAGAAGTCTAGATATCTATCTATTATAGAAACTTCGATGAGGATGGGTATGAGCAATTTTGGAGACAGCTCAATATCCCCACTAGCTTGTAACCTTAGTTGATTAAATCCTCTCTAGAGTTAGAGTAGATAAACTTTTGATTCTCCTATGCTAGATCTATACTATACTACTAAAGACAACTAGATATAGATCTAGATCTATCTAGATAATTGGTGTATCTAGCATAGTGCCTATACTAAATAATATAGCAACACACTGCACAGTATTCCTAATCAATTTACAACCGACAGAGATAAATTCTATCTAGGCCTAGACTATATCTAGTTCTAATACAATCAACAATTAGATGTTGTTTTTTCTTTCTCTCTACAAGATAACTAGATCTGTAAACAACGCAACCACCACAATTATACAGAAGCCCAGTTTTCACTAGACTGGGTCGACCTAAATATGAATGAAATGGTGCTGCAGCTCAATTGATGGTTTCAGACCCACTGATTGGTTGGTTAGCCGTGTGGCACCGCCAAACTGTTCCATCGGGGAAGCGCGTGCTCTTTCACAGCAGCAGATAGAGCTCACGTCTGTTTGTGATGGTTGGCCGCGGGGCGGGAATAACACGGTTGATTGAGAAGGCTGTTACTATTTATCTGTTCCTACTGTTATACATCCCTCATGTTCATCTAGTGAAGTGTGTCATGGTAGCTGATCAAATAATGCGGGCCATGCCTCGCGGGTGCTTCAAAGGACCAAATTTTTGTTCTCGTTGATAATAAACATGAAACAGTTTTTGTTACATTCATTTATTTAATTTTGATTTTCACTCTCATCACTAGAATTTTGCAATAAAATCGATTCTTCTTCAGATATATTATTTTTAGGCATCTAGTAATAAGAGTCGCAGAGAAAGAAAAAAAAAGAGGGGGGGGGTGAAGGTCTAAGGCCTACGTCAAAACATTAGTCATTCAAAACAACAAATAATGTCACCCAAGCTCATTGGCTTTAGGCGAATGCCATGTCTAACACTCTAGTCTGCCAGGCTCAACATAAGAACCAGATATTAATGGTGGATCTTTTTTTTTTTTTTTATAATGGCCAAGTGAATTAGGAATTTTATGGTAGGAATGTGAGATCACTAAGAGACGATGGAAAAGTTGAAGAGCTCACACACGAACTTAATCGACTCCATTTCAACATCATAGGACTCTCGGAAATGCGCTGGAAAAACATAGGTGAAACCAGGGGCGGACTGGGTGTTAAAATCGGCCCTGGCATTTCTATACAATCAGGCCCGTAAATTGCATATCATATGATGGGCATCCAACTATAGACACGCCTGACCTCAAGATCATTACGTTAAGTTTTGAGTATCAATACATGTGTACGTGCATACATGTGTATTTATTAGAAATATAGAGCCTATGTTGCTTTTTAATCGCTAAGTGTGTCGGCCATAAAAAGATAAAGCCTACTTGTAGCACTGTCCACGGATGTAGGCAATTACATTATTTGACAATTTTGAGTATTACACTGTAGAGAGATTTCTTTTTAACACCATGATCAGAAGAGAGAATATTCTATACAGTTAAAAATTTAATACATAGTGGCATCAATGCGGCCCTTGTGTGGCTCTACCGGCCCATTTAGGTACCGGCCCACCGGGCATTTGCCCAAATGCTCATTTAGCCAGTCCGCCCCTGGGTGAAACAACAACAGAAGAGGGCCACAAATTGTACTACAGTGGACTACAAGATGTTCATGAACAAGGAGTAGGATTTCATGTACACAGGAACTACAGAAACTGCGTTGTGAGCTGTTACCATATTTCCAGTCGACTTATTTCCATACGCTTAAAGGCATCACCCTTTAATATCACCATCATTCAAGTATACGCTCCTACATCAACATACGACGATGAGGCAGTAGAAGAGTTTTATGAGCAATTACAGGAAATGGTCAATAAGGTCCCCTAAAAATGACATCCTTGTGGTACAAGGAGACTGGAATGCCAAAGTAGGAAGCGACTCCTACCAACATGGAAAGGCACATGTGGAAGATACAGTAACCAAACAACTAACGAACGAGGTCAGCGAAATTTGCGAAATACAACAATCTCGTACTGGCTAACACACTAGGATGCCACAAAAAAAAATCGCGTATATCCACATGGCACAGTCCTAATGGAGAACGCCACAACCAGATCGAATATATCATGGTGCAACAGCGTTTTAAGACAAGCATCCACACAGCCAAATCAAGAAGTTTTCCTGGAGCTGACATTGGAAGCGACCATGACCTTGTTATGATGACCTTCAAACTACACCTAAAAAAGGTAATAAAACAAGGACCTACCAGGATAAAATTTGACCTGGACAAGCTTAAAGACCCCAAAGTAGCCGCCTTATTCGAGGCACAAATAGGATGACGCTTTGCAGACCTCAATAACTTGGACCCCAATGACCAGGATATCAACACACAAGTTAATATGCTAAACACAGTAGTCACAGAAACAGCCCGGGAAATACTAGGGACGCTCCGCCCGCCCAAAAAACCCTGGGTAACAGAGGATATACTCCAACTCTGTGACAAGAGACGGGAGCTTAAAGGGAAAAAGTTGTCTGACCCAAAATATGACCTCGTATACAAAAACGTCAACAAACGGATTAGAAAGGGAATGAAAGAAGCGAAGGAAAAGTGGATAGAGAACAAATGCAAAGAAATTGAACTGGGACTTAACAGGAATGACAGTAAAAAAGCGTACCAACTAGTGAATGACCTCACTACCTCAAAGCATGGAAGAACCAACACGATACAAGACAAAAACAATAGGTGCCTAACTGAGGAAAAAGATGTGTTAAAAAGATGGACGGAATACTGTTCAGAACTGTATAACTTCGAAATCTCAGGAGATACAGAGATACTAAATGTCCCGGCAGTTTTCAACATCCGACTATCCGATTCTTCACTCGGAAGTAGCAGCAGCAGTAAAAGCCCTGAAAAAGGGAAAATCGGTCGGAGTTGACACCATTCCTGGTGAATTTCTACAAGCGGGAGGAGAAACCATGATAAACGCACTCTATACAATTTGCAACAAGATCTGGCAATCAGAGGGCTGACTTTTTAGCGAAAACCGCGGTAGCAACGAGCACCTTAAATGATGAACCGTACAGTCTTGCGACCGTACGATCCCTAGCCGACAACAGATTGTTGGCACAGTGGTACGCTAGATGGGACGCTTCCGAAAAAGACCGAGAGCTTCACAAGCAGATGAGTAGACCAGACCGAAAGGACGCATGGTGGACGCTCTGTCGTGCGGAACAGGCAGTCCTAGCCCAGTTCCGAGTCGGACATTGCCCAATTGGTGCGTACTTTGGGCGATGGAGGGAGAATTTCGACACACGGTGCCGCCATTGCTTCGAGGACGATGAGACAATAGAGCACATTCTCCACGAATGTCGCGCTCTGCAAGATGAAGATCGGGACAAGGTAATGAGAGAGAGAGAACTGGTCCATGTGTGGCAGAGGGTCTGTCCTTGTACGGGGATAAGGCGACCCTACAACTCACTGCACGCTTCCTCTTCCGTGCTCTAAGGGAGTAATCTCAGCACGGTTTATTTTAAATGGGGTATCTGATTCGGCAATCAGGAGAATGGCCCAAACCTTGGACCCAGTCACTCATCATCACTCTTCCAAAGAAAGGCAATTTACAACTATGTCAAAACTATCGCACCATCAGCCTCATAAGCCATCCCAGCAAAGTGCTGTTAAAAATTATATTAAATAGACTAAAACCGATAGCAGACAAAATCATATCTGAAGAACAGGCGGGTTTTAG
Source organism: Biomphalaria straminea (assembly GCA_021533235.1). Lineage (NCBI taxonomy): Eukaryota > Metazoa > Mollusca > Gastropoda > Planorbidae > Biomphalaria > Biomphalaria straminea. The sequence goes on from JADKLZ010000687.1 coordinate 91,762, forward strand.
ACATGGTCGCAGCACAACAGAGCAAATCCTAAACCTCAGAATACTCTGTGAAAAATATCTCCAACACCAAGAGAATCTTTTCCATGTTTTTATTGATTTCAAGAAAGCTTTCGATCGAGTATGGCACGGGGCGACAATGGAAAAATATAACATTAACACAAACATAACCAAAGTTATCCAGAACCTATACAAGGATGCCACCAGTGCGGTGTACTTCAACAACAATATTGGGGAATGCTTCAAAACCACAGTTGGAGTAAGACAAGGCTGCCTCCTTTCACCAACACTCTTCAATATCTTCCTTGAAAGAATAATGGAAGATGCTCTCGAAGGATTTGAAGGTACTGTAAGCATTGGAGGAAGAAAAGTTACAAACTTGCGCTTCGCAGATGACATTGATGGCCTAGCAGGGACAGAAGACGAACTAGCCGACCTAGTGATGCGCATTGACAAGACTTCAGCAGCTTATGGCATGCAAATAAATGCAGAAAAAAATTTTTGACCAATAGTCAACAGGGCTTTACAAAGGCCATCAGTATTGGAGGCGAAAAGCTAACTAGCGTTAGCAGCTTTAAATACCTCGGAGCTATTGTCTCGGATGAGGGAACAAAGCCCGAACTAATGGTCCGAATAGCACAGTCCACAGCGGCCCTTTCTAAACTTAAGTTGATATGGAAAGACAAAGGCTTAGCCCTCGGCACCAAAATCAGACTGATGCGCTCCCTGGTCATGGCCACATTTCTATATGCTTGTGAGTCTTGGACGCTGACTGCAGAGCTAGAGAGGAGGATCCTAGCAATGGAAATGAGATGCTACAGAAGGATCCTAGGCATCACATTTAAAGACCGCATCACAAATCAAGAGATTAGAGACAGGGTTACTGCAGCGATCGGACCCCATGATGACCTGCTAAATACTGTGAAGAAACGAAAGCTCAAAATGTATGGCCATGTAACAAGATCTTCGGGACTCGCAAAGACCTTCCTCCAGGGAACAGTACCAGGAAAAAGAAAAAGAGGCAGACAGAGAAAGCGGTGGGAAGACAACATCAAAGAATGGACAGGCCTACCATTGAAAGAGGTTTTAAACAGGGCAAAGGATAGAGAGGAATGGAGAATGATGGTCCACAAGTCTTGCTTGGTGCCCAAACGGTCTACCAGACTAAGGGATAGGTAACAGGTAACAGTAATTCCGAAGAAAAATAATTTATATATAGAGTCTACATTATTATATTTTTTTTATATAGATTAATTATTCCGTAGTCAACTTTGAATGAATGAATGATTGGCGATGTCTTTTGATTCCGAAGATTAAGGATAGGTGAAATGTTTAACATGGCGACACAATCCCAGATGCGAACAGTATATATTTTGCCACTCGTGATGCAAACAAAGCTCTTGTCCGGCGAGATTCTCTTTATGTTTTCTTTCCGTCTTCTGCAATGGTTTTATTTTGGACCTTAAATGTGTGCCACGTGGCCTTCGAGACAGCTCTCTAGCTATCTCTATCCAAGGCCGTCCCCTGCCGATTATTTACTGTCATTGACACGCGGTCGTCCCCAGTGGGGGTAAATGTCCTATGGTAAGTGTTATGGAGTGTGTGTGTGTTTACATGGCGACGGTGGGAAGATGTTAGCGAATGGTTGTGAATGATTGGCCTCTTTAGTCACACAAGAAGTTGCAAAGAGAAAAGATCGTCTCTCGAGACGTAAAATGCCACAGAGGTGGCATTGTCGCCACTTGGTCCCAGTTAGGAACGAACGTGTGAATGAAAGGTTGCGTTATTGTAGTGAGTTAGATTTTGTTAAGATTTTTTTTTTAAAGTCTACTCCCTTTATTTTATGTCATATTAACTTGATTTTGTCTAAACTGTAAATAAAGTTATATTCAGTATTGTTCACAAAGAAGTTATTCACGTTTACAACGGTTTATTAGTTAAGATATATTTGTAAGGGAGACCTGCTCATTATAGAGCTGAGGCACTTTAGATTACAGCGTTGAAGAAACCTTCGATGCCTTCTCTTATGTATAGAGTACCACGTCCCAGAGCCATACGTTTGACGCAAAACGAAAATCATACCCGTTGTCCCTCTAGCAGCCCGGAAATCACACCGATTCCCAGAGAGCACATTGCCTACTATACAGTTGGTCAGTCGGTCAAGCAGTATTCTGGCAATGATTTTTTTTTTCTGCTACTAACATTAGAGTAATGCTAGGGTAACTGAAGCAGTCGGACTTCTCCCTGAGCCTCGAAAGTCATTTACGTTGAAAGACCCGCATGTGCTTTAAATGGTTCTAGTGTTATCAGAAAGTTAACAAGAGGCTTAAACAACTCGCGAGCACACATCCCTGCTTGACAACACTGCTAACCAAAAAAGGTGCTGATTGGGCTCCATTATATTTGACAGTACCAGATCTCCCGGTATTGGAATGCCTAGATGCCATTCCTAGCCTTGATCTAAAAAAAAAAAAAAGCAATTAACTGCATGAAAAATAGAAAATCCCCAGGGAGTGATGGCATCCCAGTGGAAGTAGTTAAGGTCAACGAATCAGTCCTGCTCCCTGAACTCTATAATCTCCGCTGCCGCTGCTGGGAAGAAGGTCATGTCCCACAGGACATGCGTGACGCAAATATAATCACAATATACAAGAACAAAGGGGATCGGAGTGACTGCAACAATTTTAGGGGCATCCTCTCCTCAGCATAGTTGGGAAAATCTTTGCTAGAGTGGCACTATCCAGGCTGCAAGTGATAGCTTCTAGAGTCTACCCAGAATCCCAGGGCGGATTCAGGAGTGGTAGATCCACTGTAGACATGATATCCTCTCTTCGACTACTGCAGGAAAAATTCAGAGAGAGAGAGAGAGAGACCTCTTTACATCGTTTTTGTTGATCTGACTAAAGCCTTTGACATGGTCAGCAGAAGTGGCCTTTTCAAGCTTCTTAGGAAAATAGGTTGCCCTCCCAAACTACTGAAGTTCAATGAATGTTTTCATGAATAATTAAATACTAACCAACTAATGCACACAGCCACTGGTATCAACAAAAAACTTGAATCACTTAAGAAACAATTGAATAGTAGAATATGATAAACAATTTAATCATATCAACAAGGAATCTGTCCAAAACCGCAGTCCCTGTATTTGCCAAAATGCTTAATAAGAATTATTTGCCTATGTCATTTCCCATATCTATTAATCTATTTATAAAGGAATGGAGAAAGATGGTCGACAAATCTTGCAAGGTGCCCCAACGGTCTAACAGACTAAGGGATAGGTAAAAGAAAAATGTAAAAAATTAATAAACTTTTACTCGCCATTAAATTAATCTATAACACCACACAGCCACGCTATTTACTTTACCTTACGTTCTAAATTTAATACGAAGTTGGTTTTTTTTTGTTTTTACAACTCATTTGTTGTTCGCGACATTTTCAGTAATGCTAGCAGACTAGCTCAGAGGCGACAATGCAAATCAATGTCTTGTGAACTTTATAACAATCGACAGACACTTTCAAAAGCAGACATTCCAGCTTGCCGCTTTGCTTGTACTTGGTGTTAAGTGCGACAACAAGCATTGGCGATGATTACACAGTATTTCACTTAAACTTAATAAGGGCAATGTCCTCGATTCCAAAGGTTAAGGATGATCAGTGTTTCACATGACCAAGTTTCGACCTACATATTTTTCACTTATAAAACAAGCGAAACCCATTATGCGTAATTGTATCACATATGGGCTTCACGATTCAGTGCTCCGAACTAGAGTATTTATGATGCTCTGACAATGAGAAGTAGCTTTCGAAACTTTAGGAATTTGATTGAGATCTAGATACTGTTTACTTTTAACATTGCAGCCTGAGACTTTTTTTATTGTCACTACCACGATGACTACATAACTAGAATGTCAACTAGTCCATAACCATGCTCCATATTATTATCAATCATGTATTGATAAATACATCAATAAGATAGGCCTCATTTTAAACGCTTGATAAATAGTCGACACTTATTCATGAATGTCATTTGCAGGGGACAATAGCAAGTCGTTTTTGACTTAGTAAAGTAACAGACTTGAGGCGCGGTGGCTGAGTGGTAAAGCGCTTGGCTTCAGTACAGGAAGTCCCGGGTTTGAATCCTAGTGAAGACTGAGAATTTTTAATTTGGGGATCTTTAGGGCGCCTCTTAGTGCATTCAGCTCTAATGGGTAACTGACAGTAATTGTGTAAAAGTAAAAGAGATAGATCGTTGCGCTGGCCACATGGCATCCTCGTTAACAGTTGGCCACAGAAATAGATGATCTTTACATCATCTGCCCCATAGATCGCAAGGTCTGAAGTTACTAAGGTAGAGAGAGTTTGGTCAACACGTTAAAAACTATTCTCAAATTTCCTATTGAATTGAGTTCGAGTGTATGTAGTTTCTTTGTGAAGAGTCTACTGAGTGTGCAGAATAAACCCATTCTCATCATGTCTCCTAATGTTCCGTAGGGGTGATGTCTAGGTGTGTTGGGACAGTTCCCTCTTTCCAGTCAGCAACTATTTCTAGCAGAATATCAAGAGAGAGAGAGAGGCCGGTCCATTTTTTCACGTTATCCAGCCAGCTTTTATTTGGACCACCCTTCCTGACATTTTCAATGAGTCATTCTTACATTATGAATAAACTATAGTATTAATTTACTTCTTTTTGCCAGACATTTCAGTGACTTTTAAAAGTACTAAGTCATTTGTCTTATTTTCCTGGTATCTGATACCCAGCATTTTGCAGTACACTTTCATAAGTTTGAATTATTCTTTCAGACTCAGCTTTTAGTGTGAAACTTAGGCATTTAGAATTAAAATGACCATTAAGAACTAACTGTTTTTATTTTACTGGGAAGGTGATGTTACTCTCCCAGATTCTCAGTTTGCTTATGACAATCAATTTTAAATGGGTTTTTATCTTTCTTAGTGATCCTTCCTCTCTTTTTATGCTTGGCCCTATATATTTAAATGAGTCAACTTCTAATGTTTGGCCATTCAACTGTATGCAACATCTCATATCTTCACTACTAATTAAATAAGAACAAATTGTGATGTATGGAGAAGACTTGATGAATGGGGTATATTAGATGTGTACAAATTGTGA
>JADKLZ010000687.1:101886-122801 GCA_021533235.1 Biomphalaria straminea
CATTCTTTATTTTCCCTTTGCTCTGTTTGTCGTACATGAAGGCCACAGAACGTTGATCCGTGACGAGGGTGAAGCGATTTCCAATTAAGTAGTGGTGCCATTTTCTTAAAGATTCTACAATGGCGTAGGCTTCTTTTTCTATTGCTGTGTGCCGCCTTTCACTTCTGGAGAGTGTTCTTGAAAAGAACGCCACGGGGCGGCCATCCTGGTTAAGGGTGGCAGCTATTGCAACATCCGAGGCGTCTGTTTCAACCATCAGAGGTCGAGCATAGTCGATGGCAGCTTTCTCCAGCTCCTGCTTTAATTCGTTAAGGGCTGTCTTTACTGTTTCTGAAAGAGGGAACGACGTGTTAATTGCCAAAACATTTATTTTGTTAGAAAAATTTGGGATCCACTGCAAGTAGTACGCCAACATGCCCACGATTCGTTTTTGTGAGCGCATATCATTAGGAGGCGGGAGATTTCTTAAAGCCTGGAATCTGTCAGGGTCTGGTTTTAGTAGGCCTTTCGAAATTTCGTATCCTAAGAGCAAACTTTGTCAGTGGCTATCGTACCTTTGTCTTCATTAAATGTGATCCCATACTTTCTAGAAGCATCTAGAAATCTTAGAAGATTCTCATCGTGCGACACTTTATCATGACCACATACCCTTACATTGTCCACATATGCAAAGGTGTCCTGCAACTTTTCATTCTCAATAATTTGATTTATTGTTCTTTGAAAGCATGCAACTCCGTTGGTAACACCAAAAGGGATGCGGAGAAATGATAGAGTTTGCCACATGCCTCAAAAGCAGTAAACGGCCTTTCCTCGGTCTTGATTGGTATTTGATGGTAGGCACTTTTGAGGTCTAGAGTACTAAAAACAGAATAGCTGGATATCTGTTCTACCAGTTCGTCGACTCGGGGCATTGGGTATGCATCCAGTAAGGTGAAGCGATTTATTGTTTGACTGTAATCAATGACCATCCTTCTTTTATGTCTCTCGTTCGTTGTCACAAGCACCTGAGCTCTCCAGGGAGACTTTGAGGGTTCAATGATTTTGTCCGACAGGAGTTTTCTAACTTCAGACTCAATAAATTTGTTTTCGCCTATTGAGTGCTTTCGGGACTTAGTAGCCACCGGTCTGCAGTCAGAAGTTAGATTACTGAATAGGCTCGGTGTCTCGACTCGTGCTGCCTTAAGACCACAGATGTGCAAGGGATTGCGTTTTCCCCCGTACGGTATGGTCAATTCCTTATGAAGACTTATAAAGTCTACGCCAAAAATTACATCCGAACAGAATCCAGCAAGTATAGAAAGTTTGACCTTTTTGTAGTGTTCTCCCTTGTACTGGACATCGGCAAATGTATGTCCTAGTGTCTTTTCAGAAAGATGTGTAGTGGCCATGAATATTCTGTTTGTAGAAGGGCGTACTGGCCATTTATTTTTGATGGCGGTGGCTTCTGATATGTAGCTTTCACAGCTACAGCTGTCTATGAGAGCTTGCAACAACAACCCGTTGACGTTCACTTGGGCCGTAGACTGTGTAAGTCCAGAGAAATGCGTTGATGACAATGACAAGTACATGGAGTTATTACATTGGTCAGTGATATGTTACTGCCAGCTTTGGTTGCTGTTGTTTTACCAGATTTACAAACAGCTTGGAAGTGCCCCTTTTTACCACACTGATGGCACAATGCATTTCGAGCGGGGCATTCAGTCCTAGAGTGTCTTCTCCTACCACAGAAGTAGCATAGCGACTTAATAGCATTCAATTCCTGGTCTTCATTTGTTTCTAGATGGGAGAAAGTTGGAGTTGGAGTTGGCATTTTCATTGCCCCACAAGAGCTTTCGTTCGTTAAATTGTAAGCCTGTGCATGCGTTGTGGCTGTTTCTAACACTCTAGCTTCATCAAAAGCGCTTTGTAGAGTAATAGATGTCTTTTCCAGTAGCCGCTGTCTAATGGTGTTGGAGGCCAGACCAGTTATAAAGGCGTCTCTAATGCAAATGACTCTTTGCTGTTCTGCAGTTACTTCTTTAAAATCACAGTCCTGGGCCAGGCTTCGCAACTTTAGCATAAAGGACTTGACCGTTTGGCCCGGCTGCTGTTTACATGTAGCAACCAAATGTCTAGCAAAAATGTCATTCTTTACCTTGATATAAGTAGTCTTGAGTGTGTCTATGGCCATAGACGATACATCACTGATGAGCATATAAACCGTAGCAGATACATGATTTTTCAGTAACTTTAGTTTAAAGTCTTCATTAATATCCTTGATGGACGAAAGAAAATTCTGAAATGTGTCATACCAGTGAGTCCATTTTTCTGAGGCCAGAGGAGCATTTGGATCAATGTCCAACTCTTTCGGTCTGAGTAGTTTATCCATTGTTGATTTAGAATTCCAACACTAATCCAAATACATAATTTTGTCGAATAAATTGTAATGAAACAACAAATACTAGTATACCAATAACATGGCTTTATTCGACAACATTAGACTACAGTAAACAGTAGATGAGACCAGCACGTCTCACACATAAAACGGATGTCGTAATATCAACACACACGCACTGGACATCAAACACACATAAACACTGGCCATAACCTTCCGTCACGCTGGACGCACGCAGAAAGCGAACAACTCAGTTACACTACACCACATTTCTTTTATGTTTGACCAGATGCACACTACAGACAAAGCATGCCAAAAGTGAAACCTTAATATGTTTTGGCTTTTAATGTTTTAATAGCACAAGTCTGTTTCTCTTGGCCAATACAAAAAATGAAGAAGACCTTTTTGCCCTGCTGTAATTTTAGGTGATGAGTGAACGTGATATTGTACAAATATCAGATTAAGACTAAGTCACGTCACAGTACTAAAACTGAAAAAAATAAAACGGAATTAAAAGAAAGTCAAGACCACTACTGCAACTGTTAAGTAATCCTTTGAAATCAAGCATGATAATTGAGCTAGCTTCATGAGTCAAAATATAAGTCAAAAGAATAACTTTAAAGTTGTGTCTATCGTATAGTTATTAGCCTTAAGCACTACACAACTTGAGAGTTGTTTTTTTTATTACATTCAAATACTTCAAAACTTTTATTGAAATACTATACTAGCAAGAATGTCCAATAATCAAAGTTTATGTTTTTATATACATGTAGCTCTCCAACAGACCCATTCTTTACATGCTTTGTGTGTGGCCAGCTTCAAGTTGATATGAAATAACATTGTGCTTATGTTTAATCATGATAGAGGTGCTAATTGTTTTTTTTTACAAAGGAAATATATGATTTTTTAGCCACAACAGTAACATGGTTCTAGCAAGATGGTAAAATCATTAATAAGGTTTGTCTTTGAGTTTGAAGATCAATGAAAAATACAGTATTTCCTGTGGCTATGCAGCCCCAGCTGTGACCTACATGTTTTGCCGCATCTTGTGCAAGCATAACCATTGTCCGCCGGTGGGCCTTAAAGTCTTAAGCACCAAGATAACCACAAATTGCTCTACAATTATAAAAACAGAGGTATTTTAAGTAAGTAATTTAGGCATTAGCTATCTCATCTAGCTAAGGAGTAAGTTAAATAAAATTACCAAGTTGGTTCCAAAGTGAATTGATAAGGACCCCAAATGGCACCCTCATGTCTTGGTACCTGTTAGTAAGTGAAAAAAATATTAATTTTTTATTTATTATTCATTGACTTTGATTTATGTAATTAATTGTATACACTTAAATCAGACTGATGCACTCCCTGGTCATGGCCACATTTTTATATGCTTGTGAGTCTTGAATGCTGACTGCAGAGCTTGAGAGGAGGATCCTAGCAATGGAATAGAGATGCTACTGAAAGATCCTAGGTATCACATTTAAAGACTGCATCACAAACAGAGATTAGAGACAGGGTTACTGCAGCAATTGGACCCCATGATGACCTGCTATCGTAAAAAAATAAGCTAAAAATCTATGGCCATATTACATGTCACAGTATGGGCTCGCAAAGACATTCCTTCAGGGAACAGTACCAGGAAAAAAGAAAAAAAGGTAGACAGAGAAAGCGATGGGAAGACAACATAAAAGACTGGATGGGCCTGCCATTCTAAGGCAAAAGACAGAGAGGAATGGAGAAAGATGGGTCAATAAATCTTGCATGGTGCCTCTAAGGTCCAACAGACTAAGGGATAGGTAAGGTAAGTTTTTTTTTGTTAACAAAAGGCTAATTTCTGTTTGCAGTATTCTCATTAGATAACCCCTAGCCCTTTTGAACATACAAATTTTAGCCAGCAATGGAAATTAAATTCTAAGTTATGACTTCCCTCAAAATACCTAAGAAAAAAGCTTGGCAGTTATGTTGACTCCTGAACATTAGTGTCACAAAAACAACTGAACTTAACTTTACCAGTTTTATCAAACCTTAGATTTTAATATTAACAATTTACTGGATTAGGGATTACAGTTGCATGTCGTTATCTAGTACAAAGTTTAAATTACACAGTAAAGCATTTAGTCTCACCAGCCTTTAACCAACTATACATCTATTTTAATGTTACAAGCCTTCAGGAATTCTGCACATTTAGGGCACTATATATTATAATAGTGAGAAACATTTTATAGGCTTAGATATATATTCTAATACATGCTTTAATCAAGCTACTGCAAACAAATCTTACTTGTCTTTGATCATGGAGCTTTTAGCCTCTGAATATTTCTCCAGCTGAAGCTCTGGTTGTGTAATAAAGTCAACAGCCAGAAGAAAAAAATTGTACCACAGCTAAAAATGAATAAAAATAAAATTATAACTTTTATATAGCACTACTTTCATGCTTATAGCATGCACAGAGCGCTATGATCCAATCTCATTTGTAGACCAGTGGGAGGAATAGTATCTGAGAGAAGGTTTTTCCATGTTTTGCATTTAGGCACTCAGTAAACACAACTCTGCTTGAATCAAGTGTCGAACATCAAGCCCCTTTCATAGGTAGCCAAGCCAAGCCAAGTTCAAGAGTACTTAGTCTCTCGACCATGAATAATAGCAAACTAATGACGACATTTATGTTGAATATTAATCTGAAAACAATTCAATGTCAGTGTCTTTACTAGGCTCAATAAGGGTACTTAGTAACACCAAGACTTCCATCACTGCAGAATGATAATATACATTCATTAAGTTACGAATATACAATAAAAACTCTGGCTATCAAAGATAGAACAAGTTTAATATACAGAAAAAAAAACGTTGGTGACAGTCAAACACCCATCCTATTTCACTACCAGGAAACAGCGAACTCCAGCCAGACAACTCTTGTCATACAAAAGGATGACTGATTAAACTAATTAAAAAAAAATATATGCTAAACATATTTCCTTTACATATAGAACTACTAATTTGTTACAATGCTGCTTGCATGTAAGTATTAAGCACACAATTAACATAATGCATATAATACTATAGTGCTGCTACATAATTTTCAAATAAAGGAACGCAATGAACTGAATGTCAAATACAATCAAAATAATCAGGTGAGTTCATTTGAGTATGTGGAGGCTTGAAGATTACATCAAATTCAAACTGTGAGTCTATGTAACTGCAATGCCTACATAGCAGATGAAACTTTGATTACCTCCTTGTCAAAATCTGGTCCATTCAGAAAGTTTGTTGCCAAATCGTCTGCTATGTATTGTATGGAGGTCAACATCACACTGAAAATAGTTTTGTAATTTAAATTTTATGAAAAAATAAAAAAAAAAAATATTTTTTTTGTTTAGTAAAATATCAATTCATTTGTATTCAAAATAGTCAAAGTATTATTCTCTGAACCAGGACAGGATTTATAAAGACAGCAACTGTTTCCCATCATTAAAAATACACCTGTGGTAACCAAGTCACAAAATTTTAAAATTTAGAAACAATGTTACACCACCTCTAGCAATTTTTTAAAAAGAATTTTGAATGGCTGTCTTTGTTGTTTTTTTTAATCATTGTGTATATAGGTGTCAAAAATATCTGTTATAAGTTATACTGGATACAAAGTTTTTAAGATAGAAAAAATACTAAAGTTTTATATCCAGTGTATTACAGACAGGCTCGTTTCCAGCATTCACAATCAAATATTTGCAACAAATAATTGGTCTCACATTGCCAAACAAAATCTCAAACTAAAACCTGTGGGAAACAGCTCAGCAAAAAATATAGAACAACAAAAAAATACCCCAATGGGGCTGAATTTGGCATGTGAAAAACAGTTTAAAAAAAACATTACAAAACAGGCTCTAAATTGGAATTCACAGTGGAAGAGAAAGGCAGGGAGATCAAATCAAACATGCAGATCAGTCAACCAAGAAACAAAAATGACAGGATGGACATAGATCCAACTGAGGGTAATCACCAAGCACAACATACAATGGTGAAGGCAAGGCAAGGCAAGGACCAAGGTAAACTTCGACTGCATCAGAGACCTGCTATTTGCAGATGACTGTGCCCTAAACGCTGCAAACGAAGAAGACCTTCAAAAGAGCCTGTCCCTCTTCGCCAATGCCTGCACAAATTTTTGACTCACCATTAATGTAAAAAAGACGGAAGTGCTGCATCAACCTCCTCCAAATAAAGCTGTCACAGAACCAGACATTCTCATAGATGGCCAGAAACTAGCAAATGTCAAAAAAATTGTCTATCTGGGAAGCACCATATCAGCAAGCGCCAACCTAGATGATGAGGTTGACTTCCGTATTGCTGGTGCCAGTGCTGTTTTTGGTAGACTTCAAGAACAAGTGTGGCAATGGAGAGGACTCAGTTTAACTACAAAACTGAAAGTCTACAGTGCTGTAGTTATCCCGTCACTCCTATATGCATCAGAGTCATGGACCCTATACTCCCGCCACACCAAAAAGCTAAACTCCCTCATCTACGCTGTCTTAGGAGTATCCATAAGGTGCGTTGGTCTGACCACATACCAGACACAGAAATTTTAAAGCTGCCCAACATGCACAGTATTAATGCGACAGTAAAAAGGTCCCAACTACGATGGGCGGGACATGTAGTCTGCATGCCAGAAAATCGCCTTCCAAGCAACTTCTATATGGAGAGTTATGTACAGGAAAGCGCTCCCAAGCGGCCAATACAAGCGCTACAAAGACACCCTCAAGAGCTCCCTCAAGGAGTGCGGCTGGGAAGCACTAGCTCTAGATCGCTCCGCATGGCGAGAAGCTGTGAGTCTCTGAGTCTCAAGATTTTAAGCAAGAAGAGTGGCCAGTGCGATAGAGCGCCGAACCAACAGAAAGCAGAGAGAAAAGCAGGCCCATCTGCAACTGACAAAACTCACCCATGCCACTTATGCAGCCGGCTTTTCAAAGCGAGGATTGGACTTTACAGCCATCTTCGAGTCCATAGGAATTGAGAAATGTGCTCATCTTCGAACACGAAGGAGGTGCTATATATATACTGTTTGTTATAGCCTGATGCTCCACTGGGAGTCAAATCCACTAAGTCATTGCTGCATTTTTAAAAGGCTTTGACAGTGTTTTTACATTTATTATTGTAATAATAATAAAATATTAATGACGATGAAAATTAAGGTTTTTAAAATAAAAAAAAATATTTACTTGTTAGTAACCAATCTCATTGTGGTCCAATCTGCAGGATAATCACTGATGGTAATCAGATCTTTAAACACTAACAGTACCCTGTTCAAGAAATTCTGATCAAAGAGACAAAAAAAAACATTTCAGAAATCTTTTAATAATCAGTGTTAAGCATTTTAAAGGCTAGCAAATCTACTTGAATTAAAAAACATAGTTCAGGATTACTATTAAATTTTATCTTTTTTTTTCCCCTTCTCTAAGAATGACTCTTTCTTTTTAAAGGCTTATGAGATTAATATCATTTTTTTATTTAAACTCTTATATTGGTTATATTTTCAAGCACAGCAATGATTTTTTATCGACTTGAATTATACACTTATAAAATTAAAATTAAAATGTGCAAAAAAAAAAGTTCAAATTATAAATTTCAGGAATTACACTTTATTTGAATGTTATTTTTTAATCAATTGTACTAATTAACAAAAATATACTTAAAATATCATTCAAGCTTCTTTCCCCCATAACAGCAAGTTTATATTCAGAAGAAAAAAAAGTTATGTTAGGAAAACAACTAATAAAAGAGGACACTAAAGCTATGAATGAAGTATTAGTCCTAACCATTTAACTAACATGTCCTATCAGTTAAAATAATAGTCCAATCAATTTGACTAGGCCCTGTTAGTTTAGCTAGTAAGACCAAACATTTTAGCTAAGAAGTCATTGTCAGCTGAACTACTCAGTTCTATCCAATACAACTTGCAAACATAACAATCATTTTACAATATCAAAACTATATTCTAGACATTTTTAAGATGTACTAAGCTAGCTGTCATTGCAGAAAGTAGTAGAGGACATGAGCATCCCTCTGGACATCACAAAGCCTTTAACAACCAGTCCAACTCCTGGCTTAATTGTGTGGTTTAGGTACTTAGACCAGCAGAACAGGAGAAGTGGCAAGTAATCATCACCCAAACCAGAAAATACCAGACTCTCATTTGCTGTACCTTAAAAAGGATAAACTCTAAGTACAAACATGGGGAAGGCTTCGGGAGTTAAACTTGAGGAGCTGGTGATCCTTAGGCTGATTACAGCAATACAGACTAGGCAGATCCAGCAACCCTGTCATCTCTTGTTGCTAATAACAATGGAAGTTCTTTGGTGATATAATCATCTAGCAACCGTTATGCTTTTCCTGGATGTGGCAAAATATGTAGGTCACAGCTGGGGCTGCGCAGTCATGGGAAATACTGCATCCCTTACTAATCTTCGGACTAGAAGACAAGCCTTATTATTATCATCATTTAGCAACCACTAGATTTTCCTTTAAATCAACTTGTTTAAGTTTAGGCTTTAAAAGGGGCACCAGTAATGGAGGCGAAAAGCTGATTAGTGTTAGTAGCTTCAAATACCTCAGAGCTATTGTCTCAGATGAGGGAACGAAACCTGATCTATTGGCCCAAATAGCAAAGTCCACAGCAGCTTTTTCAAAGCTTAAAATAATATGGAAAGACAAAGGCTTAGCCCTTAGCACCAAAATCAGACTGACACTTTTATATGCTTGTGAGCCTTGGACGCTGACTGCAGAGCTAAAGAGGAGTATTCTAGCAATGGAATTGAAATGCTACAGAAGGATCCTTGGTATCACATTCAAAGACCGAATCACAAACCAAGAGATTAGAGACAGGGTTACTGCAGTGATCAGACCCCTATAGTAAAAAAAAAACGCAATCTTAAAATCTATGGCTATATTACAAGATCTTCTGGGCTCAAAAAGTCCTTCATTCAGGAAGTAGTATCAGGAAAAAGAAGAAGAGGCAGACAGAGAAAGTGAAGGGAGGACAACATAAATGAATGTCATTGAAAGAGGTTCTATATAAGGCAAAAGACAGGGAGGAATGGAGAAAGACGGTCGACGAGTCTTGCTTGGTGCCCCAATTGTTAAACAGATTAAGGGATAGGTAAAAGTAAAGAAGTCAAACAGTTGTAAGATCCCAGTTTGTGAGGCTATTAAGTACCACACATAAACTAAGGGTCTCTTTTTTTTTAGAAATCTTTATTAATGGCCTAAGGTTCACTTTGATTTTCTAAATGGCATCACTCATCACTCTCTCCTAAATAACGATACCATCGTTGATTTGACCCTAATAAATTCAATTAATTTTTCATTTTAGAAACTTTAATTTATATTGCATAAAAAGTGCAAGTATTCTCCTATAATTCTACACCAATAGTAACGTTTTCTAATAATAAACAAAGATTTTATGGAAAAAGAACAATTCTATCAGGAAGCGGAAAATAATTAGGGAGATAATGGGTTAAGTTTTGGAATCAAGAGAGATACCTTATATTTTGCTTCTTAAGATGCTCCAGACCATAAGACAATCCAAAGGGTGCAAAATGAGAAAAAGAAAAAAAAAAAAAACTTAAAGGTGGGCTACAATTTGGTCAGCCCAGGATAGTTCCCTGTGTTACTATGTATATCTTAATACTCCCAGTTTAAAAGATACCATATATGCTAACTTTTTCTGAAACTAGTGAGAAACTGGTATCTCTCAACAAGAAGATTCAATAATGGCATGAGGATGCATTGAATCAACAACTAGCTCAACATTCCATTTCACCTGGCCATGAAAGATTGGCTACAAAGACAATATGAATCCTGTGATATCAAGTCAAGTCACTTATGTGTCAAGTTCTATATTCACTGTAAATGACTCATGAGATTCTCCCACCAAATTTGAAGGTTGAAAAGTGTATTGTGGTGTAAAAACTAAGTGCAAAGTATTTCAAGGTTGGAAAATATTTGCTAGTATATTAAGTTATACATGAGATTTTAAACAACGTCCAATGTTGTTGTTCTAGTGGCCTGTTTGTAGAGGTTGTGGATTACTTTTATTTTGTTTATATTTTTGCATTGTACTTTAAACTCGGTTGAAAGCTTTCTTGAAATCAATAAAGACATGAAACAGATTCTGTTGGAGTTGCAGGTATTTCTCGCAGAGTATCATAAGCTCTAGGATTAGCTCTGTTGTACCTAAAAACCAGCTAGTTCTTTGAATACAATTTTTGTGAGTTATTTGTTTTTAGCCAGTTAAATATAATTTTTAACAGGACTTTGCTGGAATAGCTTATGGGGCTGATGGTGTCATAGTTTTGACAGATTTGTAAATGCCTTTCTTTGGAAGGGTGAAGATGAGTAATTGGGTCCAGGGCTTGGGCAGTTGTCCTGGCAGATCTGGTTGCAAATCTTACAAATTTTGCATTTAGCATGGAAACAAAAACATGTTTAACACACTTAAAGTTTGGGACAAGATCCAATTTCAAATATCAAGAGAAATATTAGTAAGGTAAGTTATATCAATTTGTAAACTGATTAATTAAAGTGATTTCAACTCTAACCCTAAACCAGTGAACTAGATTAAACATTATTCTCAGCATTAAAGTTTCCAAGTAGACAGTTTAAAAAAATGAGCATTTAATGTAGGACATACAAGACATGCAAGCAAAATTAGGTGGCGCAAACAATGTTTATAAACAGGAATACACAATTTAGCTAAAATATTCTTCAGTTAGTTACTTAGACTATTATCATTTATCTAATGTTTGTACAGAATAGTCAGGACTAATTGTAATATTTTTTTCTAAATGAATTGTCATTATTTAATAAGAATTTAATTTACACCAAATCATTCATTTTACTAAGAATATAACAAAAGAAAAACATTTGACATGACAATTATCTAGCGCATGGTGTATTAGAAAATGCCAGACAAAACATTCATCTTAAGAATAGTGCATTAGAAAATAATAGCCACAACAATGTATTGTGTGTTATAAAGTGCATTCACTACAAGAAAAACAGGTGTGTGCAGTGAAAAACATTCCCAGGTGATAGCTAGACAAGAACCAACATAATACATTTGTAAATATATATGTATAAACATCATGCCTGACTTCACCTTAGGCACTGCTGGATGGGATAAATGATTAATGGCTAGTGTAGAAAGACGAACCTACAGACACAATGTCAACATTTTGGTCATTAAACTTATGAAAAAAAAACAGACTGGTTCTCAGCCAAACATGACCGAATTTCATGAATAAATATTTTGAAGTTAACTGATTTAATGAATGTATCAATTTCATTTGCTCTAACTAAACTATTTTTAAATAAAAGAATTTTTTTCTTTACTGCACTTAATATCATTTAAGTAATTCAATTCACGGTTAGTTTCTTAAACTCAGAGCCTGAAATGATTCACTGCATGGTCAATATTTTTTTTTCTGTTGAACTCTCTTAATTATTAAATATGTTTTGTTTACAGAGTTAATTATTAGAACTCAACATACTGAACTTATTGCACACATAACTAATTGAATACAATGTATAAAGTGATTTGATCTCATAAGAGCATGACATGACCTACTTCATGCGGATGTGCCATCATCCCAAAACTAATTTTTCAGACTTCAAAGAGTCAATGCTTCATTGCACAGCTAATCTTTCATTACCAATTTAAATTGTAGTATAACATCCAGTGATCACTTACATCAATACACTGGCTGCTTTGTTTTTTTTTAAACTTATGCTTCAACACAAGCCCAAGTAATATCAGCAGAGTTTTGCTTAGTTTCTATGATTCTCAACACTAAAGAAATATAGTTTCAAAGGTAAAAATATCCCATTCAAAACAAAATAGTTTTTAAAAAATGTACAGAGTAAATTGTTAAAAGATAATTTTTTTAAATGTCAAAGATAATTTTGTGAGAGTAAAATGTAATATTTTGTTATTTTTAGAAGAAATGTTAACAGCACATTGAATAAATTTAATGGTTTAAGTCCAAACCTTTGACTTTGTTGCATTTTGGAAATCTCCCAGCAGTTTTTGATAATGGCTTACATCCATTAGGCGTAGCATTTCTGTAAAGCAGGCCACAAGAAGACTCTGTAGGTTAAAAAATAAATGCATGTATTTTCTGTTGCCGATAATGTAATAATATAACTTTTCATACAGATATAGTGGTTTGTATAGAGATAATAGGTTTTTGAACATCATTTTATTGTTCTTTTTCAGAAATTTATTTATTTTTGTTTAACTTAACTTCAATACCAAATTGGATTGCCAAAAAAGAATTTTGAAATCCAAGTGGTATTAAATATTTACAAATAGCTAATTGTATAGATGTTTGGATCTTTTAGGTAATTGATGTAAAATAGCTATCATTTATAAGGTTGGAATTAGCAGTTGTAATTCATAAAGTTAGGAGGGCATGTAATAGCTGTCTGATGGGTGTGAAGCAATAATTAATAAGAATACATACATTTTAAGTTTGGAACCAGTGAGGAATTACTTTTGAAATCTATGTGGTAAAAATTACACAAATTAACAATTCATGACATTAACATTAATTTTGTGTCATGCAACATTACTATATTTGTTTTCTTTTATTAAACCAAGCTCAATCCACCTAGCCATGTCTGTTTCAGATAACTCTAACAATAAAAAATATTCTCAAGCCAAAAGTTAATTAGCTACAGTAACCACTCTCACTATCCCGGCTCTCTGCAAACACTGTACCACAAAACATTTCAAACTTAAAGAAATTGACAAATCAGGCTCCAAAAAAATGTAACACTTAAATATCTAATAAATCACAGCCAATACTGCACAAAACACAACACATAACACTGAAGTCCAAATGCTTTACGGTAGCTAACCATACTGCTGTGTAGAATATGGATTGCTATACCAAACTCTACTGGTCTCTCAGTCTCATCCTAGACTTGCACTGGGATCAACTGTTCCTGACCAACTTCACATTTGGACTAATTGTACTGGACTGTATCTTGACTCTTATCTGAACCATCTTGACTGTGACACCTTCACTCTTTATATAGGGTACTGAAGACCTCTCAAAACTGACAGCACATCTCTTTTTTTTTTCTAGATGATCACATGACCGTATCTGACATGGGTCAGGCCTGAGCCTGAGTAACATTGACTACTCAGATCTTTCTGACCTCTATGACCACTTTTCTAGCAATGGCCCGTTTAATTTGTGTTCGCTGGTTACACATACACAATTACCCCTAGCTACGTCACCACCAGAGTTATTAAATAATTTGCCCAAGTATGCAAGGGGTGTTCATTGGTTGACATTTTCTAGGTTCCTAAGTACTGTAGTACAACTGTACTAGTTCAATTCATAAAATAATTCAATTTCACAAAGAAATTTGTTAACTTACACCATCCTAAGTACTGTAGTATATCTGTACTAGTTGAATTCATAAAATAATTCAATTTTACAAAAAAAGATTGTTAACTTACACCAGCTATTTTTCTTTCTTCTTTTTCAAGTTTTTTCAAAATTCTGACAGTAGCATCAAAAACACTTTGAAGGATCTGTGTAACTTCTTCAGAGATATTGCACGTCTAGAGCAAGTGTGAAACCAATAATACATTATTTCTATCAACATCAAAGATGTTATAATATCAAACTAAACTGATCACTTAAATGAGTAGAAAGATAAAACTATGTCTAACCCTAAGCTATAACTTACATCTCTTAGTTTGAATGCAGAACTCAACAAATCTCCTAGTGTGTTAGCTGTCAAGTCAAGATTTTTTTTATTCACAAGACATTTTCTGATGTGAGCTAGGCAGAGTGGTAATAGCATACTTCTTGAAGCTGACAAATAGAAAAGTGTGACATTAGATCAATTCAAAGGGATTTAAGAATAGTTTTACTGAAGTCGAGGAAGATTAATTCATGCAAAATTTGTGGGAAGCATGGTCGTGAGGCTAAGTACGCATGAACATGGCTTGGCTACCTAGAAGGGACTCAAGGTTTGACACTTAACTCTGGCAGAGTTGTGTTTACTGAGCGCCTAAAGGCAGCAGGGAAAACCAACTCCTAGATACCCCCTCCCCCCCACTGGTCCACTAATGAGATTGGACCAAAGCGCTCTGAGCATGCCATAAGCATGACAGCAGTGCTATATAAAACCTATAATAATAATTGGACCAAAGCACTCTGAGTATGCTATAAGAATGAAAGTAGCGCTATATAAAAGCTATAATAATTATTAAAATATAAAAAAGACCTATTCTATTCCAATGAATACAACAATGTTTCTATAAATTAATATAACTTGGTTGTATTCTGGTAAAGACAGAAATATTCTTTCTTCTTATTAATATAAAGATTTTCTATTTGGATGTCTGTGAAGTGCTAAATAACAAAAGAAATCTGATACTTAAGTTATTTATTCAGCTATTATTATGTTAGAAAAGAACGATTATTCTTTCTCTGGCGGAGCCAGGGTCGAGTTTCGTTAAAGGGAGACAAAATTCATCGTATTCCCTTTATCAGTTTCCACTGAGGAATTTTCTGGTGATGTGGCAGGTCTGCAGCAGTACCGCCCTCTGACAGGCAACGAGAATGTTCCTAGGAATGCCCAGAGCCTTGAAGGTATCTGTGAGGTCAGTTGTTATTATCCCCTCGGTTGATATGACAATGGGGTATATTGTTATTTTAGATAACTTCCATAAACGCTTAATCTCCAAGCCTAGGTTCACATACTTTCGCTGTTTTTCAAGCTCAGTTTTCCTTAAGTTATAAGATAGTGGTACGGCAATGTCAATCATGACAGCGACTTTTTCTTTTTTATCGATAAGCAACAGATCAGGGCGATTAAAATCTACAGTTTTGTCTGTCAAAATAGGCCTATCCCAGTACAGCAGGTGATCAGTAGACTCGAGAACCTCTTGTGGTGAGTATTTGTAATAAGGAGGAGTATCCTTCCCGATCAAATTGTGCGTCAAAGCCAAGTGCTGGTGTATTAGCTTTGCAACTTATTATTATTATTATTATTATTATGTGCTCTGGACTGTCATTTCATGGTCTAAATGGTCCAGGTTCAAACCCTGTTTGTTGCCATCCATTGTAGTCCTGCTGGAGGTGTAGGCTTCAAATCAGAAGGAACGTCAGAACCATATCAAACATTTTACAAACAAGAAGGACACTAAGGAATGAGAACATGCTTTGAATGTTTAAATTGTAAGGTCACATTTTATTAGGTTGTTATGTGGACCACAATGAAAATTGTATGTTAGTGATCAACATATGTTATTGTAATGACTGAAGTTCATACTGTACATTTAAAAGTAAAGTTCTCATTTCAGGTTTTGCAATCTATAGGGCAGATGATGAATAGATCATCTGTTTCTATGGGACAATGTAACGAGCTTAGTTGACTTTTTCGATAGTTCTAGATGCCAGGTCAAGTCAGTGCGCTGTCCAGCGTAAACAAGTTAATTTTAGAATAGCCAATCATAGAAAGGGGTTAAGGGAAAAAATTACACACGTCATCTTCCAGAAGGTCAAAGTTACTAAAATAAGTATCAGAGAATGTTCTATGCTTCTGGAAGATGCGATTTGAAAAAGTATAAATTAAGGGAAAAGGAGTTAGTCGAGGTCCTCGCATAGTAACGGTATTTGTAGAGCGAGTGTCCTCGCATAGTAGTAGTTTTATGTAGCGATGGTCCGTTGCTCAATCTTCTCTTTATAAAGAAATAATAGTAGAAGTCTGTTATTAAGAAGTTGTTTAGATAAGTGAAGTTTTATTAATATTAAAGTATAGATTGAGGAAGTGTTTGTTCAAGAAAGTAGAAGTTGTATTAAAGTTTGTTGAAGAAAACAGAGTTTCTTTCTTCATTGAATTTGAGTTATCAAGTCAATAATAATATCAATCCCCGGCATGTGACGATATACAGAACATCACATCATTGACAAACAAATCGTCACAGACAGCTAATAAGAGTGTCATATGGTCATCATAATGGCCATCAGCCTTTACTTCCCTAACTAATGTCAGGTACTCATTAAAGTTTGATAGATTCAGGAGTGCCCTAAAAATCCTGAAACTCAAAATGTTCTCTTTAATCTTCACTGAGATTCAACCTGAGACACTGGTATTATAATATCATTTTTGTTTTATTTCAAAGTACTTTTTCATGAAGGAAAGCTATTTAGCTACTTATTTTTAAATTAAATTTTTTAGTCTCTAAATAACCATTGACCTGGCTAAATAATAAACATTTACCTGCATCCTGAAAAAGTGGAGAATTTATGACATGTTTCACCAGACTAGTCTTGGCTTTAGTCACCTTGCTGCCAGGCTCAACATTCACACGACTCAAAAGAAATTTGACAATTTGTGCAAGTTCCATCAGAGATTCCACATGCAGCAGAGGTATAAAACACTTGTGAAGATTGCTTAAAATGTAGGCCTACAGAAGAAGCAAGACAGATTTCTTTACTTTGAATTATATTGAAATAAAAAACATTGGTAATTTTTTTTCCTCCAACCAAATTTACAATGATATTTAATATTTTCAATAATATTTAATTTGTTATGTAAACTATCAAAAAGCCCTTTCAATGAAAGTATGAAGTTATAGATGAGATGGAATGGTACCAAGCTTTACACTTCAAGAAAAACCCAAGATAGATACTTATAGTTTTCAAAGCGCTGTTTGGTTCAAGTTTTATATTTGTAATTAATTCTTTCATACATCTAAAAATTAAAGATTAATTTTAGGTGATGATTCAGAGATAAGATAAAATACAAATGTCCACTACATTAAACAAATTTTAACAGTTTTAAATTATATACATTTGTAGACTAGAACTACTTTGTAAGAAGAAAGAAATATGTATATGAGGCTTCTCTTCAAGTCTGAACATTATGGAGGAGTGCAGTAATTCATATGGCAATGCAGTCCCAGCTGCGACCTACATATTACAGTAACATTTTATGTAACTGCAAAGTTAGAAATGTGTATCATTGAGCTTTTTTTTTCTGCAAACATATAGTATGTTTAAACACATTTATGTTGAATGAATAACTAGTTTCTTTAAAATCAAACCATGATTTTAAATCAGGCTAATGCAATATCTGACTGAGTTGAATCAAAATCAATTATCTGACTTTAAAAATATCCAATGAAATGAACTGGCTACCTGAGCTTTATGGAGAACAACCTCAGTTGACTTCAGAACATTGCCTAATGTATCAAAGACCAAGTTGAGATTTCTCTTGAATTCCTTCACTGGCTGATCTGCATTAATTCTGAAGCAAATTATAAAACAATGACAAAAAAATGGCACAGGAGTTATGAAGATGCTATAGTCAAGAGTTAGTACAGGTCAGTCTTAGGTACTTAATTTAAGTAAAATTTAAACTAAATCTTAAAAAAAAAAAATTTTTTTGACTTGAGTCTTTGTAATATAATTTTAAAAATGTAAATAATTACTTGATTCTAAAATTTGGAAATAATAAGAAAAGAGAATTTATTTAAAACTAACTTTTCTTATATAAAAGAAAAACTAAACCTGTTTAGATCATACAATTGATCTACACAGATATAAAATTATAGTCTATATGTATTTTAAGTGAGGTATTTTTTTAAATTCTAAAATTTAAGAAGCAGTACAAAATTAAACTTATTTTAAAACTAACCTTTTGGATATAATACATGACTGAACTGCAAACTTAAAAATATCTCCTACGACCTAAAATATACATAAACACCAAAAGTCAAATGTTTAGAATATGCAAAAATGACTTTGAGATTACAAAAAAATTATAATACAGAGACAGAAAAAACAAGCCAAGGCAAAGATTCAACATATCAAAAATGAATGGTCAGACAATGGTCAGACAAACACTAGAGTCTACTGAGCTAAAACAGTATTTTCCACTTGGAGATACATTATTGTACCAAAATAGGTTCTAGTTAAAATTAAAGCAAATAAATATACTGTAGTCAATTTCAACAGAAAGGAGGAGAAATTTAAAATGTGATCTTGTCAAAACAAGCACTACAATTTGATAATTATTTACTAAATGCAATATCTCACAATAATATGATGAAACTAATTAATTATAATCTAAATAATAATTATAGACTTCATTTGGTATCCTATGACATGAACCAATAAAAATGACAGGCCTGGACATAGCAGACAACACAGCACTAGTTGGGCATAGAATCAAATGTACACAAGAGATGATGTAGAGCCTAGAATGAGATGCACTCAAAATCAGCATCATGATAAATCTTGACAGAACCAAACATAAGCATAATGGCTACAGATTAGCAAGTACTCCCATCTAAATTGGGCATAAAGAACTTGAATAGATCACAAGCAATGGAGATAAATATCATAAAGTTGCATTTTGGGAATCAGGTGCTGTCTCAAAAACTACATCTTATCTAAGCCCTAGGCAAGACAAAACATGTTTACATAAGTTAGCCATTTCATGAAAGCAAAAAAGAGGAAAGCGAAAATGAGGCCATCCATGTATAGCATGGCCTCACACCTTTTCATAAGACCTCAAATTTGTGGGCACCAGCTGTGGAAGTAGCCTATGATCAATCTATATGCAGAGAGCTTGCAGCCCTATGCACTGAATGACACAGGAGGAACTAAATTTAAAGATGTCGACCAAATTAATAAAAAAACAAACCATTTAGATTCAACTAATCATAAAAAGCAACAGAATTACTGGCTAAATTAAACTTATCTATATAGAGCCAATTCTAAAACCACAACTAAATGCAAAAGTCATAGGGCAGGAAGAAGTCTAAGAATAAGGTGAATTCATGTAGTCAAAGAAGCCTAAACAAAAAGGTGATATATAGAACAGACATATTGCAAGTAACCATCTGCTAAATATCCTTAGAGGCCTCCAGGTAAAAAAAAAAAAAATACAAACAACAAAAAAACAATTATAGGGAAGTAAAAAGAAAATGAAATTTTCCACACACAAAAAAAAATATAAAATTCAGAAGCATGACAGAAAAATTAACAAAGTATAAAAAGAATTAATGTGTTTAAAAAGGTGTTTTTTCAATAAAAAAAAATTAAGACCTGGATTGTTCAAGTTTTGTCTCACCTTAAAAACTTTTCTACTATTACTTTCATCAAAATCTGAGCATGTGTAGATTCTCTCTGCTTGTTTCTTCAGACATAACATCAAATCTCTAAATATGTAAATAGATTATTAACATTGTGGAAAAACATGTAGGTGAAATTTGAAGCCCACATCAAGAGAATAAAAGGTAATTTGTTTTTTTTTTAAACAAATCTTTCCAAGACATTAAAATTCCCTACTATTGTGAGAGAAAAAAAAAGACATCTTTATGTTAATATAACACATCTCCCCTTATGGCTTCATTTCCTCTTTTTTAAGGAATGCATTAGGTTAAAAAATGAAGAGCTACAAATTCAACATCTTTTCTAAACTCTCTCTCTCTCTCCTCTTACCCCATATCCATTCCTCTCTCTCCCATTCCCTTTCTCAAACTTCCTCAATATTATACACAAAAAACTGCTTTGCACAACACTACAACATTACTACAAAGAGTTTAACATTTCAACATTTATAAAGTACTAATAGTGTATTCCTTCCAAAATGTAAATAAATATTTCATACAATTAATTAAGAATGCTTATTGAAACATTAAAAGACTCAAACTCCACAATCACAATCCAATTCCTTCTTCAAGCTTAAACTTCTTTTTTTAAAAGCCTCTATTCTAACTTTATTTCCTTTATTAATTCCCTGCCCCTGAAACAATGAAGTCATGTGATTTCTGTTACCAAACCACTCCTGATGCCTGACACTTTTCTTTGTTAGCAGAACAAAACAATGCTCATTTGTGCTGGTATAAGTGCTGAGTATGCCTATGAACTAACTCACCTGTGTGCAAGTGGAGATGAAAATGACTTTTGTAAATACTCTTCTAGGACATCACTAAATTTTTTGAACTTGTCTTCATGGAGTAAATTAAAGATATGAACCTAGATTGGAAAAAAGAACAACATATACTATTTGATTAATATGACAACAATCCAAGAAAAATACTTATGAAGTAAGGCACTAGGTAGGAAAAAAGTCAAAAGAAAATAATTAAGAAAGGAGTAAATAAGTAGAGTAGGTTTAACTTTTTAAAAAACTGACCAAAGTTTGAAAAATCTCCATCGCAAATGGAACTTGTTCCTTCTCACCAGCTGTAAACATGTCAAACAGAGCATCTAGAACATCTTGAAGATACTGTAAAAACAAAAGATCAATTTTTAAAAATCATTATTAAAAAAGCTATTATTCTAGCCTACATTTAAAAAACAAATAATTTTTATTATTACATTTTTGATATCATAATAAGTAAGAGATGCAGCATTAGAGGCATAAATAAAAAATTAAATAAATAAATAGAGGTAAACTACAGTATGTAGATGTCACAAGGTTATTCAATGTTGAATGATGTAATGTCCTTGTGATG
>JADKLZ010000687.1:122811-153742 GCA_021533235.1 Biomphalaria straminea
TCGTGCAATACCAACACAGAAATCAACCCAGAATGGCATATGTGACAGTAGATATTTCAACTATAGACCTGCACCCATAATGTAATTAGATATCAGCTTCTATGACTCTGTCTAGGCTACATTCTCTCAACAATGCAGAATCTAGATTTTATTCCTTTCATAACATACATCCATTATCTAGCTTTGATTTTAATCACTAAGAGTATGGTGTATTTTGGTTAAATGTTTAAATTGAATTTCTCACACAGTGAAAGTATCTACAAAGTTTTCACAAAGAACATTTAAATCTTGTTATTCCATATATCACTAACAGTGTAAATATGCAATATCCAGGTTAGATTCCTCTAAATAGACTTACCCGAACTAATTCTTGACCTTTCAGTTTGATTAAACTGTCTAAATGATAAAGAATTTTACTAGGATTTGATCTCCATTGTAAAACATTCAACAGTTCAGCTGTGAAAATAAAAATGACTAAAGTGAAGAAGATATTTGTATTTTTTTTTACTAATTTGTACTCTTTGAGCAAAACAGCCTTTGATTTATTAGATCACACTTTACAATGGTACACTTGGATACAAAAGTCACATTAGAGGAAAAAAAACAGGCTTTAAAAAAAATATAAACTGTCATATCAGATTACTTAAAGAAATCCTATTTTTCATGTGGACCAACATTCCATTTAATCAGACCAATCAAATGAGAAAAACAAGTTGGAAATGTGGAACTTCAACAGGATGAAAATTATAAAAAATTGTTAGCCATGGACAACGAGGTTCAATGGTACAATGAAACTGAAGATTATTATGCTGCAATTATTGCTTGAAATGGGATACATGACTGTATCATCAGACAAGGAAAATGGAGATGAAGCCCATAAAGAGTTGGAGCAAGTGACAACTCAGGATACTTGGAATAGCACTTTAACTTTGTCTCACTATTTTATGCAAAAGGGCTGGATGTAAGTGGTGATTTCATTCTAGTGTGTTCCAATAAGAGAACACATCAAATCACACTGGGTAAGTTCTTCTGGAATTTATCAAGCAACTCTTTAAAATTATGCTTCATATGTTGGGTACCTATACATGGTATTGTTGATCCTTTTGAAAAACATGTCTGAAATATTATTTTTAATAAACAAAGTTTATATGCAACAGTAGCTATTGTTTGTTTGCTATAAATCTGTATCACACAATAAAGGTTAATAAGCATTTTGTTTATTTGTAAATTTTTTCTATATTTCGGTTGTTCCTTAAAGAAAATTTACTTTCTAGTCCAAGCCTCCCAGAGGACGACGGGGGATTGGAGCAGGATGGGCTTGAACCCATCGATAAGTCTGAACAAGTCCAGCATGCAAACTGCACGACCAGGCAGCCATTTAATGTTACATATATTTTTACACATTATAGGGCATATTTGTGTCATTGAATCAGCTACCTATTAGGACCAAAACTATTGCATTCCTAATGTGATCTAATTAATTTTAAACAATTAATTCAAAATTCTTACTTTTTTGAGCAAATTTTGTAGAGCAAAGCAATGTTCTGATGCTTAAAAACTCTCTAGATGATTGCTGGTAGGGACAGTGTTCATTGGATGATTTTTTGAAATCCTCATTCTCATCCCTCAGATAGGGCAGGCGAAGATAATTTTTCACTTTACTTGAATCATCACACTGAAACAAGAGACATCCATTGTTTAAAAAAATGTCACTTAAGATGATAACAAAGATTAATATAGATAGCATTGACCCAAAAATATATTGTACAAATAATAAATGTCCATATTCACTTTATAAGTAACTAAAATTGGAAATTTGACTGAACATATGTAAGCAAGGGTTGTTAAAATTTAAAACAAAATTAATAAGAAAAAAAAAACAACTACAGACACAAAAGTATTTTCAACAAAAACATACATAACACAATTTGTTTTCCTTTTTGAAAAGAATGCCAATAAATTAAAAAGTTGATAATACAATCAAAAGAAAGCTAATAAATTCTAACTTGAAAGACTAAAAGTCAAAATGTCAATAATTAAAAAGCAACACAAAAAGATGGAGATCATGCTTACCTTGTAGATACGTAGATCATATTTACCATCCTCTTGAGCTATGTTACCTTGTTTAGTTAATGATAAAAAGGCAAAGCCGTACATCTTTTTCTCAGCTTTATCTCGATCTGTTGACAGGAAATAGTTCAGATCTTTTCAGGATATATTTGAAATGTGAATTCAATATTTTGTTGTTAGAAGTTGAGCTTCTATTAATCATGCATAGAAAAGTAAACTAGAACTTTCCCATTAATGCAAAAATATTTTATCTAAAGGCTGTCACACTGTATGGTTCTGAAACATGGAGAACAGCTGAAGCAACAACAAAAAAGTACAGACCTTCATCAACAGATGTCTGAGAAATATCTTGAAAATACACTGGTATGACAAAATAGAAAACTCCAAACTGTGGGAGAGGGTGACAAAGAGAAATTTAGAGGTGCAGATCTTAAAGAGAAAGTGGAGATGGATTAGTCACACCCTTAGCAAAGATACCAACAACAAAACTAGACAGGCCATAGTGTGAAACACCCAGGCCACAAGACACAGTGTATAGATGAAGCAGAGAGAATAGGAAAGAGCTGGGAAGCCACTAAAAACTAGTCAGAAACCATGGAGAGTGGCATGTTTTTAATGAGGCCCAATGTTCCATGAGGAATTCAAAAGAAAGATGATGATGATTGATGATGATGAATGCAAAAATATAAAAATTATGAGATCTTACTGGAGCAATGGCAAAGTTCAATTCTTATATGTGCTACATTGAATTTCTCTATTGGAATGGACAACTGTGGACCAAAAAAACAAAAAAAGCAGTTGAGTAATAATAATATAATTCCATTTGTTTCAATCAAATTACAATGGCATCAGTTTGAATAAATAGCACTGACATCTTTCTCTTATCATTTCATAATGACCAATGAGTAGAACTTCCATGCACTGGTATGAGCATAAAAAGTGACATCAGCTGACCTTTGAGCCAATAACCTTTCAACATATCCACATTCAATCTCAAATCCATACACATTCACATACCTCCCAGCTCTGAGAAGACAACATTGGAAGAATAAAAATTTATGATTTTAAAACACCATGCACTCAACAATTTTGTAAGTTGTTTTTTTTATTATAGTAAAATTCATTGTTTAGTAGGAAGCAAATTCAGACAGCAGAAGTGCTCCCCTTGAAAAAATAACTACTTCAAGTAGTCATACTCAAATAGTATAGCTTCCACTATCATAGGCATATCAGGGCAATCGCAAACAAAGCATTAAAAAAAACTATATCAATGCTACATTTAGTGCTCTTTATCAATCATCATAAGTGAAGTCAGCCCTACATTAAAATTAAGCTAAACTCAAGACATTTACCCGAATAGTTTCTTGCCACTTGGGTGTATTGCTGTGATACAACACATAGGAAAAAAAAGTAGAAGACATCTGGTCACCAGAAGCAGACAAAATGCAGTCCTGGAATAAATGACAAGTTTTTTTTTCAGGGTATTTTGAAAATCAGTATGCATTTGTCCAGTTTACAAGTGTTGGTAAAAAGTTTTTGCTTTTCATGATTTTAGATTGAAAATATTTTGTCCACATTAGTGTCATTTATCAAATGTTTCAGTGACTGACAAACTCTCATTTTGTGTAATTAGCAATTCTTTCAAATCACTGGAGAGATGAATAGTTATTATTGTAACTTGAATATGTTTAACACTTTTTTTTTATTTCACAAGCTGGCAGTAAAAGAATGGACAATGAATACAAGAGACTCCAGTAAATCTGTTCATTAAGGAGAGGTTACTGATTCCAAACTGCTTTGAGGTTGCAGGTTTCACAAGGGAACCATAAGAAAAAGTCACTAGCAACTACTGTAAATAAATTAGAGCCTATGTAATAGCAAGTATTCCTTTGAGCTTCAGGACAGAGAAAACAGATGCTCATAGGCCAACTCTGATAGATGGTGATCAGGATCTGGAGAGCTACCTATTTCAAGTAGAACTGGATATGGGGAGCTCCTGAACAAGAGAAATGAATGAATGGGTACCATGTGGGGTCAGATGGACTCGAGAGGAGAGTCTAAACACACTGATTCTGAAATCAATGTTTATAAATGTAAATCAAAACCAAAATGTTTGTCATTTTGTTAGTACTTTGTAATTATTAGTCTTTCGACATGGTGGAAAAAATAATTTCATAACTACAACAGAAGTTTACATTTATATTTTACATGATTATTTACCTTAATGATTTCATAATTATTATTATTGACTGTGACTCGAGCTTCAATATTTTTGGAAGCAGTTTTTGATCCTCTGTCAAAGTCAGCACCAATCAAAGTCAAATAAAGATCATTTCTAACTTCACCTAGAAAAAAAAATTATAAATAGAACAATTAGTATGATACCAAAATAATAATAATTATGGTAATGTCTTCGATTTTGAAGATTAACGATGAGTGCAGTATTTCATATGCCCACTTGAAAAATAAATACAGAAAACACAAATTTTAACAGAGAAATTTTTATTATGTAAAAAAAAAGTAATCACTGGTCTAGAGGCATAAATGTTAATCAATTGATACTTTTTAGTTGACACTTTATGTTTTAATAAGTCTACTTACCAGGATTGATAAATTCTGAAAATCCCATCCTTTGAGTTAACACAACTGAAGGTTTATTAAACAGCATTGGGTTGTCTATTTTCACATTCTTCATGTCACCATGTAATATTTTCACTGACAAAGTAATGCCTGGAAAATAAATGAAGATTAAAGTTTTGGAGTAACCTGGACATCTAATCGGATGGTTACAGTACAGAAGGGATGTTGGATTGCCAAAAACATAACCAAAGGTTAAGCAAAGTATTTTGTTATGAATCTCACTATCCTGTCTGTGGCATTTTACGTCTCGAGAGACGATCTTTTCCCCTTGCAAGCTCTTGTGTGACTAAAGAGGCCGATCCTTGATACACAGCTGCGATCGCAGGTTGGGCATATGTAGTCACCAGGCGCCGTTGCATTTTAACCCTTCTTTCTGCTTCTGTTGTGTATGGCTTCTTCTGCAATAAAAGACCCCTCCTTTATGCTCTCTCTCCATGTGGATCTATCCAGTGCCACCTCTTCCCAGTTGCTGTTGTTGATCTTAAAGAGCTTCATGTCCCGTTTGCATACATCTGTATAACGTAAGAGTGGGCGACCAGCGGCTCTTCTGCCTTCTATTAGATCGCCACACAGAATATCCTGTGGGAGTTGACCTACTGGCATTCTACGAACGTGGCCAAGCCAGCCAAGGCGTCTGCTGCTGATAACAGAGCGGATGTCCTGGCACCCTGCTCTTCGTAGCACTTCCTCATTGGTTATCTTATCTTTCCACCTTATTTTAAAGATCCGCCTTAGGCATCGGAGGTGGAAGACATTCAGCTATTTTTCCTGCCATGAGTAGGTTGACCACGTTTCACTTCCGTATAGCAAGGTGCTCAATAAGCAGGTCCGGTAGACTAGAGGTTTGGTGCTGTTAGTCAGCAATATGTTGTCCCAGACTCTTTTCTGCAACCGTGACATGATGGCCATTGCCTTGGCTATCCTGTTGTTAATGTCGTTATCCAGGCTCACTATCCAGGCTCTCTGCAAACTGCACCATACACCACCAACTTAAAGAACTTGACAACTCTGGGCTCTAAAGTAACGTAATAGTTTAATGTCAATAAATAACAGCCAATATTGTACAATTGGCAACATGTAACACAGGCTGTACAAATATCTCTTCGTTAACACCGTATTGCTGTAACAACTCATGCACTGGTCTCTCCGTCTTGTTCCAGGCTTGCACTGGGTTCAACAGTTCAGGACTGGCTTCACACACTTAGGCTCATTGTGTCGGACTCGATCGCAGACCAAGATTAAGATGCCGTTCGTCTCAACTTTACTTGACAGTACTCCCGACTGAACCGTCATTATGCTCCGTACAGAACCACACTGCTGAACTGTGCTGTAGTCAACCGTGCTCTGAACCATCTGTCGTTAACCCTTTTCTGAACCCCCTCGATTGCGACACCTCCGCTCTTTATATAGGGTCCCTGCTGGCCTTCTCGAACTAGACAGAACACCACTCGAAATTTCTGGGTGGTCAGATGACTACAATTCTCGTGACGCTCCTGAGCTCTGTTCATGATGCCGATCTTTCCCGAACCGTCATGTTGGCACTTGACTCGGTTTACCACCATAACCTGTCATGCTTGACCACTCCTCTAGCGCTGGCCTGAGGCTATTTGTGTCGGCTGACTACACACATACCACTACCCTGATCTGTGCCTCCTCCAGGTTTACAACAATATGTAAGGAAATTTCATTTTTTGGTATTTTCTAAGACTTCAATGATACCAAAAATAAAAAAACACTAGTGGATGAAAAAGAAAAATTTATTAATCTAAAAAATACAAGACATATGATTTCATCTTTCACATGCTGGACTGAATTACAATTTAAACCTAACTACATTCTAACAATATACCTGCTACAGTATACATTAAGTAGATAAATTTACATTGGCAGCTTGTTGAATTACTGAGCGTGTCAGATTATGAAGTGTCGGACTATCAAGAATATATAATTATATAGTGTCTAATACTAAGACTTTATTTGCAAAAAATTGTATATATTGATGTCAAAAATGCTGTTTACTCTTACTAGAATTAGTTTACAATTAGACTAAATGTTTTCTAAATGCATTCTAAAATGTTAACTTTAAATCACTTTAGCTTATTTAGTAAAAAAACATCACATTAGTTAAATAGCTTTGGTTAAAGATGTAACTATAAGAAATGTTTTATTTAACTCTTTATCTCCGTAATTATTTTCCACGTTCTGACGGAATTATCGATTTCATCCGATCGGAGTGCACTAATATGTTATAGTTAAAATGGTATAACTTTTTTATTTACAATCATAGAATTATGTTTTTGATATTGAATTAAAGGAAAATGAATGTTCTTTTTAGATATTGCAAAATGAAGTGTATAAATTGAAGTGGTATTTTTATTTTGTTTTATGAAAAGTAAAAATGAAAATATGAAAACTCACCGATGGACGATAAAAAATTTAATCCAAGTCACATAAGAAGATCATTTCTATTCCAAACTGCATATAATGCTATTGTTTTATAATCCTGATTCATATTTTCACAAAATAAAACCACTAAAACAATAGAAAACACATGAACTACAAAACTATAGCACATTATCCAAGGTCACCACCATTAAAATTTTATGAGAAAAAATAATAACTTGCAACGTTAAGTTCCAGTTAGTAGATCTAGATTTACTGGATGGAATAAAAAAATTGCTTTCTGTTTTAATACCCATCTCTGCATATTTCCAACTTATTTAAACAGGTCTAGATGTATTATTTGTGCTAATATATTTAGTTTTAGAAGGGGGTGTAGCAGGTTCATCAGCTGATGAATTATCAGATTCAGATCTAGAGTTCTAGATCTAGATTCTAACACTTACACTGGCACTAAACTATCACTATCAGAATCAATATGATCAGATAAAACAATATCATTTCATCTAGATCTAAATCAATAAGATCCTTTACTTGTTGATCTGAATATAATATAGATCTACAAGTTTTAGTAGATCGACCATCAGATGGGCCAGCTTCAATTTCCATTTAAACACACACAAAAAAAAAAAGACGACTTTCAAAACCCTCTCTATAATTAAAAACATGCTGAAGGAAGTAAACAACGAACTCTTCTGCAAGCGGAAATCACGTAGATTTAGAATATAAGCATTTAAAATTATTAACCAAGAATAGGAACGAAATAAAGATGTTTTACTGCACCGACGACATCATCGTCGCTTAATCGGCTTTTACAAAAACGACCGACGACATTGTCGTCGCTTGGGAGATAAAGAGTTAAAAAGCTTTAGTTTAGGATTGGTTGCTCAATTTAAAAAAAAACCTATCTGATGTAGAAATTTTTAAAACTGACCCTGGTTCTGTTTGTCTATCAATGACTTTCCCAACAACTGAACTTGCCTTCTGATTAATGATTCATGCATGTTGAAAAAATTTTCATTGTCAACACTGAAACAAACAACACAAGTTGTGATTCTTAAAAAGATTAAAGCCACAATAAAACAATAAAAGTATATAAATCTATGTTATGAGTTGGCACATTGGAAAGCATATAAGTACCATGATGAGGGTCTTGTTTCAATCCTGGAAACTCAATTTCTACTGTTTTTCTTATGTCAACATTTAATGCTTTTATAATTTTCACTTTCAGTTAAAAATTTAAATTCAAAAGGGAAAAATAAAAGCATTTTTTATAACTGATATTTACTTTGTATTTTGGTAGTCCATTTCAGTTTGCTATTATCTTTTTAACTTCATCATATTCAAATGATTTCATCTAAAAATTTGGATATTAATTTCTTGTAGGTTGCCTGTTCTAAAACATGTTTTGAGCAGAGTAATAGTAGTAGTGTTGGGCTGTTTGATTTTAATTTTATTTGTACTTAAAAATGTCTGTAAAGATTGGGTGTTCTACAATTTGCTAGGTTGTCTGATCATAAGTTTTTTAAAGTTCCATCTGCTAAGTTGTTAACCCCTAAATTTGATTTGAATACTGACCAGTGAACACTTAAGAAATATTCAAGTTCTGCTTCTGGTTGGATCTGGAACAAATCTTTCAAACACAAAACTAAAGAGAAAAAAAAAGTATAGTATTACATCAAATGTTAAAATATAGTATATTGATGTGCCATAATTTGGCCACCCAGTAAGACTATAGATAACCAGCGACCTCATTATACTGCCACACTGTGAAATATTTTGATCAGCAGAAAAAAAAAGGAATCATTGACAACATATGAATTTGATAACATGATCACCAGAGAGCATATTATTCATCCATATAGAGTGAATATAGCAGTTTACTTGTTAAAAAAATGAAAATAAAAACCAATTGTTATATAATTGTAAAATTAAGCATTCATTAACAACTATAAACTTTACAATTTTTCCCTTTATAGAGATCTGTCTTATTAAGAAGTAAGGTATCTACCTATTTAATTACAGTTACAGACATCACAAGAAGTACACTAGATAGAAATAAATAAGAAACCTGATATTCCCCAAGGTCTTCGATACTGAAAGACTGGTAATTTCTTGAAGCTGCCTTCAGAGTTTAAACGACCTGTCAAAAGTAAAAGTTAAGAAGTTGCTTAACCCTTTTTTGCCGATCTATCGGCCGCGATGTTTCCAACGATCTGACTGGCTAGCCAGTGTTTGTATCAGCCAATCAGATTAGTTCTTACTATTTTTACACAATAATAGATTGTAATGGCGGCTTCCTTCGCTGTTTTAACGCGATAATATTTTTTTAATGATTTTTTGAATTTAGCTAGTGAGAGGTGAAAATTTTATTATGTCAGCCGTTGATATTGATGAAAGCAAACTCTCCCTCTCTGATTTTATATAAACTATGATAATACTAATAAAAATGAGAGCATTATTGATGTAAGTTTTAGATATAAGTTTACACTATTACAAAGGGTCTATTACGAAGGGTCTCAATGTGCCTTGTTTCTCTAAAAACATGTATTAGGACTTATTTAAGCCTAAAACTTCTTAAATACTCTTACCTTTATAATTCTGTTATGTTTTGAAAAAATGTTTTAAAAATTTTATGTGCATAAATTATGCAAATTAGCTTGGCTTATTTTTATAAATGTTAATATTTCAAAAAAATTCCATAAGATTCAATTAGTTCATTCATTTCCCTTCAATAATATATATAGTTTTGTGTATGTAAAGTAAATAGTTTATTTGTTAGAATTTTTTTTTTAAGAGAAGTGTTAAGACTGGAAATAGTGCTCCGTCTTTCTGGCACAAGACATGCCAAAATGCTCCGTCTTAAAAGGGTTAATCATGTCGCAAAAAAAAAAAATGAAACATATAAACATATTCTGATCCTGATCATTACTGTTTCAGTTTTTCTTTCATTACTTGTGCACACACTAATCACTATTTCAAATGTAATCTATTTTTAGTATTGCTAACAGTTATTTTTACCACAATTTTTTTTCTTGTAATGATCCAAGAATAAGTAAGTAATGAGACACAGAAGGGGAATGGGAGGGGGGGGTTAATAAGGAAATTGTCAACATAAATACAAATGTAATGCTTAATACTGATACAAACTAACACAAAAAATTTAAAAACAAATATGTGCACCATGTTTCTGGCCGTAGTCATTCTAGCCTTCATTTATTTTGACATTTTCTTCCTTAGTCCTCTCAATAAATTATTACGTTTCAGTGGTTTAGAAGTATTATTTTTGACATTTCATTTTATCATTCAAGTTTCTTTTTATTAAACAAATCCCATTTTAGTTTATTAACAAAACAACAACATTGATTAAAATTACCTTTTCTGAAAATCTGGACAACCAAGTAAATATCACGACGTAGGTCATCAGCAACTAAATCCTAAAAATGTCAATATAATAGCAGAAGATATAAATGATGTTACATTTTGATTTTATCTTTGTTGTGGGGATATTTTCTTTTTGGTGTTTAAGATGTTTTGTTGTGTTTTTATAAGCTGAAACTAGGGGAGATTTTGTGTTAACTTAAAGAAGATGGACAAAGAAGAAGAGGCAAACAGTGAGAAAATGATGGGAAGACAACATAAAAAATGTGCCATTGAAAGAGGTTCTAACTAAGGCAAAAGACAGAGAGGAATGAAGAATTATGGCACATGAATCTTTCATGGTGCCACAACAGCCCAACAGACTAAAGGATAGGTAACAGTAAAGGTAAAAGGATGGGTTGTGTGTACTTAGGATGTGTTATCTGTACATATGATGTGTAAACTTACAATGTGTGTGTGTGTACTCAGGACAAATTTGTGTGTACTTAGGATGTGTTGTGTGTACTTAAGATTTCTGTACTAAGGATGTGTTGTATATAATTAGGATGTCTTCTCTGTACTTATGATATGTTGAGTAAACTTAGGATGTTTAGACTGAACTTAGGATGTTGGGGTTTCATTTTAAATTTCAGTTGTTTGTGTGTGTATGTGCTGAATATTATTCGTATGTGTGTTTCTATCTTGAAACTGTGGATGTATTGGTCTGCAATGTTTTGGTAAAAAGAAAAAATGAAGAAATTTTCTTTTTCTTTTTGCACTATAATGAAAAAAATTTTAAAATTGTAGATTTCTTATTACTGTTGTCAAATATTTCAATACTACATAATTTTATTCGATCAATTAATGAACAGTGCTAAAACTAAGTAATATGAGGGGGGCCTAGAGTACCAAAAATTGTTTGACCTGAGCATAGTTTTCATCAATAGTAAACTGAATGATATGAAGGCAACGGTAGGCAGAATATCAATGGTCTGGATCTCAATGGGTATTGGAACAGCATAACATAAAATAATTTAAAATGTAATGTTTACAGGTCATTACTGTTTACTTTGGAAGTCATAGAGCTATATCCGTAATGCTGGATGACACTATAATGAAAAAAATTTTTAAATTGTAGATTTCTTATTACTGTTGTCAAATATTTCAATACTACATAATTTTATTCGATCAATTAATGAACAGTGCTAAACCTAAGTAATATGAGGGGGGCCTAGAGTACCAAAAATTGTTTGACCTGAGCATAGTTTTCATCAATAGTAAACTGAATGATATGAAGGCAACGGTAGGCAGAATATCAATGGTCTGGACCTCAATGGGTATTGGAACAGCATAACATAAAATAATTTAAAATGTAATGTTTACAGGTCATTACTGTTTACTTTGGAAGTCATAGAGCTATATCCGTAAAGCTGGATGACAGTAATAGAATATTGTAGATATAAGTCATTTAAGCACTTACTGTAAATATAGTACTTAAACTTTTATCACTGGCCTCAGTCTGTTTAGTCTTGATAAAATGCATGACAAATCTTTCACTGCAAAGAGAACAAAGTCAACTCAACAGACAGAGCTATAAAAATACACGACTTCAGTCATAGAGGTGTTTGAAGTAGATTAGGGGTGGTCAGAAGTAGCACATCCTTCCCTTCTTCTACCAACAATGCACAAATATCAACAAAAGAAAAGCATAAAGAAATAACATGTGTCATTTGAATGAAATGTGGGAAAATTAATTCTTATACATTATGAGTCCATTAGGAAAACCAATATCCATTGTTTGTGAGCGTAATTTCTTGGATAACAGAAGATATATTTTCAATTGTTTTTTTTTTAGGTTTGATGTTTTGTTTGGTGTAATGCACAAATTGTAAGACAAATTTCCTCACAGACAATAAAGATTATTATTATTATACATTATTTATAGCATAAAGTTAAAATAGTAGATAACCAGAAGATAATGTCCAACTCTGATTTCGCAAAGAATGTGTTGTCAAGAAAAAAAAAAGAGAATTTAAAAGAGGTGAAAAATCTTTGTAAAGAGAAGTTGGAAATAAAGCAATTTTCCTTGAATGAATGTGCAGTGTGGCCCAGTTAAGCATTTTATAAGAGGAGTTGATAATAATTTAAACATCTTTAAAGGACTTATTGACCTTGAATCACTTCAATAAAAAGTAAGACAACGAAACATATTTTAGAAAGCAGTCATGTTTGGAAAATTATCCATTAAATTTAGAAAACTTTTAAGTGTTTGTACTGATGGAAACAGCCAATGATGGGTAGGGGTATTTGAACAGTAGGCCTATAGTTATGCCAGTCAATTCGGATTCTTCAACATACAGATTCAAGTAAAAATTTTCCTACTTGCAAATAATTAAAAACAAATTAAGGTCACAATTGTCTGATTCAATTGTGAAGAACTGTTCATTGCTTCCAGTTGCAAATTTAACTATTAATATTTCAGATTTATTAAAAACAAAACAAATTTAACAAATTTTTTAAAAGCTAAAACTGTGAACAGTGTTCAATATTAATTAGTAGTATATTCAGAAATAATCAATTAAAATTATGAGTATTTCTTCAGAAATGTCAGTAGAGTAAGTAAAATTTAACTCGTTTTTATGTCTGTGCATGTGTGGAATTCTTTCTCTACAACTGCTAACTCTGCCCATATTATCATAAATGTATGATTTTGATAGAAATGATAATACTTGGTATATAAAACTGCCAAATATTTTAAAATTATATTTCAAAGCTATAAAAGGTAGAAGTTTTTTGTGGCGTATTAGAAGTGAAAATAATTGGCGCATGAGATCAAAAGGTTGGACCCCTCTGAAGTAGATGATCTTACCTGATAAAATTGCAGGATGTGTTGTCATATAAGGAAAGGTAAACTTCAGCATTGTCCCCAATATCACATCCCAGATTACACAAAGTTATGAGCAGGTGAAAAATTTTTTCATTCTGGTTCTCTCTTGGAATAACTTTCATCATACCATTGGGCTAAAATATCAAAGAAAATATCATTGGGTTAATACAATTAGACATGGACATCAAAGATTTGATGTCACTAGGTTAGATGATAATGACAATAATAATGAGATAATTTAGTTAACATTTTTAACAAATCACCATTAAAAACAAAACAGACACATTAGAAAATTACAACTATGTACATGCATAGGATATTTTTAAGTTCTAAAAGCAAAGTTTAATACAGTAAACACAGCAAATAATGGTAATAGTATATTTATATATTTTTATTCAAGTAAATATCAAACAAGAAGGTCTCTGTTTCCTTGAAAGCAGCGAAGCATGTAATTTGTCCTAACAAGAAAGGAAGTAAATTTGTCTTTTACAGTATGGAGAACGATCAACAGAGAAGACTCAAGATTCAATTGATCATTGTTGAATACAAGAAGCATTCCGTTTTAAAAATACAAGAGCATTTCATCACTATGCACTGAACACTAAGTGTTGCCACCTTTCACTACATTCTTCCAGTGGAAGTAAAGGGTTAATGCAGCGTTTCACAATAACATGCTTAGAACTGAAGAGCACTAAATAGCCAATATATTTAAAAGTTTATATATGGTTGATTCTAACCTGTTCATCATTGCTGCAGATATAAGCCCATGTGAAGGTGATTTTTATACAGAGTAAAGGACAGTTTTAAATGAATGACAGCACAAGAAACAAGATATTTATAATTTGGTTTTAATCAGCCATGCTCATTAATTTTGTTTTGTTATCATAATTCCTTTTGTTTTTAGTTATTAAGATGCAACCAAAGCAAAAACAAGCTGTCTTTCTTTATCTGCCTTCTATTATTAGTTATTGATAAAGTAAGATAAGGTTTGTCTTAGATCTATAATTCTTTAAAGTATTCAGAAATGAACTTCAATTCTTTCACATCAGTGTTAGTTTTAATTATATTTATCAATCATTAAATAAATGTATGTGAGTGTGTATGGATCATGAGATAACAAGGCTGGCAAAGACCAATCTACAGGGAACAGTACAAGGGAAAAGAAGAGACGGAGAGAGAAAACGATGGGAAGACAACATCAAAGTGTAAAAGAAATTCTAATCAAGGCAAAAGACAGGAATAGAGAAATACAGTTGACAGATCATGTGGGGTGCCTCAACAGTCCAAGGATAGCTGAAGGTATGGGTAGTGCTTGTGATACCCAATACTACTGGCTTTATGGTGTTTTAGTTGATGGGTCTTTCTAGAAGCCTGATTTTAACACAAATGCTCAATTCTTCAAAGTTGGTTTACATCTCAAGCAGCAAGACACCAATTGAACAACTTTTTATTTGAAAATAAAATGAATAGTTTTCTATCAAGTACTTCAATCCATGTCTCAATCAGAAAGGTCAACCTCTACTCTTAGCCTCTAGCTTCACAAGCCTTGAGCCTTCATCAGCTCAGGAGTTCAAGAGAATTGTTATGTCATTAAAAAATATTTTTTTTAATTGTTGAGTTCTATTTGTGAAACTAATCACTATGAATAATAAAGAGTATTGACTTATTGAAAAACAAAAACCAAATGTTGAAGATGTTGACATCTAAAATCCTGAGAATAACATATACATAAAAACAACATACTGTTTGATACAATTCGTAGGTTTAAATTTAACAATTTTAACTTTGACTTCCTCAGTGTCTAGGTCAAACTTTATCAATTTCCCAATCATTAACCCTAATGATATCTGTTGCACTGTCATTTCTATTATTTTGATTTAAGACAATTACAATCTTGGTTATTAATTTTAATTTTATCTCTGACAGGCATTTAAAAAATCAAATAGCAATTTGAAAAGCAGTACTTCCCCACTCTTTGTTAAACAAAGTAAAGTTATTATGTAATACAAAGTCATACACATGCCAAACTATTGGGCTGGGCAAACAGGGCATAGGATGGAAGTAATACCACATTCTGATACACATTTTAGCACAAAAAGAATTACATGTAAGGGAGACAACTATCCATTACAGTCCAAAGCATCTTACCTCCTCTGCTATCTAAAAATAAAAGGTAACTCAATGCTTATAATTATTACTTGTTATTTATATTACATAGGGGACATTAACATTAAATATTATTGTAAATTAAAATTTATTATCTGATCAGCTAAACTAAAAAACACTTTCAATTCTCCAGTTTTTTTTTCTTCATTTAGAGATTTCTATCCCTTGGTTATAAATAGTAGTATAGTACATATTATTAAACATCAATGAATATCCTCTATATTTTAACATTTTAATTAAATTTAAATAAAAAATGGATAAAATTTAAATTTAAAGCTTCTATTTAAAGTAAATTATTAGTATATCTAAATACAAAAATGTTGAATGTATCTTTAATAAAAGACATTTTTTATTGTAAAAAAAACAAAAACAAGCAGTTTTTTTATGCTGCTGTTTGATCTTTTATTGTATCATTCTCTTTTAAACATAGTGTTAACTTATATTTAAATTAACAAAAAAAAAAAAAACAGCTGGTGAAGCTGGTGCAACAGTGTAAGTTTTTTTTTAATATAATATTAGATATTTAACAGTTGTAAGCAAGCAAAATTCCTTCAAGCTAGTAATTTAAAGTTGTTACAGACCTAGCTAACAACAAGTGACAAAATTTGATATAAATATAAAAATAATAATTTGCAATATATCTATGTTCTAAGAATGTTACTTTCCATTAGAATTTTTTTTTCTAGCCAGCTTTTTGCTGCTGAGCTTTAGGCTTTCTCACAGTGTGTACCTTGGGAAAAAAAAAGCATACCCCTCTTCATTTGCTTCTCACTTTTATACACGGTTTTGATTTAATTGGATCGCTGAGATACTAATGTATCCTTTGTTAGGCACTTCTGCTGTGTCAAAAGCAAATCAATCAATGGAGGTAACACCCAACGCAATACTTAACCCAATAACACCGGCGAAATGCTGAACTATCAATAGAAGTTAGTCAACACTGTTACTGAATGTCGAACATCTTTAATAGCAATGAAGGGAACCATCAAATGTCATCTACTTCTTTCTGTTTATAAAATGTTTCTTATTTCTA
Source organism: Biomphalaria straminea (assembly GCA_021533235.1). Classification (NCBI taxonomy): domain Eukaryota; kingdom Metazoa; phylum Mollusca; class Gastropoda; family Planorbidae; genus Biomphalaria; species Biomphalaria straminea. The sequence continues at coordinate 139,368 of JADKLZ010000687.1, forward strand.
TGTTGTTATGAAAGTAGTCTGTTTACGACAACTTCGATTTCGTTCTTCTGTAAAACCCTATCCTTGTTTTAATTGTCACTAAATAAAAACGTCCCCTATTTCGAAAACAAATAATTAATTCCTAATCATGACATAACACTTGATGTATACATTCAAAATGGAAATGTTCAATAGTTTCATAAAGTTGGGAACAGTGCTAGGAAATTGGCTTAAAAAATTTCTTTTTGATACAAATCAAGATGTAGTTGTTAGTGACAAGATTTTGAAATAAACGTATAAAATTAAGTGACTCACCCAAGCTCCCTGACAATTATGAACACTCTGTTCATGTATTCTGAACATTTCCACCACGCTAAGTTGGTCAGGATCTGCTTGTTGGTATTCCACTCTTGGGACCAAATCCAGGCCCAGTTGGCTGATCAAATAAATTCATATCAAATAAAAAAAAAGACTGTCACATTTATCTTAGCAGAAAACTTGTTCATAAGCTCATTATTCATAACTGGGGCTCGGGGGGAAGCCCCTACGCCTAAAGCGTTTTCTTGCATTCTTCACTGCAGAAACGCATTCTCCTGACATCTACAGCTTAATATTGATACATAATACATTCTTAGGTTTGTACTAAATGTTATGTTGGGATGTGCCGCTGAGTGGCAGAAACTGCTAGTTTAACTATTTAGGGGACTTAGTTCAAATCCAAGCTCATGCTGAGTTGTGTTTGCAAGTGCCTAGAACCATCACAGAAATCTTCTTAAAGTTACCCCTCCTCCCTCAGGCCCCCAAACATAAAAGAGATTGGACCATGGTGTACTGAGCAAGCAATAGCATGAACAAAGTAATACAGATAATTAAAAAAAAAAGAAAATCAATACAATTACCTGTTTCCCCAGTCCATCATTATAATAGCAGAATGTTTTTGTTCCAAAGCTTTTTCTCTGGTGAGTGTCGAGGAGGCGAGTTGGGTTCGATACTTGGCTAATTCCCCCATTACTAAAAGTATTGTTTGAAATAGCTGCTTCCGCTCCTTCATAGTCAACAAGAAATAAAAGATGACATATTTTAGTCTGTTAGCATATTTTTCAAAATGTTAATTTTTACTACAACAATGTCAATAACCTTTTTGTTGAACATATTTATCTAAAAAACAATCACAAGGTTTGTCTTCGAGTCCCAAGACTAATGAGTCTTATAGAATTTCCCCTGGTTACACAGCCCCAGCTGTGACCTACAAATCCAGCACAGGCATAACCATTGTCTGCCAGTGGTCGATTTAGATTTTATCCTTTTATCAAGTCTGTTGGGTCTAGTCATTTGTGAGTTAATTGTATAAATATTGTATCGCCTCCAGCCTGCGCAGAGTATTTTTAATGTTAATGGTATCAGATAAATAACTCAGATTTACCACAAACAACATTTTCCATCGTGTATTCCATTCTCGAAGAACAAAGATTATTTCTGTGATGACAGCATCCTCTACAGGTGTTACTGTTTCAAATGGTCTGCAGACAAAAAAATTAACATCACCTGTTACCCAGTCTATGAACAAACAATATACACCAATGAAGTTATTGATTAGCCTAGTCTATAAGCAAAACAAGAAAAATAACAAGTCTTGTCTATAAACCAAACAGAGAAATAAAAATTCATTGAGCAGTATACTTTATATATAAATAAAGAAATAGCAAGAAATTGGTCAGCCTAGTTTTCACAGATTTAATAAGAAGAAATTGGTCAATAAAGCTGAAAACTTTTTTTTAAACTGAGACATGTTTTTTTTTTAAAGTATTTGCTTTATCTGACAAAATTAATTAGCTATTATATGGAACCCTAAAATGCTAGAATCCAAGAATGTAGATTTTATTGTAAACATGTAAGTAAATGCAGATCATTCAAGTAAAATTATATGAACCAGAGGGTTTAGTCCAAGCAATGGATATTGTTTACAAGCTGTGACAGTCACAGGAACTTACCCTTCATTCTCAACTGTACACTCCTTGAAGGCGATGTAACAAGATGGAAATATTCCCTGCAACATATCAGAACTATTTAAATAAAGTGAAATTAGCTGAAATTCTAATCTGTACAAAATAACATTACTTGGATGATGTCATCCAATTCTTTATATGCATTAAAAAAAAGTCATGTCTTTAAAAAAGCTGTGAATTATTCAAAACATTAAAAGTTGGTTCCATAACATGTGTTTTATTGTATTGATATTTCACTTAATGTGCTTGCTAGTCTTACAAATGCATAGTGAAACATTACGAGGATAGCCAAAAAAATGTATATTTATACCACAGTTTCTTTTTTTTTTTTTTTTTTTGAGGAATAGGGTGTAATGTACCAGCAAGACAAGAAGTTTTTCTAAAGCATAGTTAGTAGCAGTGCATCACAAGTAACCGAAGAGGACTAAAATATAAAATGGACTTAAAGTTATGAAGTTAAGACTGACCTTTTTGTTTTTGTTACTGATAGTACATCCTCTGAGCCAGGTGACTACATCTAGTAAGAAAAAACATATAAACATTTGTGTGACTACAGTTCGTTAGTATTTTTTTTAAACATAGCTCTGGACAAATTTTTTTAAAGTACTGCTACTGAGTATATAGTATTTAATATTCAAGTTTGATCCTTATCTATGTTCCCAAAAAAAAATGGTTTAGAGAAAAGCATTATCATTTAGTGGAACAGCCAATATTTCTGTTAGTTAAGAGTCTTTACTGAAATTAAGGCATTTATTATGGTGCTATTTAAAATTATTTAATTATGTCATACTTAGAAGATATATTTTTTTATCAATATCTAAGAGTAGAGACAGGCCCATGGTCGCCCGCAGGATTTTTTGCATGGGGGTGCAAGCACTAGCGGATCCAGAACTTTGGAATGGGGGGTGGTGATATTTTTCCAAACCCTAACTCTAATGCCCAGTAAATCCTAACACTATACATAAACGTGCAGTGTTTCTCAAGCTTTGTCGAAAAGAAAAACAAGCCCAGTCATGTTGAGGCCTTTCTCATGATAGCCTAGGGGTCTGGGAGAGCGCTGGAAGCCTACCTATAAGAGCCAAAAGCGTTTTCTTGCATTTTTCACTTCAGAAACGCATTCTCCTGACATCTACAGCTCATTATTCATAACTGGGGCTCGGGGGGAAGCCCCTACGCCTAAAGCGTTTTCTTGCATTCTTCACTGCAGAAACGCATTCTCCTGACATCTACAGCTTAATATTGATCAGTGGAGTTCGTGGCGAAGCCCGACGCCTTAAGTGTTTTCTTGCATTTTTCATAACAGAAACGCATTCTCCTGACATCTGCAGCATATTATTCATCCAATGTTTGTAACTTTCTTTTGTAACAGAACTATAATTCAAAGTTTTAAACCAAAAATTTCGGAAGCAGTAGAAAAAATTAAGTGTACCAATTAGATTCCACTCTAATTTTTTTTTCCGCACTTTTAGGATTCAAGCATAAATTGTGAGCTATAGTCCAACATTTATTTAACAAGAAAAATATCAAATTGAGTAAAGGTTGGAAAAATGACTGGTAAAGGAATATTTGGGTTCAGAGGCACCAACGCTTTCGGGACAGTTACTGAAAAAGAATGCAAGCGTAACAGTGCAGCTTTGGCCAAGTAGTTTGTTCTTGTCTAGACTGTACAATGACGCTAGACACATGCAGTGCATCTCTCTGAACAGGTACTAAACCAATGAAATTGAATACAATCGCAATCAACAAACCGAACACTCATAGACATCTGCTCAGTGCCTGAGATATCTGCAGTTTCATCACTAAATACCCAGAAAATGCAAATAATTCATGATGCTATAGCTCGTATTTTTTTGTCTATTCCAACTGCTAGTGCTCTGTTAAACCAAATAAACGATTTGACTTCGACGATTTCATGGGAAGAACTTTCTTGTATCTCTTCTATTGTAAACTGGTGGACCTTTTTAACCTGCTATTTCATCGAGCGCTGACACCTACCGGAACTCCGCACCGGAACTCCTCTAGACTCTTTTGTTCGATGTGAAAATATAACTTTTATCACATCAAAAATAATTGGCTAATTAATTAATTAGACCTGAACTAAATATTTTTCCCTTTGCAAATTCTTGTATGACTAAAGAGGCTAATCCTTTGTACTTTCACACTTCTTTCTACTACTGTTATCAATGACATCTGCAACCCAGGACTTTTATTTAATGCTCGCTTTTCATGTTTATCTATCCAGCACCACTTTTCCCCTTTTTTGAAGAGCTTTATGTCACGTTTGCATACATCAGTATACTTTGGGTGTGGACACCCAGAGGATCAGCGGACATTCAGAATGCCTTGTGAAAGTCAATTTTGTGGCATTCATGATAACAATAGCTATGTGCAAAGGAAAACAAATCGTAGTGACTAACATGCTTTAGACACTCTTTATAGTGCAAAGAATTCCAAGCCTATAGTAAATCTTACATGGTTGGACATGAACTACACATTTGCCTATTCTAGTAACAATAATAGCGTATCTTTACAACTGTATTTCAGTGGAAGCACTTCTTGTTAAGTTACTACACTTTACAATAGTCCAATGATAGGCCTTTATATTTACACTTAAAAGATGATGCGCACAATTTTCCTGAACATTAATTTATTTAACTCTTGAATCAATAATGCGTGGGGGTATGGGGATACATGGAGGTGCACTTGCACCCGCATGAATTCTGACAAAATGTAATAAAAAACACATCTGCATGATGTATTTCATTATAAAATATTTTTTTTTTAATGGCTACAATGTGGCTACTCACAATTCAGAGGCAAGCACGTACATGGTTGGTCATCCATTCCATACGCCTGGGCTAATCTTCTACTACATTAACAAATGGAAGCACTACATGTTCAGATGCTACTTAGAAGTTAATTGATTTGGTGGTGCGAAAAGATTACTAAAATTTGGCTTCTCAGAATCCAGGGGGGTGCAAGTGCACCACCTTGCACCCCCCTGTGGGCGCCCTGGACAGGCCTTACAGTGGAACACCCAGGGCACAAGACACAAGGGAATACCAAAAAGAATGTGGTGACACAGTGTACTATATAAAGCCAAAAAAACAGGAAAGAGCTGGGAAGTCATTAAAAGACTAGCAAGAGACTCTTGCAAGTGGTGTGTTTTTAATGAGGCCCTTTGTTAAATATGGAAAGCAGAGGAAATATGATGGTGATCATAATCTAAGGGTAGAAAACTTAATCTGAAAAGCTTTTTCAAAAAGACTAAGACATACATTTTATGACCATTAGAAGCAAGATATTTAACCCTGATTTCAACTTTTACCTGTTTTAGGATCTGGCCAATATTCTTCCAGAACATGAACAGCCTCACCTATGTATAGTTGTAATGCCTGATTGATTGTGTTAGCTAAAAAATTGCTGGTGACTAGAATAGAAGAGATTGCATGATTACATAAAAGTAAGATTTCAATTCAAACTAAAGACTAAGTGCTACTATGAAGCATGAACAACACATAAACAAGTGCTACTCCAAAATGCATTAACACTTAATTTAAAAAAAAGATTTGTCAAATTAGTTTGGACAACTGTTTTCTGGACAATTTTTTTCTCATTTTTAAATAGCATGTTGCTACAGTGGGTGATATTATTTTAAGTAGTTGACATACAAAACTTGTAATATTGTTACTTATGAAGGAAATCTTTTTTTATAACATGGTATAAGATAAACACTGAAGAAACATTTCTTTCTTGTTATTTGATCATTTTCAGGTATGTCCCAGCTCATTTCATTAATATCATCTAGCTTAATGAAAAAAAGGCACAGTCACAATATTAAGACAGATATAAAATAATCAATATACAACCCTTTTAGTATTAAAAAAAAATTTAAGCAATAAAAAAAAAAGACTGAATTGATACAAAATGAAACGACATCAATGTCCACCCAATTAGTGTCACAAGTTATCTTTTATGTCACTTAGTGATTTGTAAATGCATAAATAATTGTCCTTCACATTATATATGTTAGTCTTTGAACTTCATGCCACCATGCTGTATGGTTAGGTTACAAGGTTCAGAATGTGCTATTGGGGGTGTAGGAAAATAGGCTGTAGATTCTTTTCTATTGTCTCATAAATATGGGTAGTAACTTGAACATATATTGTCTTGAGAAAATAGAATGAGGAAGAATGCAGTATTTCATATGGCTAAGAAGTCTGTCTTTGGCAATAGCTTTCCTTTCAAGGTCTCAAATAATTATACTCTGCCTTTTCAGTTTTTTTTCCTTAAACCATATTATTTTTTTAAATTAGTTTTTTTATTAGATTTTATTAGATTTATAAGTTAAGTTAGCATTCGTCAACAAGAAGTTTAGTTAATACTTACCAACACCATATTTATGTCTTGCTGGTTTCCAAATTCCACTCATATTTTTTTAAATTGTTCAGTCTACTAGGTTTTAGAAATTATTAAGATCTAGTCATTTTGGGTAGGGCATCTCTGGTAGTTGAGGAGATCAGATAGCAGGTGTCGTAAGTAATGTGAAACAGGAACTGTGCTATATTCATAAACAAATAAAAATACTTAAATCTTATGAATGGTTTCTCAGACTAAAAACTCAAAATACATAAGGGTGGAAAAAAGATTTTCCACTGAAAATGCATTTTTGAAGTTCAAGGTTCATTTTTTCTCTATTTAGACCATATATGGTATTAAAAAGAGGGCAACACAGAATGTCATGGTCGCTGAATTGAAATATGTACTATAGGCTTTATAAAGTCCTGGAATATGATGGCACCCCAGTATTGACACTATCTCACATGTGTATAAGCAAATGCTACGGTCTCAAAGTAAAAATGCAGCAAGTACCAAGTTTCATCTGTCTGTGTGATTAGCAACATCATTGCAGACTCTTTGGCCCAGCAGGGAGAACTAACACCACCTACCTAGCAGCCTGTGAGTTTCTACTGTGCTCTAGAAACAATGTAAATGATAGATATGGTAAAATGGTTTCAATGTTGTAGAAGAAGTCACAAAAAACCTTCAGAGTTTTGGAGCACATAAAGTGCCCTGACTGCTCCTCTTCATGATGGAGACTGCCCAGACCTGAACAAGCTATTATAGTATTATAGTTATAGCACAGTGTAGGATGGGCCAATCTCCACTTGGTTTCGCATGGTTCAAATAAAACTTTGACTAACTGTGCCTCCACTGTGGAAAGGAAGAGGAAACTGTCGAATTCTTTTTGACTGTCACTGCCCTAGATTATAGTCTACTTCTAACTAAAAGAAACTACCAAAACTACTATCTAGATAATAAAAAAGAATTATAAACTAGTAACTAGTAAAAGTAGTACTAGCCCTAGACTAGATCTAAATCTAGTTACTGAAGTTATTCTATCTATATAATATACTATTATTATATATTTATATGGCTCCTTCTGTCTCGGAAGACATTGGATACGACCAGATGAGTCACTGGCTTTGGTTACGTCTTGACACAGGGCATAATCTTGAGTGGCAGATCAAGCCAATTCTAGATCAGCTGAGTTTGACACAATTAATGCATTTATATTCATCTGTCCTAGGGCTAGCTGACAGGGCAGCTTTCTTTTCCTTTCTCTTAGCTGATGCAGCTTCATTTCTTTTTAATTCAGCTAAGTTCGTACCAGCTCGTAAAGTCTGTCTATATGTTGTCCGGTCTTGGGCTATGTCCTCCCACATACTTTGGTTGATGCTCGTGGCTCTCATGTCTTGCTTATGTAGCTATCTATCTATATATTGTATTGATTTAGCCAAAGCTAGTCTAGATCTATATATAATATATATATTTATAATATACAATTTACACAATAATACTAAATAACTAGTAAATACATTCATAATATAGATTATATAGATCTAGAATCTATTTACTAGATATCTACTAATACTAGATTAGATCTAGATTCTAGATAAATCACCTATGTCTATAACAGACATCTAGTATATTATAATATATTATATAATTATATTAGTAAATTACTCTTATTATATATACTATATAGATCTAGAGATATATCTAGTCAAATTCTAGCCTACACAATCAATTCAATGACAATCTATAAAATATAAGTATAATAATCAAATAATTTAGTCAAATTTAGACATTTAATTTTAAGTTTAAGTAAGAGTATACTATAGACTTTAGACTTTTAAACACTTTAAATAAAAGTAGTTTAAGACCTTCTTTAACTTTACCTTTATTTAGTTAGTTAGAGTTTGGTGTCAAGTCAAAGTCAGTCAAGTGTCAGTAAGTCAGTAACTTTTTAACTAGTAACTAATTGTCTAATAGTGTCTAATTCTAATACTATATTAGTATACTTATAATATAATATTATAAATAATAATAGTAGTAATACTACTATACTAACTACAGTAGTATAGTCTACTATAGTATATAGTATACTAAGTATAGTAGTATAGTAAATAACTTAAGACTTAGATCTAGATGTTTAACTATTCTAATTCTTAAGGGACTTAAGTGACTTAGATCTAGATAGATCTAAGTCTTACTTATGAAGTTATGTTTTGGTATGATCAGGTTTATTAAAACTTAAGTTTTCTTTTGGCGTATAAAAATTAGATCTATTCTAGTTAATTCTATCTAGATCTGATTTATACTTGGTGACTTGGTAATTACTCTACTTACCCTAAAATATAATAATAATGATAAATAAATATATTAATATACCCTAGATTCTAGATCTATAAAGTTCTAGATCTACTAATCTATAATAATAGACTCTAGTATTAGTATTAATTAAAAGAGCATCCACATTTACAAGACAAGAGATGTGTTTATTTACTTCCTATATTGCACACTTCTAAATCTAGGACAGCCCAAGTTTTTTTTTTTATTGAACCCAAGATGAGCCACTAATTAAACCCAAGATTAGATTTATTTTCTTCTAATAGGGAAGCTTATTATAAAGATCTAGATGTATATGTACTAGTGGAGATCTAGATCTAGGCCTCTAGATTCTAGATACTTAGATCTATCTATCGAGATCAATAGACTTGATTCTTGAATAGATCTAGTCTATAAAATGCATAGACTATTATAGACAAATTTGATTCTAAGAGATCTAGAATCTAAATTAACGCTAATCACTAAAGTACCTATTACTACTATTAGGATGCTAGATCTTTCAAGTACTAGACGTTTTCAAAAGAGAAAATAACTATGACTACCGGTATATACGGTATAGATCTATCTACTAGATCTAATAATCTCTAATCATAAATGATTAGTGGTGTATCTCACTGTAGTTTATTGTCTGTATGTTTCAACACGTACCGGTAACCATGTGTTAATCTAGTCTTAGTTTAACAAGTCTTGTTACAAGAGATTGTGGTATAAATAGTCATCTTGATTTTCCTTGCTTATTCTGGAAACCAGCTTCAACAATGACACTAGATATTCTTCGATTATCAATTTTCTACTGTCTGTATTTGTATTTCTTATAATTCTGCATATTAAATTTTTTTTTTGTATAGTATAACTTTATTGAAACCAGAAATGATTTCATATTTTAAATATGTTTTGTTTTAACTTTTAAATTGGAGGATTTTAAGTGTTGCGGATTGATTTAGATATTATATATTTGTACTTAATTTTTCTTTCTTATATTAATACACATCCACACACACATTATTTCCTTATTAACTTAATTTTTCTTATACTACACACATACACAATTTCCCTATTCATCCAGTGTTAATAGTGTCTATAATACATTGTATTTGTACTTAAATGTTGTTTTTTTTCCCTCACAGAAGATTTCAAACTACAAGAAAAGGAACAAAATGAACACTTGTAGTTTTAAAGTTGCAGCTGCCATTTTATCTTATTGGACAGTCTCTACTGGTATGGTATTTGTAAACAAACAACTGGTTCAACTGACGCCTAAAGACTTATCACTATTTATTGTTTGGTTTCAATGTGTTTTTGGTGCTCTATGTCTGTATTTGACTAGCCAACTAAGTTGTAACTGGAATGGAAACGTCGGCCCACGTTTATATCTGCACAAACATCACTTAATACAATGGGATATGATTATTTCTTCAGTAACATTTATCTCAGCATTGACATTTAACAGTGTGCTTTTAAAATACATCAGTATATCTTTTTACCAAATAGCAAGATCTCTGACAATTATTTTTGTTATAGTTATGAGTGCAATACTTCTCCAGCAGAAAGTTGGTCTGAGAGTGCTTCTAGCCTGTGTTCTGATAATTCTTGGATTTTATATAGGTGTTTATGAAGAGATTCAACAGTATGGCCTGCAATTAGTAGGTGTTTTTTACGGTGGGGTAACAAGTTTTTTTTCTGCACTGTCTTCCACAGTATGTAAAAAATGCCAGAAAGAAAATTCTGTCTCTTCTCTGCAGTTGACCTACATAGTATTCACAATAGGCTGTATTATTTTAACACCTTTAGTGCTAGTGACATCACAACTTGAATTAGTTTTGCATTTACAAGGAGTTGATAAAACATTCTTTTGGTGTCTAATGTTTCTATCTGGAATTTGTTGCCTTTTGGTTGGTTGGATCAGCACTCTTCAAATAACCTTGACCTCTCCACTGACTTACATCATCAGCACTAACTCAAAGTCTGTTATTCAAACCTTACTTGCTGTTTTCTGGAACAAAGAAGCCAAAAATTTGTTTTGGTGGCTTGGAAATGTTTTTGTTCTTTCTGGAATTGTTTTATATGCCATTTTCAATCACAAAGAAAGTCAGAAATCTGACAAAGAAATATTTATACAAAAGACAAACTGTTCAGGAATGGAGAAGAAAAAATAAGTCTGGTTTCTTTTAAGTTGTTGGCATTTGAAAAATATTTTATTGAAATTTAAAAGGCATCCAATTGTAACCAAATGATGTCGTATGCTGAATGAGAAACATTTATTAAAATTTTTCAGGTTACTTTTTTTTTTGTTTAGTGTTGTTGTTTTTTTCAAGACTAGCAAATAACATTAACACATTTTAAAGTTCTCTTTAAGTTATGTAAAGCTATTATATGTGAAATGTGCAAATATGTTTACAAAGATACAGATGCACATCCATTTTAACTCTATATTGTGGACAAAATACAAAAATAAAATATCTCTAGCATATACAATTGTATAAAGCCATTAATGGCTAAATGTACAAATAAGTACAATCTTCACATCAATTTAAATAGTCCATTATTTTTGCAAAAGCAAAATATACATTATTTAAACAGAAAAAAAATTTTAAGTAAAAATCTTGAGAACTTTTTAACAACTGAAATGTAGAGCATGAAAAAAAACTTTTCATTTTCTCGAAGCACTACATTTCTTTTTGGTCGTCTTGGCTGGTTTTCTGCCAGCTGTCTTGCGACCAGCCTTGGGAGGTGCTGCACATTTCTTTGTGTTTTTTTTTACTTTCTTTGGAGTGGTACATTTAGATTTGCCACAAGCATTCTTGCTCACTGTTTTCCTTTTAGGATGCTTGCAGTTTCGTTTACAGCAGTGGTCATCATCAGAGGAAGATGTATCGGATGAGTAACTTGATGAAGTATAAGATGAGCTGTCACTTGGAGTCATGCAGTGAGAGCAGTCACAATCACTGGAGCAGGTGGTACAAAAAGAGTCACTGGAACTGTCTGCAGATCAACAAAAAACAAGTCACTATCACATTTAGAAGGGCCACTTAAAAACTTGGCTACTAATCAAGGGGTCGGAAGTTCAAAAACCAACTCCAACTGAGTTATGTTTACTGAGATGGAAACCTCCCTGATACTCCCTCTAATGACTTAACACAGTTCACTTTTTGTTTCAGAAACTTCCAAGTAGAATCTCTTATTCCATGTATTTGTAGGCCTATAACATCAATTTAATTTTGACATTGCTATTAATTTCCTTTCTAAAAAAAATGTTTAATCCAATGTTTTGTTTTTTAATTATAGAAAATAGAAACCATTTGAAGAAAGTTCTAACTCCTGCATATATCCGATTATAAACTTTCACAAGACTATAACTACTTCAATAGGTCTTACTGAAAATTATGTTTTACTTACAACTATCAGAGCTACAGTCAGTCTCACTGTCGCTCGAGTAGGATGAACTGCTGCTGCTACTACTAGGGGAACTAATTCTGGAGAAATAAAGATACAATTATATTATTGCATTTGCCTCCCCTCAACCCATGTTATTTCAATCATGCATTTCTAAAGCAGATATTATTTATTAGCGAACAAGAAATGTAAAATATTTTCAATGTTAAATGGGGAAGAAAAAATTCTAAAAGGAAAAACTACGCAATCTTGCCATTTGAACACTTTTTTTAGCGGCCCCCGTAAGGGGAAAAGCCTCTATTAGGTTTGTGCAAAATGTCCGTCTGTCACACTCAGGGCGCCAAAACTAGAAGAGATACGAAAAATATTATTTCACCATTAAATGCGGCTTGAAAAGTTTAGGTGCAACGGCTACTTTTAGTTTTCTAAAAGCAAACCGTTTAATTTATAAAATTAATTATGCAAGCGATTTTTTTTATAACAAAACACCAATTCTGAAACAATTACGTAAATGTAAGGGAGGAAATGTTACTATAGAAATGCTCTTCGCATGTAGATATTACGCTCATTTTTTAAAATGAACTTTTAGTTTTAGCAGCAACTTTCGTGTACTAGCGTAAAGCCCGGCAATGACATCATTCTAAACTAATTTCTTAAAGTTTTTAAAAAATCAGATATTTTTTTTTTAATTGTTTAGTGCCCCCATTAGAATGAAAGAAGCATATTTTTGTGCGTTTTGTCTGTTGGTTGGTCTGTCCGTCACGGTTAGATAAAAAAAAACAACACTAAAGGCTTTTGAAAATATGATTTATTTTTTACTGTTCTTTTCAGAAATATTGCGATAGTTTAAGGATGGGAGCATTCAGGACTTGAGCCAGGGACCAACGATAAATTCCAACTAAAGTCTAGTGCGCAAACATCAAGATAAGGCAGGTTTATACCCTGCTCGCCATCCTCCGTCGTCCAGCGAGAAGTTAAAATATTTTCAACTTAGAAGGAACACCCGAAACATCTTGCGAATAGGCGGATCTGACAGGGATCCGACTCTGACGGGGGCCACCTCACACAAACTCTCTTTTTTCATTTTCCTATCGAGGGCCGCATTAATTAAACAAATTTTCGGAATGAGGGGTGTGTCCACACACACATAGGCCTATATATAATATGCACTTCCAACTTCTTTCACGCTAGCTAACTATATTTAATGTGTTTTATTTCACATTTATACTATATTTTCCATTTACAATTCATTTTTTACACTCCCAATTGAGGTATTACAAGAGTTAGCAATATCTGAATGTAATTTTACAAATATATCGTATCAATTTAATCGTTGTCTTTTTACATCACAACATTTCACCACAGATGTACAATTGTAGGCTCTACTGAATGTGAAGTAACTAACTGTTTACATTCGTGTATAATGTTCCAGAACTGAGGAGTAAGCTTGCAAGTGATTATTCTTATAATTATATATTACATTAAGAACCATTCCAAAAAGTTTATATCGAAATGAATTTAAAAAAAAACAAAGGGTAGGGCCTACAAGGTTAACATACGCTAATAAAAATATTTTCCATTAAAAGTACATTTGATCTAGTTTTAAAAAGATCTAATTACCGGTACCTTCGAGATTTCAGTGGACGTTGGCATGTCTTCGCATTCGATTTGGTTTGGCATCGTTTCTTGTTGGCTTGAGGTTTAGCTCTGTTGAACATAGATACAATGGAAGTCAAAGAAACTAGGATAGAAAGTGTTTATATAAAGGCTTGGTATAAATACCGTCGAACACAACTGTAGTCTCATTCCTGTATCAGTTAGGAGCTAATAAGTTAAGATGACCACTTAGATGTCGGATTCAGGGAATCATTCAAAATTAGCATTGTTTTAACTAATTGTTTTTTCTTTGATTGTTCATGGTGGAAACAAAAAAAAAAAGTAATTTCAATCGATTCGGAAAATTAGTTGATGAAAGTATAAGTCTTTCCATTAGACCTGTGAAGTTTCTGAGAACTTCTGAGAGTCAATGAATGATCCCTTATTCTGCAATATGTATTACAAACAATTTAGAGTCAAACAGGCCTATTTCAATAAATCTAGTCTATCTCTATGGCCTCCTTTAGTCGCTAAGCGACTATGGATCATATCATGGAAATGGGATGAATGCCTGGGCATTAGCTGTGGTCGGACCGATGTCGCCCACACATCAGTTCCCCCCTCTCCACGCATCTGATGTATCCAAAGGTCTATTTATGTAAAAAAAAAAAAAGAAAAGGAAAAATGTTTACCGATACTATATATATA
>JADKLZ010000687.1:173742-200033 GCA_021533235.1 Biomphalaria straminea
GGGGGGCGAATCCTGATAAAAAGGGGGAAGATGTGCCCACTCCCAGACCCTCTTGGGCTTGGGAGAGAAAATACTGTATATACAATATTACCTCCAGGAAGAAAGAACTGTAATATATTAGTCTGTGGCATTTTACGTCTCGAGAGACGATCTTTTCCCCTTGCAACTTCTTACGAATCTCACCGTGTTGTGCTCCTCTAGATCCTTATCTGGCAAGCGGAGAGCGGACACATTTTTTTTAACGCAAAGGGGGCGCCATCGGTAAAAGTTTGAGAAACACCGGACTAATGAATGAAATCAACTGTTTTAATCCAAAAGATTCGACACTGAATAAAAAATAATCCCAGCAAAACGGTCTCACCAAGAAAATATCACAAGTGACTAAACCAATGTTACACACTGGCGTTCTGAATGTAACTCAAGTTGTAAAGGTACATAACATCTAGAAATGGGTGTGCACATATCAACGAGTAGCTCGATAGCAAGACTTTATTCGTGGGATCACTATCAATAAGACGGGAAATATCCGTCAGTGACCTAAATAATATTATTATGTCATCAAGTGCGCGAATGTGGAAGTCGTCTGCTCTAGACCAGCGGTCCTCAACCTTTAATACTCGTCGACCCCTTTTTACAATCCCCCACTCTGCCGCGACCCACACACACACACAGCAGTAGAAGAATAGACAGTAACAATCCATATTTTCGATGGTCTTTGGAGACCCCTGGCAAATTATCAATCGACCCCAAGGGGGCCGCGAACCACAGGTTGAGAACCCCTGCTCTAGACGAATGTGTTAGAGAGAGGGAGGTGTCACGCCGAAACACATCACCCCCTCCCACCAAAAAAAAAAAAAAAAAAGAAGGGGAGGCTAATTTTAAGAGCAAAGAGAGAGTGTAGAAGGGAAAAGAATTTAAAGAGACAGAGGTAGAAGAATTAATTAAAGGTAAAAAAAAAAGCAAGGAAAGCAAATAGAAAAAGAGATAAAAGAGAGAAACGAATAGAACTATGAATCCAACACTACACGCCTCAACACGGACAGCCCCAACAAAGTACACACACACACACACGCACACCTTAGCCTACAAGACTTCAGTGAACTCAGGGAATTCCAAGAATATGTTGATAACGTGTACTGTTTGTCTGCGTGTCAAAGGTCATCTCGACATCACTGTTTTTTAAATACTTTTAAAATAATTTAACCAAGACTGACGTTTTTATGGAAACAAGAAATATTAGACAAAAAATTAATTACATAGAGATGTTGCCTAACTAAAACTTATTTAACAAAAAAAAAAAAACAGACTCTGAAAAAAAAAAATCGACAAAAACTAGCAGGCCCTTTCACTCGTGGTTGAAAGTTAAAAGGCCTAGATCGACATAGGTGGGCATTCAAGGTTTGCTTGCCATCTCCATTGAGAATTCTTTGTCGAGTTCCCTGAGACATGACGTTAAACTGCGCTCCTCTTTCCTTAGCACTTTTGGAGCTCAAAAGTGCCCTACTTCTTTTCTATCATTTTGTCTGCCTCCTCTTACTCTCAGTCTGCCTTCATTAACCATCACCGTCTCCTTATCTTCTAAAACCTCACAATGTCCCTACCCAAGGGCCAATTCGGCTTGACAAAGACATACGCCCAGGCTGCGGCTAAGATAGGAAGATCCATAGCCACACAGACGGACACATTGACCCCACCCCCTCCTCCAACTCAGAAGAAAACTCCGCCCAAGAACTTTCCAAAGAAACCAGAAAGCCCTGTGGTCATGCTAAAAAACAGGTTCTCTGTGCTCACTGATGAGAGCATGGAGACCGAACAGCATGTCCAAACCAACACTCCGGGAGAACCCGGAGTCACCATGTCTGATACAGGTTCTCCTCAGAGAACCCAGTCAGACACCCCAACCTCTACTGAACCGCAGAACCAGAGGTTGACAAACTCCCTAAGGGGAGAACTCAAAATGGAGAGGATGCCCGAGGTGAGGGAGGAGGATGTAGCCTCCGCTCTAACCAGAGGGATCTCTCCTCTCCAGAGAGAAGGACTCCCCCCAGGAGAGGGGTGTCCTCCTCTCCAACCAAGCAGAAGTCCAAAAAAGTCACAGGAATAAAGGGAACCCCCTCCGAGGGCCTCCCGAAGCCTAATAGCTCCAAGTAGGTCATCTAGAATAAGCCATGGATTCCAGAATTGTACAGTGGAACTGTAGAGGCCTCAAGGCCAATTACGAAGAAATGCAGCTACTGATGGACTCTGAGGCTCCTGTAGCTGTCTGCTTACAGGAAACATTTCTGAAAGATAGCATCAGTTTCCGAAGCTACATTGCTTACAGCAGGAATGTTGAGGATGCAGAAAGAGCATCAGGTGGAGTCTGTATCCTTGTGAAGGACAACATCCCCCATGAGAGGGTAGAACTACAGACCACACTACAGGCAGTAGCCGCTAGGATAACTTTACACAAGGTTATCACTTGCTGCAGCCTGTATCTACCACCAGGCGCTCCATTGAACCCAGCAGACATGGAGGAACTATTGAGGAAGCTCCCTCGGCCATATATTATCCTTGGGGATTTCAATGCCATAACACAATGTGGGGATCCAACAGTACTGACACAAGAGGTCGTATGCTGGAGGATATTTTCCTCCAACATGATTTATGCATACTCAATGATGGATCACCGACCTACTTGCACCCAGGAACTGGATCCCTCACGTGCATTGACCTCACCGTATGCGTCCCCGGACTTCTGGACGACTTCAAATGGTCAGTTAGTAATGACCTACGGGGAAGTGACCACTTCCCAATCATCATCACTAACAATCTCCCCTCAATGGGACGACCTCAGCGGTGGAAATTGAACAAGGCCGATTGGGAGCAATTCCAAAAAAGATGCTCAGAGGATATCACAGAAAGTATCCTCGATGAGCAGAACCTAGCTGATATTTTCGCTTCCAAGCTACTCGACATTGCCAGGATAGTTGTCCCACTAACCTCCGCAAATCCAAAACGGCCCAGCAAACCATTGTTTGATACAGCTTGTAAAAGTGCTATTGGCGATAGGAAAAAACGACTGGCTGCATTCATAAAGAATCCTTCCCAGGAAAACCTAAAGCTATTTAAGACAGCTAGAGCAAAGGCTAGACAAACCATACGGTCAGCCAAAAGGAATTCCTGTAGAAGCTTTGTCGGCAGTCTGGATGCCAAAACTTCTGCTAGAGCGGTCTGGAAGGCAGTAAGGCGAATCAAAGGGAAAGAATCAAATGCAATAGGGCATTTGAAAAACCAAGGACGAACTGTCACGTCTCCCAGAGAAATAGCTGACTGCCTTGCATCCTCAATAGCAGAAAAATCATCCACTGCACACTACACGCCAGAGTTCCAAAAAGTCAAAACCAGGGAGGAAAGACATCCCATTGACTTCAGGTCAGAGAACAATGAAGACTACAACTATAGACCTTATGTTGCTTCTTAATCGATAAGTATGTTGGCCCTAAAAGGATGAAGCCTACGGACTACGAATGAAGGTTACTTAAGAAAATGTGTTAAAATAATATTACACTGTAGTATGTGAAAGATTTGTTTTTGTTTGTTTGTTTTTGTTTTTGGCACATCGGCACAGTATAGGCCATGTCGTGCCCGCAGTCCCTTAAGGACTACTCTCCCTCTATAAGATTTGTTTTTAAACACGACGCTTAGAAGGCTTCTTATAAGAGAATATAAACCTTTAACAATTTGATATGTGCCATTGTTGCATCGATGCAGTCATTTCGGTGGCCCTATCAGCCCATTTGGGTACCAGCCCACTGGGCATTTGCCCAAATAGCCAGTCCGCCCCTGGTTACCATACCATCAACACACTTCACTGTGAAGCAAAGGCTGGCATTATCGTTGTTGTTTCAGACTGAATTTCAGACCTAAGATGCCGTGTCTCTCAACAGATGTCATTCAGGAATTAAAACACTTTGCTTCTCACCGCTTGGACTATGATTGTGTTGGGGTAAAATGTTTGTAAAATGTTTTACATGTTTCGGAAATTCCTTCAGAGTTGAAGATAGTTATTTCCTAGTCCAAACCTCCCGCAGGACGACGGGGGATGGGAGCGGGCAGGGTTTGAACCCGGGACCATCGGTAAATCGATACGACAGTCCAGCGTGCAAACCGCTCGACCAGGCAGCCATCCACGGGTATTTGTGGTGATATGGTGCCATCACTATGTTTCATATTTTTAATGTCTCAGCAACGTTTCTCTAGACAACTCTAAGATATGGAGACATCAGAAGTCTGTTTATCTTGTCTGTACCGGTGACCTTCTTCTGCTTCTATTTCTTTGCCATAGTGTAATGAAAATGGGTTAAGTTAAACTCTTAACCTTTGAACCCGCCAGCTCGACGTTCATTTAGAGTTTAGAACTGACTAATAGTATAACACACTCGCCCAACACACCAACACATACACACAGACCGAGCTATTTTTTTTCGGAAATTACCATGCTATTTGGTCAGTCAACCATGAACAAAGAAAAATGACTCGAACATTCCTTGTAATAGCAATTTTGTTATTCAATATTTTATTTGTTGAGTTCCTAAAGATTGTTCTATGACAATTTGTGCCAGGGACTGAATGAAAATAGTGACTACTATCACTAATACATTCCACCATCGAGGTGCCCATACTGGGGGGGGGGAGGGTAGATAGAAAACTGTGTGTCCTCTATGGCTGTTTCAGCAATAGCACAATAGCAAAGGAGCTTGGGGCAGCAAGAAACTTTTCTATTGATAGTTGGCACATACAGAGTATGACTCATAACAGTAGTGTCTCATTAGAGTCACAAACTGAGTATATTATTTAACTATATACCTCACTGACAATGGCCGTGTTTTTTTTTTGTTTTGCATTAGCATTACGGAAAGGAAATAAATGAATACTTTAATCTAGTGTGTGTGTGTCTCTTACCTTGGTCTATAAACAACCAACTGTCTGTCAGGCTTTATTAAGTTCAGATAAAATTCCAATCCATTTATATCAAAGTGTGCAGACATCTGACTGACCATAGTAAATGTATGACAGTCTTGACTTTGACTCAGTGTGCTGATCAAGTCATAGAAGAAAGGTACTGATAAATCTTCTGTAACAAAACAATAATGCAATAGTTACTAAATATTGCATCACTCTGCCCTAATAAACACAGACACACATAATACAAATATTCTGAAAAGAAGTCAATGACTGCAAACTCTGGTTTTAAATCTAACTTTTTTATTTTTATTTTGAGGTTAAAGCTTTGGCAGTGGTTAAACACATTATATAGTCTTTGCTAAAATATAACTCTCACCATGCGTGATAAAATGAAGATTTCCTGTGGCTTGCAGTCCATGCTGTGATCTACATATTTTGCCATGCATACTAACACATTACAGTTTGCTTTATATATTAGTTGTTTTCAATTTTTTTCTAGGTCAAACTACTAAAAAACTATATTTTTTCAACAAAAAAGGAATCTCATATAAAATATATGGTGTAATGTGTATTTTGCAAAAACTAATGCTGAAAGCAATATTTTTAGCCATTTGCATTTGAAATAATAATGAGGAAAACATATTTATATTTTTACGAAATTTTATTGCATCAATTAGTTTGAATCTGTCATGTAATTAAATTTGTAATAGATATATACCAACAATAACAAATCTGTGCGATTAATAAGAGAAAGCATGAAGAGGAAAATATTTCTGGACAATAAAGATGTATGCTTCTTCAGTTTAAAAATGTGACTAAATGCTTAAAATTTTCTTCAGCTAAAATTTACCTGAAGCTTCCAGTGTAAAATATTTGTTGTAAGTATCTGGAGGCACAAATGGAATATCTTCCAGAAACAAAGGAAACAATAAGTTGTGCATCTCATCATTAAATCCAGAGTCACTTGTAGGTGAAGATAGGCATGGTTTCATGGGTATGATCAATCTTAAGTATTCCATGCAGGCAACAAATTTGTGACTGTTGTCAGTGCACTGTGCTGCTAAATCCATTAGATCAGACCTACAAAATAAAGAGTTTCATTTAAATTTTAACAATCAAATTTTTACACCTTTAATAGTATTATGGGAAGTGGTAAAAATTGATTGCTTAGACATACAGCTACAAGAGGCTGCTGCACTCTGAATTGTTGTCCCAATGGCTCGTACCCTGCCCACCCCCATCCTCTGCCATGTTGCAGGTTTTGGTTAGTATATATTAATTCTAAATTCTGAATGAACATACAAATCATGTAAAATAGAAACAATAATGATGTTTTTTTTTTAAATATCCAGATTTTAATAAGTCTTTTGAATTCATCCAGCTTAAATGTATGTTGAGAATCAGACCCTAATTGGAGAATGTGAAGGTATTTGGTCATTGAGCTGGCCTAATGACAAATCTTCTTCACTGTTGGCATAAGAGAAACTGAATGTGAACTTTGGACATCTAGATGAGGAAATTAGTCTGTGGTATACCATTAGCAATATTTTGTGTATATATGTATATATATGTATATATATATATATAGCTGAATAATCTCAATATAGCTTAATAATCTCAACTTTGTAACAACTACTTCATTAATATGCCCTTTCAAAACAGTGTTTCACTCCTTGATTGGTACAACAATCTCAGAATAACAAGTCAATTAAAAATTTAAACCTTACCTTGTGGCCATTCCAGTAATACATAACTTCCAGTTCATATTTTGATCAGCCATTGATGTACGATATGTCTCCATACATTTAGCCAAATTTGATAAACTTGTAAACAATTTGACAGGAAGAATGTACTCTACTCCGCAATTATTGCCACCTAGAACAATCAGTTAACTAGAGTTATAAATTTGAAACCATAGTATTAAAAAACTTGTTGAATTTTATGTAATTATAAAATAAAACAATATTCTTTTCTTTACAACTGAACAATGAATGAAATTGAAATGAACCATAAATTCATATATATATAAATTTATTTTAAAGAAACCTCTAGAGATATTATGTTGAGAAATAATGTTACTACAAAAGACTGTCAACAATGTCATGAACATAAACAGTCTCCACAATTTCCTACCTGTCACTATTAGATTCCCTGTGTCGGTGAGGTCTTGCAGCATCCGCAGCTTATGTTTGGCCATTTCTTGATCACGATCTTCCAGAAGTTTTACCAGCTGATCCAGGGTTATTGTAAGTGACTCAAAAGATAATAACAAATCCAATGCCAGAATTGTTGAAGTGGTAACATTCTGTTGGTTAGTTACTTGAGATAGTAGTTGGTAAAGTTCTGTTCTGGCCTGTAAAATAACTTTATAATTTTCACTAGCTGTTGGAAGAACTACAGGCATGGGCAAGTATTTATCTGGCAATGTATAGAACAGTGTTTGAATTTCTTCCTTTCTTATGATCTCAGAACCTTGAGAAAGACCATACACATATACATTTTTGTTGTCCCAAGAAGTATTAGCTTTAACTGTCTGGACCAAGCTCTTCAGTCTTACAAGTTCAACATTGCTGCACTGTAACAGGCGGTTGGTGTCAAAAGTTAAAACAAACATTGAGAGAGGTGTAAACATCCAGCTACAACAAAGATGAAAGAAACTGTCTTCAGGAACACAAAAAAGCTCAATGTTGATACACTCTTCAGAACCCTCAGTCATCAAATAGGAGAAAGACTCAATGTTTCCACAAGTCACAAATCCATCTCGAAATCGTTTCATCGATAAATGAAGACAGCAGGGCTTGGACTCAGCAGGCAAATCAAGACCAAACATATGATGGACAAATTCTTTCATTGCATGACCAATAACAAACATTCGGACTTGAGGAAGTTTATGGATATTAATTCTTGGAACTTGTCTGTAAAAAACAAAGTCAAAAGTTACTTCACATCATTTTGTGAATAATGAATCTTCTTGTACTCTACATGATTAAATGAACTATAAGTTACATCAAAGAGAAAAATGGTGAATTCTGAGAATGATGAACTATCATAAGACAAAATGGTGGGGCATCAATGTTTAACAAACAAAAGAGAACTACAGGTAAATACAGAGACCAAAGATATGAAGTTGATATCATTGCCATTAATAAATGTTCCAACAACAAAGCCATGGATGACCAATGACTTCTCAATGGGAGCATTACAGTGAATGTGACATATCTATTCACACTTAGATGTGTCATTGGTACAAAAAAGACAAAAATATGCTAGAACTAGCCAATAAAACGATAAATCAAATTTCAATAGATTAAAATAAAAATGCATGATCTAAACAGAAATTTTGACTGCATCATGTGCAGTATTTAAATGCAATAAAAATTCTATTGTTGAAAGAACTAAATACTGAGTTAACCAATTCACTTTTTTAAAACCAGAACCCCTTTTTTAATTTCTTGTCAGCTTTATATTGCTTTCAGAAGATCCTGAATATAAAAATATCATCTAGACCCCAATATGGGAATTTATTATTTAACACTCACTGTGTAATCAATGTCAATTGACAACTATGTATGTTTAGAAGGGAGAGACCAAATCAGAAATCAATCAGTAACTTCTATCAGTAGTTAGTTTTAGAAGCATCATTATTGTGAAACAATAATACTAATAAAACAAAATCAAACTATATCTTTTTAAAGTTTCTATTTCATCAAGGGATATTAAGTTTCATACATGCGAGTCTTTAAACACATATTTTATGGATTCTCTGCTGAAATTAAATAGTTGAGTGGAGTTGAAAAAAGTGTAACTGTCAAGTATACACCTTAGATAATAGTATTGTTGTAACATAGCATTCTCCAACAAGACTGAACACAATTGAGTTTTGGGAAAGACAGAAGTGGTTTCCACCAACTGTGTTGACTTCAACAAGAAAGTGTAAACAAGTGGTAGAACATAGTACATTGTTTATTGGTTATTTCTTTTTTTATTTACTGTACTATTCATGATTCTGTGGCATTTTACGTCTCATGAGACAATCTTTTCCCTTTGCAAATTCTTGTGTGACTAAAGAGGCCAATCCTTGATACACAGCTGCGGTTGCAGGTTGGGCATATAAAATCACCAGGCTGAGCTGCATTTTCAGCCTTCTTTCTGCTTCTGTAGTGTATGGCATCTGCAATCCGAGACCCTTCTCTTATGCTCTCTTTCCATGGATCTATCCAGTGCTACTTTTTCCCAGCTGCTAGTGTCGATTTTAAATAGCTTCATGTCACGTTTGCACACATCTGTATACCGTAAAAGTGGGCGACCAGCGGCTCTCCTGCCTTTTTCTGCGAACGAGCCAGCCAAGGCGTCTGCTGCTGATAATAGAGCGGATATCCTGGCACCATGCTCTTTTAGAACTTCCTCATTTGTTATCTTATCTTGCCACCTTATTTTAAAGATCCGCCTTAGGCATCGGAGGTGGAAGACACTCAGCTTTTTTTCCTGCCATAAGTAGGTTGACCATGTTTCACTTCCGTATAGCAAAGTGCTCATTTTATTTTCAATGGACAGACTGCTTGATTTGAAATTCATTTTTAAAAGTTATTAATAGTTGTTAATTAGGCCTAACTTTACTTTTGAAAAGCTTCGTTCACATGACGCCACGTGGATATGCCATATGCCACATAGAAATGCATTTGGCAAGAAACAGTTAAAGGCTTAAATCTTTTCTGTTGCGATAACATGCTAGTTTGATTTGACTAAAGTTATCCCAAAACATTTTGAGCTAACTTGTCACACATTTCGTAGAGTAAATGAAGTGCTCTAGCGTAGCCACCACTTTGCCAATAACTAACACTTTAATTTGAAGGTACTCTTGTGTTTTGTTGGCTTTTCCCTCAGTACAATGGCCAACAAGAAATTCGAACAATGAAATGACAGCATGTATTCGCAGACAGTTGTCTTTGCGCTGCTCCTGTAGTGTTTGTATTTTCAGAGCGACGGCAAAGATTTTCGCAGTCAAACTTTCTTAAAAACATTCTTTCATGGATCTAACAGCAACACGATAAGAACACCAGCGAGTTGTTCATATGACACTCTATCATTAATTAAAATATCCCCTCGATTGGTAAAAGCGGCAAGGAAAGAAAACTTTTTTCTAGAAAACCGAAAAAATGTATGTTAGAAGCATGTTCTGATTGAAAAATTTGACCAAATAGCTTCAGTAAACGTTGTGCACATCCATTCAAGTTTCTTTTCAGTTCTTCAATACTGCCTGCACTTCTTCATGAATCCTTGACATTGTAACCTCATTACCATGTCTTTGAACTCGTATCAATCTCGTTTTAAATTATCAGAACTGCTACCATCAGCTTTTGGTCCACTTTAAGAGGAATATCCCAATATATTTCAGTAATTTGAACATTGCCATAACTACTGATAATATATATTACAACTTCAGAGATCTATATTAGGTGTGGTGTAATAAAAGATACCAGAGTACCTGCATTTATGTCTCTGATAAGTACATCCCTTTATGTGTTTTGCTAAAACATTTTTAAACTAAATTTTTCGTAAGAGCTTGGAAAGTACCTTATTTTTTTTTTGCACCGTTCCCTTGCAATCTTATAAGTTATTATTTCAGCACTGGGTTATATCTGGATAACATTTCCATAGTTGACCCCCCCCGAAAAAAAAAACTTGCATTATTCATGATAAGTCTTCTTCAATTCATAACCATATACCAACATTTGCTTTCTCATTTTGTGAGATATTTCAAAAAATTATGAAAAGTATTGATCACAACTTACCGAGGCACTACAGATGGTAATGGTATATTTTCATGATCAGAGGGTGCATGCCAAAATAGAGTAGAGGGACTTTCTGGTGATCTTGGCTGTCGAATACCAGGGAATTCAAGAAACTAGAAATATATGTAACAAATGTATCATGTGATATATATATATTGTTATACAAATGTTTAATAGACTAGAAAATGCAATGAGCTAAATTATTACTACTGTTTAAACTCACATCTAAGTTCAACTCCATAGATTTTGAAAGTTGAGCAATATATTTGTTGGCAGTTTGAGACAAGGCATCAGGGCGCTGTATTTGCAAGTTGACTGAGTTCATTTTTTTAAAGCTGATTTCTGACAACTGAATACAAAAATTAAGAAAGACATACAGGTCTTGCAATGTAACATGAATGTATAATTATATGAAAAAAAAAAGAGGTTAAAGTCACATTTTAAGTGTTCTTTTAGGTGACCCAGTGATGGGAACAGACTCTACAAAAATTTAGGAAATTTTTTAAATTGTGGTTAACACCCCCCCCCCCCCGCTTTTGTTCGTTGGTGTGATAGATTGTAAAGACTAGGAATAAGACTGCTTTGTTGATCCTTACGGAAATCTGTTTTGATTACAAGGACTCTTTTCTTATATAAAGACAACACAACAGAAACATACAAATAAATACAACAGACACAACAAACACAAAATCATGCATTGATCAAATCAATTAGTGACAACATCCCACTCAGAACAGAATAATGTCATAAGCTGAGTGGTATGTCCACAGAAAATGTAATGACAGTTATATTCTAATCAGGTAACAACTTGACTGTCATCCCAAAACCTCAAAAACCATTTTTGTTCAAAGATTTATTAAAGAACATTACAAATGGTTATTATTCCATTGTTTTAAAATAAGAAACCTTCTTAGAGATGTCTTCATAATATGTATTCTCTCTCTGTTACTCAAGGTATATTCTTAGATCCTATGTGTATCTCATAGATACTAGAATAATGGTGGGCATTTGTTTTATTAACTGAACTTAAAACCTCCTCATCAACAGAGCCTGTAGTATATGTAAACCTATTTCAACAATTTGTATATTTAATTGACATTTGATTACTAAATAATGACATTTGGAGAGGGGGGATATTAGACCTATTTGCATTTTTTTCAAGCAGAATTTCTTTTCCAACTAGATCTATAGGCTATGCAGTTTCCATGGCTTTCACAACCAAAATAACTTTGACGGACTTTTCACAACTGTGTGGGTAATATTTTGATTAAATCAACAGTAGATCTAGACTCTAGATCCAGGTCACCGAAATTCGCTGACTTTTCACGGCTGTGTGCGAATTATCTTCACTGAATCTATCGTAGATATAGAATCTATAATAGACTCTATATTTTAACAATAAATCACTAAAATTCGCGGACTTTTCACGGCTCCACAGGGTTAGTAATTATGTTAACTAGATTCTAGTGATTTAGCGTAAATCTAGAGTCTATATCTAAGTCACTAAATTCGCGGACTTTTCGCGGCTCTGTGCGAATTATCTTCACTAACTCTACCGTAAATCTTAATTCTAGATCTAAGTCACTTAATTCCCGGACTCTTCACAGCCGTGTGCGATTTGTCTTCACTGACTCTACCGTAAATCTAGAGTCTAGATCTAAGTCACTAAATTCGCGGACTTTTCACAGCTGTGTGCGAATTTATTTTTACGGACTCTAACGTAAATCTAGAGTCTAGATCTAAGTCACTAAATTCGCGGACTTTTCACGGCTGTGTGCGATTTTATCCTCACTGACTCTACAGTAGTAGTAAATTTCGTAAAACTAGAGTTTAGATCAAAGTTTTGTTCGTTTTTTTTTTTTTTAACTTTACACTAGGCTTTGAATTTTATAATGAAATTCAAGGTGTTTTCCAAGTTTTCAAGGTGGCTACGAACCATGAAAAGTTCTCAAATTAAAGAAACTAGATATCTTATGTAGAATATATCTATCTAGACTGATTCAGACCACTTAAGTCACTCTAGTCTACACTGAGATCAACAAGGCAATACGATCAGGTGAGTTTTCTTTTAAAAATGGAACTTATAACTGTGTCAAAAGACCGGTCGCATTTTTCCGAAAATGGAAAAATAATAAAATCGAATTTTTTTTGCTTGAAAATCGGATCAGAAGAAATTTTCGGAATTCCGAAAATTTTCGGAAAATTCCCATCATTGTAGGTCTATTTTATTTTAAAGATATGGTAACTTCTATGCTTATTTTCAAATATTCATTATTAATTTAATAACTACTGAGTCATGACATTCAAAATGTTTAATACATTTCATAATTTGGAAGAGAGGATTTATTTTTATTGACAATAGTGAAGAACTCTTTACGTACATAAAATGAAAACTAAAAAAAAAAAACACTCTATAAATAAAAAATAAAAAAAGTGATTTTAACATTTTCCATGCAATATCTGTTCCAGTGAGGAATTTTAACATTTACTTCTATGATTTTCTATGATTTTATGATTTTTGAAATATGATTTTCTATGAATGAGCAATTAATCATCCACATTTGCATCAAGCTACATTTGTTTCTTTTCATTAAATAATGGGCACAGGATTCTACTGGTTTTTCTTTCTAGCAGAAAGTCAATGATTTATTCATACAAACAGTGGCTTAGCCTCCCACATCTTTGATAGGTTTGGTACATACTCTCCTCTCAACATTGAGGAAAAGAGTTTAAGAATTTTATCTTACTAACCCACCATACCCTTATACTTAACACTAACAGATACTTGGAATTTGTTAAAGCACATGTATAAGTAGTTGCAATTGTATTCAATTCATTAATCTCATTACCTAATCACTAGTGAACCCAATTCACAAGCATCAATATGACCATGTGTATATGCACATACCTATAAAAATGTTTACCTTGTTTTGTGACTGAATGGGTATCTGATTGACAGATAGTATCAGATCTCCAGTCCTTAGGCCACACTGGGCAGCAAGTCCATTCTGGTCAACAGTTTTCACAAGATAATAAAAATCTTTGCCCTCAGTCTGAAGAAATCAAACAGATTACTTGTGCTTGGTCAACTTCTTTAATCAAACAGATTACTTGAGCTTAGTCAACTTCTTGGCTTATGCTTTTATCTTAAAGTCAAGTAGCTAATCCTAACCACTACTTATCAACCTGTCTCCAAGGTCAAGTTGTGACTAAAACTAATTCAAGTCAAATTTTCTGTTATGTATGTAATTCAAACTCACTTCAATCTATTTTATTTAACCAAAAGTAGAAAGCAATGAGAAAAATATTAATCCAAATATCTATATTTACTAGAGTATGCAATGAGCAGAATTATTACTACTTTTTGCACACACAGAACAAAAGTTATCTTAATTCAAATTTCAATTGGTGTACCGGATAATTCAACTTATTTTAAAGTCTTTGAAAATCTTTTAGTTGTTTTTTTTTGTAGTCTTTATTTTGGTCTTAATAGAAAAAAGAAATCTGTAGACAATGAAATCAAAATGTGTAAGTAGATTTTAGTACAAATCATTTGGAACATGAAGCTGCCAACTGGCTAGGTTTTTTTTTACCAAATATACAATAAGCATGTGGAATCATCACATTAAGGTACAACTAGACTTTCTATTAGTCTGGTTTAACTTATTGTCATTACCTGTTCATTAATAGGACACATATTTATTGCACAAAACTAATTCTAGTTCAACTTTTAAATGCTACTAAAAAAAAAAATAAAATAAAATATACTGTATGATTTGTGATGGATTAGATAAAGGAGCTACACAATAATTTTAACTAGACTCACATGCTGTTTAGCTTTGGGTGTGAAGCCAAATGATTCTCCTGATCTTTTGTCCAAAGTGATTTTCAGTACTTCAGCATGCCAGATAACATGTTGTGGGATTTTCAGTATGCAGCGATGCCAGAGGCAGCTGTTTTCATCACAGGATATTTTGAGACAAGGTGGTACAGGCCAGAGTCCATTATGTGAGCCAGTGTCCTGATTGTTGTGTACTTTGGTGACATCATCATTCATTGTGACTTTAATATCGGTGACAGACATACTTCTCAGATCCATAGAGAGCTCTTCAGTTTCTAGTTCATAACATCAAAACATATAAATATACAAATTACTTAATTGTGCTATAAAAGTTTACTACAAAGATCTGATCATTGACAGTCTAACAGGTCCATTACACCAAATGTTTAGACAATGCTAATGTATTTTCTTTACCAATCATTCATTGTTTCACCAATAACCATCTTATTTGTATTTACACTCAAGTTTAAATAAACTGATGACAAAAAGGTAGTTTTAAAAATTAAATATATAGATGATATACAGCATCTGATTAGGACTGTCATCATAGAATTCTAAGCTTGTACAGGCTGAGAATAAGTATTTGGTTCCTAGCTGAATTGGAATAGACTATCACAGTATATTTCCTTCTTTGTTTTCTTGAGTTTAGTGGTCTCAAAAAAGGACACATATTCTAAAATTAGCCAAACCAAGGTTAACCATTTTAGTTTTATGTTCTTGTTTGATTTGCAAAAATTTCTTTTATAATAAAAGTTATTGCTTGGTTTGATTTTTTATAATGATGTCAATATGGGATTACCATGATTATTGTTAATGTATTATAACAACTAGATATACATATTGTGATTTCTTAGTCTGTGTAACTGGTTTACTGTGAATAAGATAATATAATAGTTTTTAATTGATTTAGCTTTTGCTACTCATAAAATAATTGACATTTTTCAGAGTGGAAAGACATGCTCCAATTTAATTGTGTACCAAAATCTCAGTAATTTTACTAATTCTCTGTAATGTTTCAAAATGTTACAAGTGTTGTTTGCAAAGTTCTATATATTATGCAATCATCTGAAAATAATTTAACTTATGTTCCTGAACTAATGCAATTTGTAGATCAATTAGAAAGAGTAGAGGGCCCAAGTCTGTTCCTTGAGGTACACCTGAGTTTACTGTTATTAGTGTTGATTAGAAGCCATTTATTATTACAGTTTGTCATCTCTCTATTAGGAAATCCTGAATCCATTGATTTAATGGACAGGTTATATATTAATATATGACCAATTATACAGAAATATTTTAATTTTCTAAGCAAGCTTTGGTGGTAAATTTTGTCAAATATCTTAGAAAAGTCTTATATAATAGTTTGCTCAATACTTTCTAATCCTTGAGGAAAAATCATCAATTAGTCCCATTAGTGGAGTTTTACATGAACTATAATTCCTAAAGCCTTGTTGGCATGGAGTAAAGACATTATGCTTATCATTAAGTGGTTTATGATGTTGCTACAAACTACGTTTTTAAATATTTTACTGTTCTATAAAATACAACATGGTTGGTTGTTTGTTTTTGCATGATGTAGCCTGAGCCTGTGAAATGTGTGATTGTAATTATTGTTATAAGACATAAATAATAATAATATAAATCTAGATTCTGATTATTATTGGTCTACAAAAAAAATTGATGGAGTGATGATAAAAAGCACTTCATTTATATAATACATAGTGATAATAGCAACTCTCATTGCAACACACTCACCTGCTCTACATTCTTTCTAAACTATTTTAATGGTGAAAAAATAGCAACAATTGAAAGTGATTTTACACAAACATATATTACCTTTTACAGAATAGACATTAAATATTACTAGTCTAGAAAGTAGTAGACTAGATATTCAAATCTAGCCTTTTCTATTCAATCTAGATTCTAGGTCTGTAGTAGTAGACTAATTTGACTAGCATGGGCGCCCACAAAATTGGAAAGAGGTCCTGGATTCTGAGTAGACAAATTCTACACAATTTTTTTTTAAAGTGCAGTCAAATAAATTAACTTCTAAGTAGCAATAACAATTGGTGCTTCCACTGATGTACAGTTGTAATAATAACCTCTATTGTAATAATAAACTAGAAGGGCTATTCAGGAGTTAATGGCCGAACATGAATACTTTATTAAAGGCTTGCAATTCTTTGCACTATCAAAGGTATGAAATATATTCTATGGCAATTAGTCATGAAGATTTGTTTCATTTGCACATAATTATAGTTATTATATTTAGGTACAGTCTACAAAATGATAACTTTTTTGTAACTGCATTGAGGAGAAATCCTTGCCAGGTGTCTTTCAAAGTGATAAATTTTAAAGTTTTTTTTAACAAGAGTGAAGATTACAGTCATCTTGGTATCGATATTATATATCTTGCAGAGTTGTGGTCGGTGTTAGGCTAGATAAAATAGGTTTTAACTCTTTCTTTCCGTAATTATTTACCACATTCTGGTGGAATCAACATTGGTATCGTCAGTTAGGAGAGAAAGAGTTAAACAAGTTCACCAGTTTAAGATGGCAGAAGATTTTTCGCATATCATCGTCTAAGTCAAAATGTTGATTTGGATCAACAGATCACTGGCAGCAGCATGAAACAAAAAAAAGGGTAAAGGTGTAGACGATGCCATTCTTAATATTTTAAATTGTGTCTACAAACATCTGGACATATCTAACACTTATGCAAGATTGTTTTTTATTGATTGTTTATTTTGTACACTAATGATTTTCAGTCAGATAGTCCTTTTTGTTCCTTCACAAAATTCGCTGATGATGCGGCTCTTCTTGCCCTGCTTTCAGAGAGCTCAGACGTAAATGAGTATTTCAGAGAAATAGAACACATTGAAAAATACTGTAAAGATAATTTTTTATTATTAAATGTCAAAAAAACTAAAGAAACGATAATAGATTTTCGTAGGGAAAAGAAGGACAATGAAATTGTTTCTGTTGCTGGAGAGATCATTGAAATAGTGCAAACTTTTAAATACCTTGGTACTATCCTAGACAATAAACTAAATTTTACTGCAAATACTGATTATATATATAAAAAAAAAAGGGTGCGGCAGAAAAGATTGCGATTACTGAGAAAACTGTTCTCTTTTGATAGTGAAAAGGCCTTGACTATGTTTTATCACGCCCACATCTGCAATATTTTAAGTTTTAATATGACAGCCTGGGATGGCAATCTGAGCATTAGAAATAAAAAGAAACTCCAAAGAATTCAAATGCTGCTGGTAAAGTTATTGGCAAAAACCAAACCTCAATTGGGTAGCTGTTTGAGACAAACATTCACAAAAAAGCTAAAAAGATTCTAGATTTATAAAAAATCACCCTTTGGGTCAGGATTTTGTGATTTTACCATCACAAAAGAGATACAAGACACCGATAGCGAAGACTAACAGACACAATTTTTTTTTTGGTTCCCCTGGCAGTGAAATCATTGAATAGAAATAATTTGATATTTAATATATAAACATAAACTTTTTTTTTCACAAGTAAATTTTGAATGAGTCAGGTATGAATGCTTTTTTAAATTTGATGTATTGTTTGGTGTAATGCACAAATTGTAAGACAAATTTCCTCACAGACAATAAAGATTATTATTATTATTATTATTATAGATCTACTGATCTAGATTTGATATAAATTAGATAATATATATCTAGTCAATCTACTGTCTAGATCTAGAATCTTATAATCTAGATCTCTATTTACTATTATTATTATTATAAATTTATAGTAAAGAAAGTCTAAAGAGTAAAACTCTACTAGTCTATTCATAGATCTATTAAATTAAAATTTAGATCTAGATGTAGATCTAAATGATAAAATATTTTAAAATATTTAATTATAATTTAGATCTATAACTATATTATATATAATTTTTATATATATCTAGATCTATATTTCAGTATATATTTATATTAATAGATATCTAATTATATTATAATTATAATAACTAGCTAAATTAGCTAAATCTAGATTTCTAATAATACTAATATTTAAATTATTATATTATGATTAATATCATCTTAATTTTAAAGGGAAACTCTCATAGTTTTTCAAATTTGAGTTATTGACATATTTAAATTCTGCGTAAAAAGTTGTAATAGTAAACATTATATCATTTTTTATTTAAATGCTTAGAAACATTTATATTTAATAAATTAGACAGGAAATTGTTGACATCTCCTAAAAAACGGGATTCTTTGAGAATCTGTTTTTATCTCAGGCATACGTCACTCCTCCCAACAATACTGAAAGTGAAAGAGAAACTACATTTAACCAATCGTGTCGCTTCTTTCTTACAGTAGTTGTCAGGCTCTTAGGCATAGTCCAGAGCTATGCTATAGTTTTATATATAATATAGAGAGAGAGAGAGATGCAAAAACATTAGGATAACCAACTCGAGAAAAAAAATAACATTTTCATCTAAGCTTCTCCCTATCCCAAGAAGTAAATATATCGTGTGTCTGACTGATTCGAACAAACTGGTCAGTGTAAGGCTAGTCTAGACTACGTGTAGTCTGTCATGACAAGACAACCAAGCGATAATGTGTGTTGTGTGTTAAGTGGTCAGGTGAGAAAATATACACTGCCGTGGTTATTCAAGCATGTAAATCTACTTTAAACACACATTTTTTTCTTTGCTTACAATATTTAGATCTTTACTGCATCTATAGACAGTATAGACGAAGATATATTTCTTTTACGAGAATGTAAACTTTACTGTTATGTTTTCCGTTATTCAGCAGGTACTCGGAGTAGTAAAAGAATGTGTATCTATGCGTGACGTCATAGAAACTACGTGAAAATCTGACCGTTTTGGATGCGTATCAGAAAAACATCAATTACTAAGTTATTCTTGCAAATAAAAAGAAAAGAATAATATATTCATTATCTGTAGTCAAAACACATATTATATCAAAAAATGTCAAAACCATGGGAGTTTCCCTTTAATTTTAAATATATTATAAATAATAATTATATATTAATTATTATTATGAATATGATTATGATATATGATGATGATCCTACAGCTACAGTCTACACTACAGTTACACTGAGTGACTGAGTTACATACAGTATACAGCCCATTGCATGATTGGCATAGACATAGATCTAGAATTTTTATTCTAGATCTGATAGTACCATTCTGTCCATACTCACTCAACTCACTGTATTTGCCATACTCAAACGATAGTCTACTCTCTAGCCAAAGCATAGATCTACTACGATTACTATTACTAGATTCTAGATCTAGAATCTAGATCTAGTTCAGTTGGTGTTTAAAAGTAATAAAACTATTAAAAATAAAAGTGTTTTGTGTTTACAAATATTTTATACTAATTACTATAGTTATAGAATCTAGATCTAGACTAGATCTAGATCTATTTGTGTTGTCCTCTGGCTCTGGAATAAAATAAGACTAGTGATACTTAGTAACTTACAGTTACACCATAATGCCATATTAAATCCAGTCTATGTGTCTATAGATCATAGAAAGATAGATCTAGACTACGTTGCTTACTAGTAGATCTATAGTCTATAGTCTACTACTACTCTAGATTCTATATCTAGATCTCTACATCTATTATAGATCTAGACTCTAGATATCTCGATCATTTACTGCGCATGTCATTGAATACTACTGCAGTGTTATTATTTTGTATCAGTATCAGTGTTTTCACAGCTGGATTTTTTTTGTTGGATTTGAGTAGGCCTAAATTAGCCTTCGCCTTCAATTTCAAGATTGGCACCAACAGTTAAAAACAGTTTGCAAAAAAGCAGTCGCCACCACAGTGTATGTGCATAAACCAGGGATTGTAAAAATTATATCTCCGTTTGACTTTGACAAAAGAAATACATGGTGTCTAGATAAAAAAATAGATTTTATTTCCATGTATAATCTTCTATATATATAATTCTCAAAGTCGACAAAGTTCAAAAGTTCAGTCGAGCAAGCAACAAGTAAAATGGAAGATCCCATGGCGCAACATTGTGTTAATGGAAAATGGTGTATCCAAATCCACACTATTTTCCTTCACAAAATAGCATAATTATCATATATAATATAATACAGACGTTCATACTTAAAAAAGAAGATGATATGAACTTTAAACTGATCTAGATATAATAGATCTCTAATAGACTCTAGATTATGACTCTATATTTGAAACAAATTTTAAAATGTTTATTTTATTTTAACCATACTGACTCAAACTACCGAATTCAAGCAATTCCATTTTCCACGTCGTCCATGGTCTGCTAGAATTAGCACTATAAGGAAGATAAGGATCACGAGTACAAATTTGTCCTAGCATATAGTAATGAAACAAGGAATCTTTGTTCAGTGCGTGAAAAAAAAAAAGAGTTTAGAGTATAATTATTTTAAACTAAAACAAATGGAAAGTATAGATCTAGATCTAATCATCATTGTCCTTAGTTCTGCAACATATGCGACCACAGTGGGTCCGCACTTTCTTTGGACCCGTGCTAATTTTTAGGTGTATAAATTATTAAATTAAACCATTTTATAACATATAACATATAACAGATTTCCCGCAGCCTCTTGATTTATCTGGAGCCCCTGGAAATCTCCTGAAATGTTATTAAATATAGGCCTACGAAAAAGTCCTGGAAATCTTCGGAAATTATTAAAATCTTTTTGTAAAGTAAAAGTAAAGTTTAAAAAAAAATATCCTGAAATATATAGATAAAATTTATTATTTTCGCTTAATTTGTGATATTCTAAAGTGAAACCTGAGAGTAGACTCTATCTGTGTATTGTCGTTCTAGTTTCAAGAGTCTTACAACACAATATAATCTGGAAATACTTTTAATATTATGACAAATTGAGTAGAAGAGAATTATATACACCACTTTCTTTCACAAAGTACAAATGCTATTTCTTCGCTAGTTCCATTAGAGCATGGAATGGTTTGCCTGAGCTAGCCAGGAAAACCAGTGACTTGGCAGAATTTAAGTCACTGGTAAATATGCATGACTGAATGCATGACGCGTAGGACGTAATCATCTTCTTTTTTGAAGTAACGTCTGTATTATATAAGATAAGATAAGAAGACAAAATCCTCCTCTATGCTATGCTATTTTGTGAATGAAAAAAAATATATATAATAATATGCATATAATATATAATACATATATAATATGCTGCGCCATGGGATCTTCCCTTTTTTTCTTGTTGTTGCTTGGCTAAACTTTGAACTTTTGTCGACTATGAGAATTATATATATACCAGTCTATATAATAAATGAAAAACTGTCATGGAATCCCCATATTGATGAAACTATAAAAAAAAATCAAACAAAGCATTAGGGTTTATTAAAAGAAATTTCTATAAATCAAATAAGAACATAAAACTAAAATGCTATTTAACCTTGGTCAATAATAGAATATGCATCCTCTGTTTGGGACCCCTCAACTCAGGAAAACATCAGGAAACTGGAACAGACACAAAATAGAGCAGCGAGATTCATAACAAACGAATATTCACATTTCACTAGAGTAACACCTTTAGTAAAATAACTAAATTCCAAATGTGTGACCAACAATATCTAGTTATAGTGGACTATTATTCAAATTTCATAGAGGTAGAAAACATGCAGTTGACAACAACACATGCAATTATAAAGAAACTGAAAGTTTTATTTGCATGATATGGGGTGCCGAAAGTTTGTATATTTTATTCCGGACCTCAGTTCACATCGGAATATTTTTCCAAATTTATGATGGAATGAGGAGTGACTCATTTGAAATCCTCCCCAGGACACCATCAATCCAATGGAAAGGCTGAGTCAGCAGTTAAAATTTAACATAATGAAGAAATCTAGAGAATCAAATTCAGATGCTTATGAAGCTCTTCTGGAATTTAGAAATACTCCAAGACAAGACAAAAATCTAAGCCCAGCTCAGATGTTCTTTGGTCGGATGACTCGAACACTGATACCAAACAAAAGGAGTAACATTAAAGTTTCTACATGTCAAGAGAACATTATGAGAAGAAAAGGAAAACGTCAGATGAGTGCAAAAACATCTTATGATAAGAGGTCAAGAAATTTAAGTCAGCTGAGATCTGGACATCTGGTTTATTTCCCATCTCCGAATGACCCTACATGGAGACGGGAAAGAATCCAGTCTCAAGTCAACCTGAGAGCTTACATTATTCGAGGTGACAATGATGCATTGTACCAAAGAAATAGAGTGCATATCAATCCGAACAGAGAAACAGAACAACAAGATATATTCCCCGATACTGATGACAATTTACAGAACAATAGAACTCAGAATGAACACATTCGCCACTCATCAACTCATCATTCCTTGCGACCAAGGGATCAGTTGAAGAAACCGACAAGATTCAATGACTATGTGCTGCTTTTGGCAGACTTCAAGAACATGTGTGGCAACGGAGAGGACTCAGTTTAACCACAAAACTGAAAGTATACAGTGCTGTAGTTCTCCCGTCACTCCTATATGCATCAGAGTCATGGACCCTATACTCCCGCCACACCAAAAAGCTAAACTCCTTCCATCTACGCTGTCTAAGGAGTATCCATAAGGTGCGTTGGTCTGACCACATACCAGACACAGAAATTTTAAAGCTGTCCAACATGCACAGTACTAATGCGGCAGTAAAAAGGTCCCAACTATGATGGGCGGGACATGTAGTCCGCATGCCAGACAATCGCCTTCCCAAGCGGCTTCTGTATGGAGAGTTTTGTACAGGAAAGCGCTCCCAAGGCGGCCAATACAAGCGCTACAAAGACACCCTCAAGAGCTCCCTCAAGGAATGCGGTATCGACATACATGGCTGGGAAGCACTAGCTCTAGATCGCTCCGCATGGCGAGAAGCTGTGAGTTTGGAGTTTCAAGATTTGAAGCAAGAAAAGTGGCCAGTGCGATAGAGCGCCGAACCAACAGAAAGCAGAGAGAAAAAGCAGGCCCATCTGCAATTGACAAAACTCACACATACCACATATGCGGCCGGCTTTTTAAAGCGAGGATTGGACTTCAAAGCCATCTTCGAGTCCATAGGAAATGAGAGATGTGCTCATCTTCGTACACGAAGGAGGAGCTATATAATAAATACTAGTCGACCGGCGGCATAGCATACGCCGCTATTTTCCAGGTCCGGCCTTAGGCACAACATATGCGACCACAGTGGGTCCAGCACTTTCATTGGACCCGTGCTAATATTTTAGGTATATAAACATTTGTTTTTCTAAAGCAATTTTACATGAGTGCAATTCTATTCATAATATCTCGTAAATTAAGGTTAATTAGCCATTTTTAGCTCCATTCATAGAATTTTTATTCATGAATTCACGCATTCGCTTTACTTATAACAAGTAAATGGGAAGATCCCATGGCGCAGCATGGTGTGAATGGGAAATAATAAATCCAAATCCGCACTATTTTCATTCACAAAATAGCATAGCATATTTTTTTTACTTTAAAAAAGATTTTAATAATGTCCGGAAATTTCCAGGACTTTTTCGACTGGCGGCATAGCATTTAATAACATTTCAGGAGATTTCCAAGGGGCTCCTGGTAAATCAAGAGGCCGCGGGAAATCTGTTATATGTTATAAAATGGTTCAATTTAATAATTTATACACCTAAAATTTAGCACGGGTCCAAAAAAAGTGCGGGACCCACTGTGGTCGCATATTGTTGCAGTGCCTAAGGCCTGCCCTGCAAAATAGCGGCGTATGCTATCCCGCCGGTCGACTATCTTATCTTCTTATCTTATATAATACAGACGTTACTTCAAAAAAGAAGATGATTACGTCCTACGCGTTATGCATTTAGTCATGCATATTTACCAGTGACTTAAATTCTACCACGTCACTGGTTTTCCTGGCTAGCTCAGGCAAACCATTCCATGCTCTAATGGCACTAGGGAAGAAAGAGCATTTGTACAGATTTGTCCTAGCATATGGGACGAGGAATGTGCCTTTATCTTTGTGTCTTTCTGAGTATTTTATTAAGTTTTGTTTTTGTATTTGGAGATTATGGTTCAGTGTTTTGTGTATAATTGCTACTTTACTCTTAAGTCTTCTATCCTGAAGGCTTTCTAAATTTAGTGATTTTACTAAAGGTGTTACTCTTTTTTCTGAGTATCAGTTAATGATCTAGAAGCATATGCTATTGGACTGCCATCTTGTAATAACGCTGCTCCCAACCCATTTTGGCTACTATCTGCTTGCAATGTAAGCTCTTTGTTTGGGTCAAAATATATCAGTGTGCCATGAGTAGATATTTTCTGTTTTATCTTGTTGAACGCTCGTGTGCATTGATCAGACCAAACAAATGGTGTGTTCTTTCTGATCAGCTCTGTTATGGGTTGTAAATCTGTCGACAAGTCTGGAACAAATCTTGCAAGATATTGAACCATGCCACAGAATCTTCTGACCGATGAGATATCTTTTGGAGCATTCAAACCCGAAATCGCAGATAATTTTTTCGGATCTGGTTTTATTCCTGCTTCTGTAATAATATGACCCAAAAAATTAATTTCAGTTGTTCTGAAAACAGATTTTTCGTGATTCAGTTTATGCGGCCGGCTTTTCAAAGCGAGGATTGGACTTCACAGCCATCTTCGAGTCCATAGGAAATGAGAAATGTGCTTATCTTCGTACACGAAGGAGGAGCTATATTTGGAGGAGGTTGATGCAGCACTTCTGTCTTTTTTTACATTAATGGTGAGTTCAAAATTTGTGCAGGCATTGGCGAAGAGGGACAGGCTCTTTTGAAGGTCTTCTTCGTTT
This sequence comes from Biomphalaria straminea, assembly GCA_021533235.1. Taxonomy (NCBI): domain Eukaryota; kingdom Metazoa; phylum Mollusca; class Gastropoda; family Planorbidae; genus Biomphalaria; species Biomphalaria straminea. The sequence continues at coordinate 199,148 of JADKLZ010000687.1, forward strand.
GCAGCGTTTAGGGCACAGTCATCTGCAAATAGCAGGTCTCTGATGCAGTCGATGTTTACCTTGGTCCTTGCCTTGAGTCTCTGAGCATTAAATAAGCTTGCATCGGTGCGATACCGTATGTCAACTCCAAAACTTTCTCTGCAAAAGGCATCTTTCAGCATGGCGGTGAACATTAAGCTGAAAAAAAGCTGAAAAGTGTTGGAGCCAGCACACAGCCCTGCCTCACGCCATTTGAGACAGGAAAAAGCTTGGAGTAGTCTCCGTTGTCTTGAACTCTTGCTAGCATGTTATCATGGAATTGGCATTAATTAAAGTACTTCTAAAAGTGGAACCCGATAGTATACTCTATCTGTGTATTGTTGTTCTAGTTTCAATAGTCTTAGACACAATAATCTGGAAATACTTTTAATATTTTGACAAAAATTGAGAAGAAGAGAATTATATAAACACCACTTTCATTTACAAAATAGTGCGGATTGGGATGCACCAATTCCCATTCACACCGCGTGCTGCGCCATGGAATCTTCCCAATTACTTGTTGCTTACTCGGCTGAACTTTTGAACTTTTGAGAAATATATATATACTAGTTGACCGGCGGCATAGCATATGCCGCTATTTACCAGGGCCGGCGTCCGCAGTGGGGACCGCATTTCATAGGACACGCAATTTTATAGGACCCGCTCTAATTTAAAGTGTAAAAATTATTAAATTAAGCCATTTTATTACTTACAACAGATTCCCCGCGCCATCCTGTCGATTTAACATCCCTATAATTATTTGTCTGTTAATTATATAAGCTATTGCTTTAAAAGAAATCAAACACATTTTTAACAAAATATAGTCATTTATAACGCTGTTAACCATCAAGCTGTAAGGGAAATAAGT
>JADKLZ010000687.1:200043-258608 GCA_021533235.1 Biomphalaria straminea
ACAAACACAATAGCACACTACAGACTGAAAAGATAAAATATAATTTTTAAAAAGTCGAAGAACAAAACTCCACTTGTCTCTCTAACCTTGCTAATGCTTTTTTTTTTCCACCACAATTGTTCACAAATACTCGTATTAAAGGTCTTTTGCAAGTCAATTGATTTTTTTTATTACAGTATTATAGAGTATTTGTGCTCCAGAAAACTTTTCTCTTAGACTATTAAATACATAAATAATTCGAGTTTTAAATATGGTTCTAATTTTTCGCATTATAAAATAAGTAAAGCCAATGCGTTAAAAAAATGATTAATGGAGCTAAAAATAGATTACTTGTTGTTGTTGGTGGTGCATTGTGTTTTTGTTGCCGGTCTGACCTAATTCTTTTGAGAAATATAATATAGATATTTTATCTTTTCAGTCTGTAGTGTGCTATTGTGTTTGTCTCTCTAACCTTGCTAATAGACTATCTATAGAGCTACATTGGTCAGTGTCAAAATGGCGACGCCCTTTGCATTGGAACTTTGAAGGAAAATGGAATCTAAAATCTAGATCTAACAGAAGTAGACCTAGAGTATAGAACTATTCCATATATATCTTTTTATCTAGATTTAAGTTACTAGAGATCTAGGTAGTGCTAGATCTATTAATGTAGGAGGTGAGATATATTCAGAATCAGTTTTTTTTTTTTTTGTGAAACTTTTACTTTACATCCGATACATCGTAACATGTGTATCCTATTCTAATTCCAAGGCCCCTAACAGTACGAGAGTAACTGCCTAAGCCTAGCCTAAGCCCAAGAGTTAGAGTGCCCTAACCTACTAGTAAGTAACTAGATTCTAGTAGTACTAGATCTAGATTTAGGTTTTCAGGTCAAAAAGACTTAATAAACTCAATTATTTGGCAACTGTCTTAGTGTCTATATAGATGCAATAGAATAACTTAGACTTATAGTCTTCTTATAGTTATAGACCTCTATAGATCTATGTCTTAATAAAAAATTAATTAGACTTAGATCTATGTCTTAGACTAAGGCCAGTAAGGCTTAGATTGTAGATCTATAATTTTTATTAGAATATTAGATAATGATCATCATGTGATGATATTATCATCATGATTATGATGATAGATCTATCATCAGATATGAATATGATCTAGATAGATGAAATAGATCTAGTAAAGTCTTGTATATATTTCACACCGACTTTGGGAACTAGGCCAATTTTTTATTTTATTTTTTTATTAGGTCAAGGTTTAACTTACAAAAAAAAACTAAAAGGAGATTCTTATTCTGCAACTAAAGGACTATAAGTTATATAAGAAAAGCAGTGTTTCTTTGAATTACCACTCATAGTATTATAGTCAAGATTTTATTTTAAAATACAGCAGGTCACTCCATGCTTCTATACGGCAAGCAGTTTTTGTGCTTTCCCCTTCAGCGCACACCGAGTCCTTTCAATAATCACTACTTATGTAATTGCTAATAAATTACATCTTTATTAATTAAAAATTATTTAGATTGTATTAAAAGAAGTAGAATCACTTATGCAATATGAATTTATAGTCTTTTGCCTCATATTGCCTCTCTCTCTCTATATATAAAAACTATATATATATATTGTTACGAATCTCTCTCTCTCTACTATCCAGACTCTCTGCAAACTCAATACAGCGAACTTCAAAGAACCTCACAACTCAGGGCTCAAAAGTATCAGTCATTTTAATTTCAAATACATCACAATAGGCAATAAGAAACACTGTACAACACATAGCCTTGCTCCGGACTTCACACACCGTGCTGGTTCTGACTTCGCCTCGTCCCGTTCACATTGCGAGGTATCGTGAAGTGCGTCGATTCTGACACACTCGCTCTTATGTAGTCTCTCTACTGGCCTTCTCGAACTTTCTTGATCTTGACCACTCCAGTTGATCACTTTCGCCGTGACATTCGTGCGTTTTCGTCCATGCCAAACTGGCGTGTATTGTCACTGGTCACAGTTGACCGCTCTTACTGTGCTGAACTGGGGCGATTTGGGTAGGCTAAAACACACACACATAGCACTACCAATGTCTGTGTCAACAGGTTCGCAACTATATATATATATATATATATATATATATATATATATCTTTTATAGTTTATTTATTTATATACCTATATTATATGTAATCTATGTGTAGCAACAGACAGAAATAAATCTCTATTATATGGATTATAGACCTAGACATTAATTATATATATTATATTATAATTTAATAAACATATTTGATATTTTCCCCTCCCTCCCATAGATGCTTATATAAATTCTTTTCATGACTCTCTCCCCCTCCCTCCCCCCTGCTGCCTGTTTGATAGGTTGTGACACTACATGCTTATTATATATATTAGTGTATACCTCTCTTCACCGCCAGCTCACCTGGGGTGATCCCCTGCAGTGGGCATGGTCTCTGGCTTCAAATTAGCAGCCCTCACTTTTTCTTTCATTCATAACTTATATATATTCTAGATTTATCTTGATCTAGGTCATGTTTATTCATTGAAAAAATCATAGTAAGACATAGATTTACTAATCCCAATTTGAATTTGCGAAATACAACAATCTCGTACTGGCTAACACACTAGGATTCCACAAAAAATCGCGTATATCCACATGGCACAGTCCTAATGGAGAACACCACAACCAGATCGACTATATCATGGTGCAACAGCGTTTTAAGACAAGCATCCATACAGCCAAAACAAGAAGTTTTCCTGGAGCTGACATTGGAAGCGACCATGACCTTGTTATGATGACCTTCAAACTACACCTAAAAAAGGTAATAAAACAAGGACCTACCAGGATAAAATTTGACCTGGACAAGCTGAAAGACCCCAGGGTAGCCGCCATATTCGAGGCACAAATAGGAGGACGCTTTGCAGCCCTCAATATCTTGGACCCCAATGACCAGGATATCAACACACAGGTTGATATGCTAAACACGGCAGTCACAGAAACTGCCCGGGAAGTACTAGGGAGGCTCCGCCCGCCCAAAAAACCCTGGGTAACAGAGGATATACTCCAACTCTGTGACAAGAGACGGGAGCTTAAAGGGAAAAAGTTGTCTGACCCAAAATATGACCTCGAATACAAAAACGTCAACAAACGGATTAGAAAGGGAATGAAAGAAGCAAAGGAAAAGTGGATAGAGAACAAATGCAAAGAAATTGAACTGGGACTAAACAGGAATGACAGTAAAAAAGCATATCAACTAGTGAAGGACCTCACTACCTCAAAGCATGGAAGAACCAACACGATACATGACAAAAACAATAGGTGCCTAACTGAGGAAAAAGATGTGTTAAAAAGATGGACGGAATACTGTTCAGAACTGTATAACTTCGAAATCTCAGGAGATACAGAGATACTAAATGTCCCGTCAGTTTCCAACATGGACGACTATCCGATTCTTCGCTCGGAAGTAGCAGCAGCAGTAAAAGCCCTGAAAAAGGGAAAAGCGGCCGGAGTTGACAACATTCCTGGTGAACTTCTACAAGCGGGAGGAGAAACCATGATAAACGCACTCTATACAATTTGCAACAAGATCTGGCAATCAGGAGAATGGCCCAAACCCTGGACCCAGTCACTCATCATCACTCTTCCAAAGAAAGGCAATTTACAACTATGTCAAAACTATCGCACCATCAGCCTCATAAGCCACCCCAGCAAAGTGCTGTTAAAAATTATATTAAATCGACTAAAACCGATAGCAGACAAAATCATATCTGAAGAACAGGCGGGTTTTAGACATGGTCGCAGCACAACAGAGCAAATCCTAAACCTCAGAATACTCTGTGAAAAATATCTCCAACACCAAGAGAATCTTTTCCATGTCTTTATTGATTTCAAGAAAGCTTTCGATCGAGTATGGCACAGGGCACTCTGGGCGACAATGGAAAAATATAACATTAACACAAACATAAACAAAGTTATCCAGAACCTATACAAGGATGCCACCAGTGCGGTGTACTTCAACAACAATATTGGGGAATGGTTCAAAACCACAGTTGGAGTAAGACAAGGCTGCCTCCTTTCACCAACACTCTTCAATATCTTCCTTGAAAGAATAATGGAAGATGCTCTCGAAGGATTTGAAGGTACTGTAAGCATTGGAGGAAGAAAAGTTACAAACTTGCGCTTCGCAGATGACATTGATGGCCTAGCAGGGACAGAAGACGAACTAGCCGACCTAGTGATGCGCATTGACAAGACTTCAGCAGCTTATGGCATGCAAATAAATGCAGAAAAAACCCAAATCATGACCAATAGTCAACAGGGCTTTAAAAAGGCCATCAGTATTGGAGGCGAAAAGCTAACTAGCGTTAGCAGCTTTAAATACCTCGTAGCTATTGTCTCGGATGAGGGAACAAAGCCCGAACTAATGGTCCGAATAGCACAGTCCACAGCGGCCCTTTCTAAACTCAAGTTGATATGGAAAGACAAAGGCTTAGCCCTCGGCACCAAAATCAGACTGATGCGCTCCCTGGTCATGGCCACATTTCTATATGCTTGTGAGTCTTGGACGCTGACTGCAGAGCTAGAGAGGAGGATCCTAGCAATGGAAATGAGATGCTACAGAAGGATCCTAGGCATCACATTTAAAGACCGCATCACAAATCAAGAGATTAGAGACAGGGTTACTGCAGCGATCGGACCCCATGATGACCTGCTAAATACTGTGAAGAAACGAAAACTTAAAATGTATGGCCATGTAACAAGATCTTCGGGACTCGCTAAGACCTTCCTCCAGGGAACAGTTCCAGGAAAAAGAAGAAGAGGCAGACAGAGAAAGCGGTGGGAAGACAACATCAAAGAATGGACAGGCCTACCATTGAACGAGGTTTTAATCAGGGCAAAGGATAGAGAGGATTGGAGAAAGATGGTCCACATGTCTTGCTTGGCGCCCCAACGGTCCACCAGACTAAGGGATAGGTAACAGGTAACAGGTAATCCCAATAATATTTCTTATTACGATTTTACCTTGTGCACTATTGGAGAATGTGTAAAATTCAGTATTATTGATGAAACACCCCCTTTTTAAAATTTTATTTAACAGCTAAAAGTATAAATGTGATTGGAATGTCTTTCTAAAGATGTTTGGAAGCTTATTTTGATATATCCATCAGCCTATGATCAAATAGGCTCATAATATAGCCTTCATCCCTTATAGGGTTATGGGTTATGGGTATGAATTGCCGGGGGAGGTTAAAACAATAGCTTTACATACATGGTTTCCGAGAATCTCAAAAACTGCCCTCTGCTTTGGAAAAGCGGAACAAAAATACAGGAGTTTATCTAAAATTGGACATGCGCAGTCCCGAAACATCGTTTTAGCTCCAAACATAAAAACAAATGAGTTATAAACAAAAAAAGCGACCTGTTTACTGAACAAGAATCGGATGAGGTGTGCCATATACAAGACTCAACTATATATAGTAAATGATAGTCATGATAGATCTAGTAGTCTAGTAGTATTAGATCTAGTAGAAGATTCTATCATTTATCATCTATGTCAGGGGTGGGCAAATTACGGGACGCTGGCCACATGCGGCCAGCTGAAGTGTTTTATGCGGCCCGCGAAAGCCTAAATGAATCATTGTAAATATGTATAGACATTATTGAAACTTTTGATTCTTATCATTTGTGATGAAGAGGCTAAAGGCTAAAGAAACATTGTCTCCAAACGTCTAGTCGCAGTTTTAAAAAAAAAAAGATTATATTTAATAGCAATACCATTTAAATTCAGTAAAAGACATAAGTCCTGGCAAGTATTTATTCAATGCTATAAGAACTGTTTGAAAGAGTTGGGTTGGCTTGTACAAGATGGCAATGATAACAACTGATGGATATTTGACTGAGAAAAACAACTTTTTGAATTCAATAAAGAAAATATCCCAACCATAAACTAGTAACTGGAAAGTTTACACATAGCTACATTAAATTAAGAAAATTGAGAGGGAAATACTAAGCATACTTATATTATATTATTATGATCAGAGGCCGTCCCTAGGCATAGTCAAGGTTCATGATTGTTAAATGGCTCGTACAGGAACAACAGTTTGATATTACAGAAAAGGAATAGCGAAATTTGTACTCAATGTTATTGTTTGAAGCACACTAAGTCTTTAAAAAATGGCAAAATTTTATTTTTTTCTTTATTTTGTATATTCTTATTTTATTCGGGGCCACCAAATTCACTTCACCTATGACCTCCAATTGTCCAAGGCCGGTCCCAACTGCTAGTTCCGAAAAGTATTTGAAGATTCGGAATTAAAACATTCTGATGTTCGGTAACACAGTTGCATTCACTGGCCAATCATTAGATTCAATATCTAAAGGAAAAAAATATTAATTGTTAGGTTCCTTGATGGACATTGACTCTGACAAGAGTTGAAGAAGGACATTGTGCTTATCATCGGAAGCATTGTAGTTTGTTGTTTGAACATGAAATGTGTGGAGTATGTGCATCTTAAATCTTTTCAAACAAAGCATATATATATATTTGCAGCCCGCCTAGTCCCCAAATTTCATTAATGCGGCCCTCAGTTGAAAAAGGTTGCCCACCCCTGATCTATGTAGATCTGTAGTCTGTAATTAATAGTTATAGATCTAGTTAGTTATAGTGTAGTATTATTATTTAGATCTAAGTCAAGACTCTCTCAAAAACTTAAACTCTAATAAAGACAAAACACAAAGTGTGACAAAGTAATAACTCACTCACCAGTGCCAGTGTCGCAAGTGAGTCTGAGTGTGCCACTGTTACTGTTTTTGTTAGTGTTACTACCAGTCTACTGGGCTAACTGGGCTCTACTAAAACTTTAGGTAAGACTATTGTGACTGTTTTAGAGCAGTGAGATTCATAACGTCATAACAAACGAAGAATATATTCACATTTGACTAGACTTGACAAGAGTAACTAAGAGTAAGAGTAGTAACACCTCTAGAGCCTAGTTCTAGGCTTTAGAGCCTTTGCCTTTAGTAAAATAACTAAACTGTCTAAACCAAGAAATTTATAAAGCCATTCAAGATAGAAGACTCAAAAGTAAAGTAGCAGTTATTAAATACACAAGACACTGAACCATAATCTTCAAATACAAAAAAAACAACAAAATTTAATAAAATACTCGGAAAGACACAAAGATAAAGAATAAAGGCATATTCCTCGTCCCATATTGCAAGGACAAATCTGTACAAAAATGCTCTTTCTTCCCTAGTGCCATTAGAGCATGGAATGGGTTGCCTGAGCTAGCCACGAACACCAGTGACTTGGCAGAATTTAAGTCTTTGGTGAATGACTGAATGCGTAACGTATAGGACGTAATCATTTTCTTTTTTGAAGTAACGTCTGTATTATATAAATATACTAGACAGATATTACCCGCGGGTCTTCATTCGCGTATCACTGTTGATGTGGTCACTAAGAGTGTTTTCAAACAAAATAATAATGTTATAAGTAAAACGAATGCGGAATTCGTAAATGTAAAAATAGTATTAATGTAGATATAAAGTTAGCTACTCGGCATAAATCCATTTTTCAAATAAAAACATTTGCTTGTACTACTTGTAGACCTACATATATTTGATTGAAATAGGAAATGAAAAGACTTTATTATGTACCAGTTTAACTGTGGGGTCTGCATTTGTCTTCGTGTCGAACTGCTATATTAAAGATTGTATATTATTTAAAATTATTATGTTTAAAGTGCAAGTTAATAAGTAGATCTAGACTTTCTTCATTAAAAGTATAAACAATCGTATATTTAAGAGAGTAAAATATTGAACTTTCAATGATTTAAATTTGAAAATAACGCATAATTGACCTTATTGAATGTATTAGTCAAAAGCCTACAATGTTTTTAATTTTATTTAGAACCAAAAGTTCATGACCTCAATACGCCTTGCCTTGGTGAATATTGTAGGCGTGTAGTCAACAAAAAGCTATACAATATATATATATAAATTATATGTTAAAATGAAATCAAACGCATGAATGTGTTTATATAACATTATTAGTTTAATTTTATGTAGCTCTAGATCTAGAATCTAAATAATTTCAATGCCACAGCAATGTCGTCAATAAATAAAATTTTTAAGCCTATTATAGTAAAACACTATTAACACTGTGAGCTCGACCTAGATTTAGATACATTAGCAATATTTGAATAGTGTGTTGACCTAGACACATTAGCCGTATTTCATTTGCTCTGCGCATGCCTGACCTTCTTTTTTTTTTTTTTAATTAGATTTACCCCTTTCATGAATGATACTATTTGAATATATCTAAACACCGCTTCGGAGGTTTAGCGAACGAATGTATGAAAAATGCTTTAGAAAAACAAATTTTAATGTTAATTTGATAAAAATATGGAATGAATAGACTATAATTAGTATGTTTATATGTTACAGCATAAAACTATCTTTGTGAATAGGAAATATATCATCGTAGAGTTGAATTAGAGTTTTAGACCTAGCATTGGAAAGATTTTTAACATTACAATACTGTGTAATGAAAGATTGTTCGTATGGAAATCTGAATGCGCAGTTATAAGCCCGGGCCCGTAGGTACTTTAACAAAAAATTCAAAATAAATATATAGCAACAGAAACTACCTAGTAATGTAGAGCTTGCTGAGAGGATTACAATGATACCAAATTTATCTTTCTATGTTATATAGGAGCAAAGTTATGCGGTTTTATGTGTTGACAAAAGGACTATAGAAAATATAAAAAAACTGTGATAAAAAAATGAATTTTTTTCATTATCTCATCATAACTTTATAACTGTACCGTAATAGATAGAAGCTTGAAATTTGAAGCACATCTACCCCATTATATGGTTTTTAATTTGATTATTTCACTTTATTATGTACCAGTTTAACTGTGGGGTCTGCATTTGTCTTCGTGTCGAACTGCTATATTCACCAAAGACTTAAATTCTGCCAAGTCACTGGTGTTCGTGGCTAGCTCAGGCAACCCATTCCATGCTCTAATGCACAGCCACGGGAAACGCTGTATTCCTCACTAATCTTCGGACTCGAAGACAAGCCTATTATTATTTCACCTCACATGCAGCTAACATTGATTCACAGCTAATTCAATTGTTTGAAAATTGACTTCGATCCTTTTTCTAGAATGCCGTTTGGTAGAAACTTTCCCAGCTTTATAATATTTTAAAATATAATGTAAAATAACACATTGATAGCATTCTCTCCACTAGGTTGATCAAAGATAAGCTGTTAAACAATGCATAAATCATTTATACTTCATATTCACGCGTCGCTGCATCATTGAGTGACTTCATTAAACATCATCAGGATGGGGCCAATTTTACCTAATAATCTGATTTCCTTTTATATTTTGTGTACCTAAGTATATTCAGTATAGAAAAAAAAGATTTCTAACACTACTCTTTAATAGAAATATTGATTTTAATACTATAGTCATAGATTGTTATGGTAATTATAATTATTCTACTTAACCATTTCGAAAAATAGCCTAATTTGGCATCATTTTTAACACGTTGGGGAAGTTTTTTTTTAATTTTGGGGGGAAAATTTAAATAAAAAATGATGAAATAACAAACTTTAAGCATAAATCTAGGTCTAAATTCAATAAAAAAATTACCAAGCTTGCTTAAAAATGATATTAAATGCAAAATCATTCTTGCCAATGACTTTACTTTAAATTTTCTAAATAAAAACGATTTTTATTTATTGACAATGTGGTATCATTCAAAAGCTTAGGAATCTTCCTTTAAGATTAGCACAAGGGTTTTTAAAAAATGAAGCCAATGTAAAAACAACAATCAATCAACTAGCACCATGGGTTTGAAAGTCTAGCCATTCTGTTTCAAAACTATATAGCTGCTAGTTAGCAGTTTATAGGTCAGTAGAGAAAGGTTTGTCAAAGTACCTACATGAGTTATAAGGAACGAATTTATGTAAAAAATGCTTTTGAAACACAAATTAGAAAATTAATTTTATTAAATAATGAAATCAATGGACTTTCTTTTGTATTTTCAAGTATCAAAGTAAAAAACTATAAATGCAAAGTGTATTTCTTAAATTAAATCTATATCTAAATCCTTTCGATCTTTTCTCATGTCAACATTGTAAACAAAGCCTAGATCCATAAAATTCCATAGCTGTAAAAGAGTTGGTCAGCTTTATTTTTTTTTTAGGGTCTTAAAATTGTTTTAGGGCTACAATACATACACTACAGACTAAGTTAGTACCCAAGGAACATTTCTGCCAAGTTTTATCAAGATTGGTTAAACAGTTTTGATTTCCATTCGGCTCATACATACATACATACCCACATACATACGCCCAGGGCCGGTCTTAGGCCACTGCAACCCATGCTTTCATAGGCACCCGTGCAATGCAAATTCTAGGTGTAAATTATTAAATTAAACCATTTTAACTTATTATTAAAGTTCCTGGAATTCTCCTGCAATTATAAAATATAATGAAAGTCATGAAAATCTCCAGATTACAATCTTCGGAAAATGATAATATGCAAAGCTCCTTAAAACAGACAAAATTGTCATTTCGGGGTGTCATTAAATATGGAAAACGCGAATCCTACTCTTGATCAAACAAAAACAAAAAAAAAAAAGAAACTGCATTGTCAGTTTTCATTTAATAAAAATATAATAATAAGCATAATTGTAACCAAAACAAGAAGCTTAAAAACTTAATTTACTTTAGTAGTAACTGACATACAGTATATATATATATATCTATATATATAATCCTCTAAGTAAAAGGTCAAACAACAACATGCAAGCAACAAGTAAATAGGGAAGATCCCATGGTGCACCACGGTGTGAATGGACCCAATACGCACTATTTCATTCACAAAATAGCATAGACATAAATAAATATAGACTGGAAAAAGTAAGTAACTTCGTATAACTTGAAAACACATGTATATATATTTACTATTGAATAATGATTTCTAAATTATGAAAAAAATAAAAATTGCATGATCCTCATTCTTAGAGATTAAACACATTTTATAGACATAAAATAAAGTACACACAATTGTACTGCACAAATTTTGTTTCATAAAACTCTCTTATGAATTTGTGTAGCGAATGGAAGGGAGGTTAAAAAAGTGGAAGCCTGAAGAGATTATATTGTGTCGTAAGACTCTTGAAACTAGAACGACAATACACAGATAGATACTACTCTCAGGTTTGACTTTAGCGCTGGAAATCTGTTATATCATGTTATAAAATGGTTCAATTTAATAATTTATACACCTAAAAATTAGCACGGGTCCAAAGAAAGTTCGGGACCCACTGTGGTCGCATATGTTGTTGTATTTTTTTATTCATGAATTCACTTATAACAAGTAAATGGGAAGATCCCATGGCTCGATTATAGAACTTCTCTTCGCAGAGATAGTTTTATGCTTTAGCACATGAACGTACTAATTATAGTCCATTTAATCAAATTTACATTCAAATTTGTTTTTCTAAAGCATTGTTACATGAGTGCAGCTATATTCTTAAAATCCCTTAAATTAAGGTCAATTAGCCATTTTGTTAGCTCCATTCATAGTATTTTTCATTCATGAATTCACGCATTCGCTTTACTTATATCAAGCAATCGGGAAGATCCCATGGCGCAGCATGGTGTGAATGGGAAATAATATATCCAAATCCGCACTATTTTCATTCACAAAATAGCATAGCATATTTTTTTTTTTTACTTTAAAAAGATTTTAATAATGTCCGGATATTTCCAGGACTTTTTCGACCGGCGGCATAGCTTTAATAACATTTCTGGAGATTTCAAGGGGGCTCCTGGTAAATCAAGAGGCCGCGGGAAATCTGTTATGTTTTATAAAATCTTATCTTATATAATACAGACGTTACTTCAAAAAAGAAGATGATTACGTCCTACGCGTCATGCATTCAGTCATGCATATTTACCAGTGACTTAAATTCTGCCAAGTCACTGGTTTTCCTGGCTTGCTCAGGCAAACCATTCTGCTTAGGCAAACCAAATGGTTCAATTTAATAATTTATACACCTAAAAATTAGCACGGGTACAAAGAAAGTTCGGGACCCACCGTGGTCGCTTATGTTGTAGTATTTTTTATTCATGAATTCACTTATAACAAGTAAATGGGAAGATCCCAAGGCACAGCATGGTGTGAATGGAAATGGTGTATCCAAACCAGCACTATTTTCATTCACAAAATAGCATAGACATAAATAAATATAGACTGGAAAAAGGAATTAACTTCATGTAACTTGATTTAATAATTTATACACCTAAAAAATTAGCACTGGTCCAAGGAAAGTGTGGGACCCACTGGGGTCGCATATGTTGTAGTGCCTAAGGCCTGCCCTGGAAAAAAGCGGCGTATGCTATGCCGCCGGTCGACTAGTATCTATATATATTTCTCAAAAGACAAGTTCAAAAATTCAAACAAAAACAAGCAACAACAAGTAAATAGGGAAGATCCCATGGCGCAGCACAGGGTGTGAATGGAAATTTGTGCATCCCAATCCGCACTATTTTGTGAATGAAAGTGGTGTTTATATAATTCTCTTCTTCTCAATTTTTGTCATAATATTAAAAGTATTTCCAGATTATTGTGTCCTAAGACTATTGAAACTAGAACAACAATACACAGATAGAGTATACTCTCAGGTTTCACTTTAGAAAGTACTTTAATTACGCACATTCGTTCATTAGACATGATTATGAAAGGTAACTAATCTCTCTATACCTAGATCTAGATCTATATCTAAAACTCGAATTCAACTCTAAGATTATAGAACTTCTCTTCGCAACTATAGTTTTATGCTTAAGCATAAAACTACTAATTATAGTCCATTCATTTCATTTTTTAATCAAATTAACATTCAAATTGTTTTTTTTTAAAGCATTGTTACATGAGTGCAACTCTATTCTTAATATCGCGTACATTAAGGTCAATTAGCTATACTTAGCTCCATTCATAGAATTTTTTATTCATGAATTCACGCATTCGCTTTACTTATAACAAGGAAATGGGAAGATCCCATGGCGCAGCATGGTGTGAATGGGAGATACTATATCCAAATCCGCAATATTTTCATTCACAAAATAGCATAGCATATTTTTTTTTACTTTAAAAAGATTTTAATAATGTCCGGAAATTTCCTGGACGCTTTCGACCGGCGGCAAAGCATTTAATAACATTTCAGGAGATTTCCAAGGGGCTCCCGGTAAATCAAAAGGCAGCGGGAAATCTGTTATAAAATGATTCAATTTAATAATTTATACAACTAAAATTTAGCACGGGTCCAAAAAAAGTGCGGGACCCACTGTGGTCGCATATGTTGCAGTGTCTAAGGCCTGACCTGCAAAATAGCGGCGTATGCTATCCCGCCGGTTGACTAGTACATCTAAATCTATCTCGATCTCTTAGGGGAAAAAAAAAAACAACAAAAGTGATGTTTTGCTAGTCAATAGTAAATCTAAAAAGCAGATCTGAATGTTTATCTTTTTTTTTGTTGGAAAACTACTGTAGATGGCTCGTAAAGTTATTTGACAGTGATTTAATACTTTGTAAACTATAAATAAAATGCAAAGACAAATTTAATTTTTTATACAAAATCTTAATTTTCACTTTTTATCCTTATCACAACCCAAATTAGGCCCCGCTGAATCCCTTTCGCATAGGGCCCCGCAACCTGTAGGACCGGCCCTGCATACGCCTTTCTTTTCCTTTTATAGTATAGATAAAATAAGATAATCTAGTCAAATCCGATCTAGATCTAGATGATAGAGACTTAGAGTCTACTGTCTAGTGTCTAGTTAAGTTACTTGAATAAAAAAAAATGCTAATGGAGTTTAACCATAACCATGGGTAGATTACATACTAAAGCTGAAAAAGACATTTGTTACAACTAATAGCTACTGTTCTTAAGTTTTTGATATTTTTGAATTGATTTACAATATTTGTGTATCATTTTGCAGGTAAATCATGAATTTGAATAAATTAGTAGAGAACTTTGCCAGATTGGCTGTGGGTAGACTTTGTAATTCTTCACTCCAAGTGTCTAGTAGGTAAGAGTAAGTTTTGGAAATAAAACATCTCATCAATATCATGTTGCAACTGTTATCATTCATTTTCAAAATCGTTAGAAGAATTTCAATTTGGCTTATTACTACACACGTAACAGTTTAATGTAATATTTCAATTATTTTCATTTTTCTTTTTTTTTTTTTTTTTTGTCAGTAGTCTCAGTTTTTATGTAGTGAAGTATTTTAATAAGATCAGATATATATATATACATATATACCTAGTTTGATGTAAAGATGTTCGAAATGCTATTGAAAATGAAATAAATATTTATTATTTTTATGATGGAAAGAAATGTTTCTGTAAATGTCTAGGAACAAGAATTAAACTTACATCTGACTAGACCTGGCTAATTAGCGTTTTGAGCTTATAAATATATAAAAACATTTGATCATCAAAACTGGTTATTATTCCATACTTTAATATTAATATTTTACCCCCACTCAGAACTTTAGTAAACCATGCTGATAAATTTCTTTTAAAATAGTTTTTTTATTGTGAGGCAATGACAAAAGGCTCATGATTAAGCAGTAAATTTAATGTATACTGTTAATTTTATTTTGAAGGCAGCATACAGTAAGACTTTTGTCATCTCAAAGATCTATAATTTGATGTTAAAGATTGTCAAAAATTCTTTGCAGCGATTTTTATAAGGGTTCTAACCTGGTTTATATCAAAATATAGCCTTTTTAGGATGCTAGAGATTTTTAAAAATATTATTTTAACTAAAAAATTAAAAACTACAGAATTTGCAAGCAATAAGGAGGAAAGTTAAGTCAAAGAAACTAAAAAAAAAAAAGCTATGATGGAAAGTGCCGAAATATGTACCTTACAACAAACCACGTAAACCAACATCTCAGGATAACTGTAGAGTGAAGACATCAAAAATATTGTCACTGAGGACGGCAATGCAAAATTGTGGTCACAAATTAAAAGTAAACTGTCACAGATGAGTGAATCACAAGCTACATAGACCCACACTTAGTATATATGGTGCCATAAATTGTGAAACATTTTTAAAAATCACATCTAACACAGATACAAGAAAGTGCTAACAAATCTTTGAAAAAAAAAGAAAAGAAATATTTATTATGAACAAATTACAGGAAAAAAAAGTTGTATAATCTATGATGTCACTACCAACATATAATTTTAGCATCTGAAAAGGGCAAAGCAGATATAGACTTTTTCTGTAAGAAAATTTGAATAAGTGATATATATATATATATATATAGTATTGTAAAGTAGCATCTTTACAGCCCTCAGACAATGCCGCCTGCGCTGGCTTGGATGTGTTTGCCGGATGGAGGACAAATGCATCCCGAAAGTCATCCTCTACGGACAACTTGCGACTGGCTCAAGAAAAACTGGTTGCCCCACCTCCGTTACATAGATGTAATAAAAGGAGACCTCAAATCAGTGAACATCAATACTGACCATTAGGGAAGACATAGCTCTAGACCACACCAGATGGAGAGAGACAGTGACCAAGAAAGCTATGGACAGCGAAAGAACATGGGCTTCAGCTATGGAAGAAAAAGGGGGACTATGCGAAAAATGGCCAGCTCCATTACCACTGAATCGAAAACCCCCTTAACTTGCGATATTTGTGGACAGGAGTGTCTCTCCAAAATAGGGCTCCACAGCCACATGAGGAAGTGTGCGAGATGATCCATAGCCATTCTACCACTGAAGGAAGCCAATGAAAGTAGCACCAGAACATGTCCCTCAAAACAAAATTCTTTAAGTCGCCTTAAAATAACCCTCTCAGCAAAAACCTAAATAGAGAACTGCCTGATCTGCAAACCATTGTGCTTGTTATCTCAGATATAGGACTATTTTTTGTTGGCCAATATTACTGTTTATCTCTGATGTTGGAATAGTTGCTTGGCCTCATCCAGCATGTAGTTGATCAATATAGTACTAGTCATGCCAAAGTTCCAAATGATAAAGAAGAAGAAAAAAGAAATAGGTATAGGTATCCTGGGTCGAACATTACTCCGAACTCTACACCACAACAAGCTCAGTCTCTGCCTCAGCTCTTAAGGCTATCATACAGCTACCCATAATGGACGAGCTAGACGAAATACCCACCCTGTTAGAGCTCAACAAAGCCATAGACAACATGGCTGCCCGCATAGCACCCGGATGCGATGGCATCCCCCCAGATCTTCTAAAACTGTAAGACTGCACTAATCCAACCTCTACACGACCTGCTTTGTAAATGTTGGCAAGAAGGTGCTGTGCCACAGGATCTGCAAAGATCATCACCCTGTACAAGAACAAAGGCGACAGAAGCGACTGCAACAACTACAGGGGAATCTCTCTCCTAAGCATTGTAGGCAAAGTCTTTGCTCGAGTGATACTCCCCAGGCTACAAAAACTTGCTGATCGAGTCTATCCAGAATCATAGTGCGGCTTTCGCTCAGAGAGATCCACAATTGACATGATCTTCTCTATCCGTCAACTTCAGGAAAAGTGCAGAGAGCAAAGAATGCCTTTGTACATCGCATTGTCAGCAGAGAAGGCCTCTTTAAAATCTTAGAATTAATAGGCTGTCCACCCAAGCTGCTAAATATTATTGTCTCTTTCCACCAAAATATGATGGGTACAGTACAGTTCAATGGCGCCTGCTCTGAAAGTTTCAATATAAACAGCGGAGTAAAACAGGGATGTGTCCTGGCACCAACCCTTTTTGGAATACTCTTTTCAATGCTAATCCACCACGCATTTGATAATTCCACTGAAGGCATATATCTCCATTCCAGATTCGATGGCAAACTTCTAAATATTGCTAGACTGAGGGCCAAAACAAAAACCAGAACAACCCTCATAAGAGACATGCTCTTCGCGGACGATGCAGCAGTTGTGGCACACTCACAAGAGGAACTTCAGCTACTAATGTCCCTAGCACAAAGAAAACTAATGTTATGGGACCCCCTGCTACAGCACCACCCTCCATTCTCATAGACGATAACAAGCTGGATGCCGTAAATGAATTCTGCTATCTGGGATCCACAATTCAAGACGACCTCTCTCTAGATGAGGAGATAAAAAAACGTATAGGGAAGGCTGCATCGACCTTTGCTAGACTCAGGTCAAGAGTTTGGGAAAACCAGAAGCTAACTACAGTGACCAAAATAGAAGTCTACAAGGCATGCGTTATGAGCACGTTGCTGTATGGCAGTGAATCATGGACCACCTACACAAAGCAAGAGCGAAGACTGAACTCATTCCATGTGCGATGTCTTCATAGAATCTTAAAAATCACATGGAAAGAAAAAGTGTGCAATACTGAGATCCTTGCAAAAACAGGTATTCCCAGCATCTTTACAGCCCTCAGACAACGCCTCCTGCGCTGGCTTGGACATGTTCGCCGGATGGAGGACAATCGTATACCGAAAGTCATCCTCTACGGACAACTTGCGACTGGCTCAAGAAAAACTGGTCGCCCCCACCTCCGTTACATAGATGTTATAAAACGTGACCTAAAATCAATACTTCAATACTGACCAGTGGGAAGACATAGCTCTAGACCGCAACAGTGACTAAGAAGGCTATGGACAGCGAAAGAGCATGGGCCTCAGCTCTGGAAGAAAAGCGGAAAATGACCAGCTCCTCTACCACTGTAGCGAAGACCACCTTTACCTGTGATATTTGTGGACGGGAGTGTCTCTCCAAAATAGGGCTCCACAGCCACACGAGGAAGTGTGCGAGATGAACCATAGTCGTTCTACAACTGAAGGAGGCCAATGATCCTGCTTAATTGAACTCTTGATTAAAAGCATAATTTGCTGCTGTGTGCATACATTTTTTCTTATAATGTCTATGACCTTCTAGTCAACCTATTGTTAAATCTTTTACAAGCAAAAATCCATATTTGAATATCAATAAAATTAAAGACCACATCACAAACACAGAGACAAACAAACAGTACCAGAAAAAGAAGAAGATGCAGACAGAAAGACAACATAAAAGAATGTACAGGCCTGCCATTGAAGGAGGCTCTATCCAAGGCAAAAAGACAGGAATGGAGAAAGACTGTTGACAAATAGGTACCTCAACAGTCCAACAGGCTAAGGGATAGGTGAAAGTGAAAGCTAAAAACACAATTATTAATATTAACCGATGTTAAAATTTTAAAATTATATTAAGAGATGTTGCTCTATCATCAAAGTAGGAAGCTTTATATCATATTCATGAGATCAACTTAAAAATTTATTTTCAAATAAAATTTCAGTATGTCTTCTGCAATGTGATTCTATCCATCCAATGGTCAAATTTCTATTAAGTTCTGTAAAATTGTTTTGTTACAACTTTACCTTACCCATCCCTTATTCTGTTGGACCGTTGTCGACAGTCTTTCTCCATTCCTCCCTATCTTTTGCCTTGTTTAAAATCTCTTTCAATGTTAGGCCCGTCAGTTCCTCCCATCGCTTTCTCTGCCTCTTCTTTTTCCCGGTACTGTTCCCTGAAGGAAGGTCTTTGCAAGCCCCGCAGGTCGTTATGTGGCCATATATTTAAAGCTCTTGTTTTTTTTACAATAGTTAGCAGGTCATTATGGGTCCGATCGCTGCAGTAACCCTGTCTCTAATCTCTTGGTTTGTGATGCGGTCTTTGAGTGTGATGCCTAGGATCCTTCTGTAGCATCTCGATTCCATTGCTAGGATCCTCCTCTCTAGCTCTGCATTCAACGTCCAAGATTCACAAGCATATACAAATGTGGCCATGACCAGGGAGCTCATCTGTCTGATTTTGTCTTTCCAAATTATTTTGAGTTTTGAAAGGGCTGCTGTGAACTGTGCTATTCATGCCAATAGTTTGGCTTGGGTTTTGTTCCCTCATCTGAGACAATAGCTCCGAGGTATTTGAAGCACTAGTCAGCTTTTCACCTCCAATAGTAAAGCCTCTTTTAAAGCCCTGTTGGCTATTGGTCATAATTTGTTTGTTTTTTTCGGCATTTATTTGCATGCCAAATGTTGTGAAAGTCTTGTCAATGCGCATCACCAGATCAGCTAGCTCTTCTTCTGTCCCTGCTAGGCCATCAATGTCATCTGCAAAGTGCAAGTTAGTAATTCTTCTTCCTTCGATGCTGACAGTACCATCATAGCATCTTAGAAATCTTAAAATGATCACATTCATTACAGATGTACATGTGCTATGTGTACCTTGATGGTCCCTCACATTTCAGTAATGGCAAGTGCTGCCCCTTCTTTATTCTACTTATTTGGCCTGCTCTTTTTCTACTCTGATGTATAGTGCCCTGCCAGGAGAATGCATTTCTGCTGTTCAGTATGTAGGAAACTGATTAATGCTTGGGCAGAGCCCTGGTATCCACAGGGGTAGCTCTGCTTTTTAAATTTATTTTATATATATATATATATATATTGTCTTTGGGGGGTGTTAAGGAAAAATTCCACTATCACTTTATATGTACTAAGTTGCCTACTAATATTTTAAAAAAATGCTACAGAATATGCACTTAAATTAAATTTATTCAAATGTTTAAATTGTTGTGTTATTTTATTCCAGAAATTTCCATCAGTCTTCTAATAGTTTGAAAAACTTCCATAACCGATTGCCAAAAAATATTAAAATTGGGAAATTTAGATTTGAGACTCATGTAGACTTTAAGAACTACACACTTACTCCTTTGAAGACAGCCAAAACAGGAGGCAGAGGTCTCGATGGTGAGTCATAAAAATACTTTTGACTCTTTGTGAGTCCCTTTAAATGTTTGTTGTTGTTTTTAGTAGGAGTTATGCATTATAATCTCACACTTTTACATTATAATATCATACTTATATATTATAATGTCACACTTACACATTATGCAATAGAGGAGCTAAAGTGGTGCACGCACACACACACACACACATATATACTTATAAATGTCACACTTTCTGTTAGGATTTTGGTGGAAATTTTATTTGACCACTTACTTTGTGTTCTTTTCATATTTTACTATTAATAAATGTCAGCTTATAAATAGCTTTAACAATTCTTCCATTCAGATCGCCCATGAGCTTTTTGTTATTATTCTCTAATTGCGTGCGTGCGTGCACCACTTTAGCTCCTCTATTGCATAATCTGTTGTGTTTTTTCCTCCATTATAGGATGGTTTATCTTAGAATTTATATAGCTCATGATCCTTACTTGTAACCTTTCCACCACCAAAAATCATTATGCACTAGTATAGCTAAACATATTCTTCCAAGACATATCCTCTCAATTAATTATTAAATTGTATAACTATTTTGTCAGTCTCATAAAAGTTTTGTAGACAGTTTTCTTAACTGATCTTGACTTGTAATAGCTTTGCTTTTAAATGATTGATGAATTCTCTTCAGTCCTTTTGCCACGAGATGTGCGTGAGATGTGCGTGCGCATTAATGTCTCACAATTTGAATAATTATCTGATACAAAATTTAATTCAGAAGTTCAGGAGTTATTCATAAATACGCATCAAGTAAAAAAAATATAAAAAATTTCTTTCTATTTGTACATTTATTAATTCATTTTTTTTTCTACATAACTAGGTTGTTAGAATTGTACTTAACTATCTAGTGAGATCTCTACTCCCCAGAACTTTTTTTATTGATGTCCATTCTATTTGGTAGGATGAATAGTTTTTCTTGATCCCCTTTTTTATTTTTCTGCAAGCCGGCCAGAAAATTTATTCCCATAGACCTATCATATATTTGATACATGGTGGACATTCACCTGATGCTTGGGTGATTTATTTCTATAGAAAGTTAAGAATTCTGCTTGATAAATCAATATATAGTAATACAGTTATTAAATTCTTTATCATTCCCTCTCATTATTCCATCTTTAAGATACAACTCACAGATGTAGTATCTGTTCACTGGTTCATGATAGTCTTTAGTAATGACTTGTGATTTTTTTTGGGGGGGGAAACTAAATTTGTCCGTCACAAAATGTTGAGAAGATAAACACATTAAATGAGGATGAGAATGAGTGAGGTGGAAGCTAGATGTAAAAAGGGGGAATGAGAAAGAATAGTAAGTTTATTGGGAAAGTAATTGTGTACTTGGCCATTAATTGAAAAGTTATTCATGTGTCTACTTTATTGATTTTTAGGCCGTATCTGGGTCCATAGAATTGGTGGAGGAGACAAACTGTTATACAGAATGATAGATAACAAAAGGATTGGACCAACTGAGGGCGAGCCTTTGGTAGAACGTGTCAATGTCGTTATGAAAGATCCTTGTCGCTCGGCACATATTGCAGTTGTGGCAGGCGGGGACAGAAAACGTTACATAATTGCCTCCGAGAAAATGAAAGAAGGTGATCTGATCAAGACTTCAGGTGTGCTAACAGCCATGCCAGGTCAGTGTTTCTTTCCTAACATTATTCTATTGTTATAATCAACAAGTTAATTATACCATTTTGTTGTCCCATTCAAAAAAGATCATTTATCCATCTAATGAAACCTTGGTAATATTAATTTATTTTTTATCTTTTTATTTCAATATTTCTCTATCAAATTCTTACAAAGAATTCAGATAGTGTCTTCTGCTTTGTCAACATAGAAATTTAAGATATCAATCATGGAAACATCATTCTGTTTTAGAAATTTTAAAATCAAATTAATTTTTGTCTGTTTCAGTAAGAGCTTCTGATGGAGATGCCTATCCAATCGGTTCATTACCTATTGGCACTTTGATCCACAATGTCGAGCAACTTCCTGGAGATGGGGGTACGATTGCTCTGGCTGCTGGCACCTCAGCTCTGTATGTCCGCAGAGTTGGAAACAAATGCGTTGTCCGCATGCCATCAAAACGTGAAATTATTCTATCTGAAAGGTGTATGGTTGTTGTTGGGCGAGTGTCAAACACTGAACACCACAAGACTAAGAAAATGAAGACTGCAGGGGAGAGTCGTTGGCGAGGAATAAGACCAAAAAGTGGTTGGTGGCAGAGAAAAGATGGCTATTGTGGACGTAAAATACGACCTATCAAGCCCGCCTATGAAGCGAAACCAGTTGTTCAACCACCTGAAGTTTTCAGATGGACTGTTTGAGAATAGATACATTTTAAGACTGTGGTATGATAGATGCATTCTATGACTATCTGGGGATAGATACATTCTAGGACTACCTGAGGATAGATGCATTCTATCGCCGCTGAGGA
The DNA here is from genome assembly GCA_021533235.1 of Biomphalaria straminea. Classification (NCBI taxonomy): domain Eukaryota; kingdom Metazoa; phylum Mollusca; class Gastropoda; family Planorbidae; genus Biomphalaria; species Biomphalaria straminea. The sequence goes on from JADKLZ010000687.1 coordinate 222,322, forward strand.
TAGATTCATTCATCTGTTTACAATTAAATAAATATATTAACTTTTCAGTTTTGTATAGTTTTCATTTTGATTTTTAATTGTTTCTTTGTCTTCTCTTAAATGTTTAGTGTCTTAAAATTGTTCTCCCTAATACATAAATGAAATTGAGAAGGATCTTGGGTATCACCCACAAGGTTGCATGTCAAATTAGATTTGAAACATTATTACAATGGTAATAGCCAGCTGCTGACCAGTCACAAAGCACTAACTAAAACTTTATGGTTATATCACGTCCTCGAAGCTTGCAAAGACCTTCTTTCAGGGAACAGTATCAAGGAAAAGAAGAGGAGGCAGACAAAGAAAGCAATGTGTAGACAACATAAAAAAATGTCTTGAAAGAGATTCTTTTCAAGGTGAAAGGAATGGAGAAAGCTTGTCGACTGTGATGACCCATTGGTTTCTACAGACTTAAGGGATAGGTGAAGGTGAATACATAAAACCTGTCACTTGTGTTTGGCTTTGAGAAGGTCAAGAAAAACTCAATCTAATCATTAGCCTTCCTTCCCTCTTGCCATTAAGTAAAAATAAACAAAAATTTAAACAAGTATACATTCTGGTCAAATGGGGATAAAATGTCCTTGTTTAAAAGCTTGAAATGCTCTTCCTTTTGGGAAAGGATCTGTGGTCGCACTGAATGTTAAATTCCCAAATTTTCTATATTTGAAGGGGGGGGGGAAGAAAAGTTAACAAAATTTTATTGATTAGTGTCTTGTCCGGCTAATAATGCAACGTTTATGAGTATTACCAAACAATCAAATGTTTCATTCTAAACAGCAATTAGTTCTTATTTTATTTATGAATATCACAATCAATATGTATACAAACTATGAATAGCTTTCTGGTGCATCCAGTGTTCTGAATAGAAGGAGTGATAAGCTGTTTTTTTTTTTTAAAGGTATAGGACTCTAATAATTTTTTTTGTTCTTTTTAGTACTGCAGAATCTAATTTTGTAAGCTTTTATTTTCATGTAGCCTAGTTGGCAACACTTAAGTTCACTTTTGCGTCCTTGACATTGTTTAGTTTACAGTTAATTTATTTTAGACGATGTCTGCTTTACAGCGCTTATATTTTAACTAATGTAAAATTCAACTCTTTTATTATATTAAAAAAAAAAAAGAATTGACTGACCAACTTACATTTATTTCGTATCTAGCAGACCAATGCCTAGACACCATAATATTAATATCTGAGGATTTTCTTTGCGAAAAAAAAATCCTAATCTTACGGAAAGATTTAAGGCACAAGCACAGACCTCTGTCTATTAGTCAGTGTATTAGTTCTAGTTACAACTGGAGAGAAAATAAGCTCGTAGTTTGTTGGGTGTTGTTGAGACTTATCTATCAATCTAGTCATGCCTGTTAACCAGTAACTTAAACACTGCTAAGTCATTAGTTTTCCTGGCTGATTCAGACAACCTATTTCATTCTCTATTGGTATTAGGAAAGAAGGAGCACTTGCATGCTTGTACGGATAATAATGGAAAAAGAAATGTTCCTCTATTCTGCACCATTTAGCACACCAAATTTTTTCCTACCCAATTTTATGCACGCAACAATAATGCTGAAACTTAATTAAAGAAATCGAAGATAACACAAAACATAGTGGGTCTATTAAAAAAAAACCAGCTTGTTAATTTCACTTTTAGATTTTAAATCTTCAATCTCAGTAAGTTTACAATCAACCAAAAGTGAACCTTTTAGAAATGTCTAGTTCTAGTTCCACCGTTTCGCCAACTTTAGAATTAAAACAAGAAGTTCGAGAGAAGATTGACAAATATTTAGAGACCTCTTGGGAAAATTTTCATCGTTTAGTTGGACAAACTGTAAGGTAAATAGGGTCTTTGCAATAAGACATTATTTGGGTTGTTCACTGCTACAACACTATGTACCAACAGGTTTGCTATTTTTCATACCAGTAGATCCTACAAGGTTCCGCAAGGTTGTCATTGCCGGAAGTGGTAATGGATGTAAGCACTCCACTACCTATAAAATGCTTCCTAATGGCATGCGTCTCAAACAGCCTCTGACAACCAGTCCAACTCCCGGCCTTCACGTGTGGCTCAGATATTGAGTCCGGCGGAACTGTTCTTACTAACAGGAGAAGGGGCACAGGCGAGTAACTGGCGCCTTAACCAGTAAGCTTCGGGCAGGAGGGGCTAGTTAGCCCATCAAGAATAAAATATTAGCTCTTACGAAACAGTCACCAGTTTCATAAGTATTATAGGTCAGTGCTTCATATTTTGAGGGTGTTGATTTTGAAGTGGACTATAATGTTTGTTTTGTTTGTAAAAAGTTTTAATATGTTTCGGATGCTCTTTCAGAGTTGAAGACAATCTAAATTCTAGTCCAAACCTCAGGAAGGACAATGTGGAAGCAGGTAGGGTATGAACCATCGAGACGACCCCTTACCTAACCGGCCTACCATAAACAAGAAGCCTCCATTTAACAACAACAAAAAAAAAGCCTCCATTTAACAACAACAACAAAATAAAAGCCTCCATTTTGACACTGTTGATCTATCTTTCGTAAGGGAGACTACTTCACTCTCAACAACTAATGAATATAAGAAGAAACATTTTACTCCGCCCCTACATAAACCTTCCTATTTCTAAGAAAATCATTAGAGCCGTTTTCAAGATCAGGGTCAAGGCAGGTTCCACCCATAAATCATAATGAGTTTGCAAGCTACTAAAGCATTGTAAAAATGTATTCATTAGAGAGTTAAATTGTCTTCAATAAATAAATATATTTGGCAAGCAGCATCACATTAAGTTATCTCTATAGATTGATGTGTCACCACCCTGTCACGGTAGCAGTCACCATGGAACTACCAGGTTCACATTTAGCTTGGCTCATCAACGGCTCTCCATTGATTATGGATCCAAGGTAAGCTCTTATGTACAGTTCAGAGGCAATCAAAGGTGGACTAGCTAGTTAAGTCGAATGTAGCCTACAACAGTGTTTGAGTGAATTCAGAACGTGTGTAAATACAATATAGCTATTTATATAACGCTACTTTCATGCTTATAGCATGCTGAGAGCGCTATGGTCCAATCTCATTTCTGGACCAGTGGGAGGGGGTATCTGGGGGAAGGTTTTCCGTGCCGCCTGTAGGCGCTCAGTAAACACAACTCTGCTCGAGTCGGGTGTCGAACCCATAAGCCCCTTCATAGGTAGCCAAGCTCAAACGTACTAACCTCTCGACCATTGAGGTGTCATATCGCACTTTTTAATTACCCGTGTTAACTATCGCTCAGCCACCACACAGTATGGTGATATGGCCTAAATAGGCTTAGGTGACTAGTGGATAAAGACACATAGATATTGAATTACAAATGAATATAAACTGATAAATTATGCAAAAGATCTGATGGTATAAAAAGCCATAGCTAACATGATATTCAAATGTAGGCCATATATAAAAAAGCCAATAGAACTGCGTGTCTGCCTTGGCGTTGAAGCCACACTCAACACTGTATTAAATATTTAAAAAATCCAGTATCGAATTAAATATAACTGTTCAGTTTCGAATTCGCGATCTAAGATTATTAAAATCGTAATTTAACTTAGACTCCGAGATGACTTGGAGCTCTACAAATTTAATTTGGATAAAGAGAAGATATTTAGAATATAATTTTGGTTGAGCCTGATATAGGCCTTGGTTTGGTTAACCTTTAAGTTTCTGCGTTTAACATATAGCCTCTTGGTGCAATCAATAAGGTAGTCGTTAAAAACAAGACCTACTTTTAATGGACATTTATTTTTTAAATTTATTTTTGAGCATTTAACCTTTAGTCTGTTGAGCCGCTGGGCACCACACATGATCTGTCGACCGACTATCTCCATTCCTCCAGGTCTTTTGCTTTGAGTAAAAACAATTTCAGTGACATGCTCATTCACTCTTTATTGTTCTCTTCCCATTGCGTTTTTTTTTATTACAATGGTCAGCTGGTCATCTTAAGGGCCCAATTATAGGGCCTAATTTCGATAATGTTTTAAATCTCTTCATTTTTGACGCGCTCTTTATAGGTGATGCATATGATCCTTTTATAGTATATCAATTCCATTGCTAGGATCCTCCTCTCTAGTTCAGCAGATTCACAAGCATACAAGAATGTCGTCATCACCAAGGAGAGCATCAGTCGGAATTTAGTATCGAGGCATTTCTAAATTGCTTTTAGCGTTGCAAGTGCTACTGTGGACTGTAGTTTTTCTGGCAAGCAGTTCAGTTTTGGTTCCGTTATCTAAAACGATAGCTCTGAGGTATTTAAAACTACTGACACTTGTCAGCTGTTCACCTTCAATAGGCCTACTGATGTCCATTTCAGATTTGTTGGCTATTGGTTATAATGTGTGTTTCTTCGGCATTGATTTACATACCATTTGCTTTATATTATCTATGCGCATCACCAAGTCGTCTAGCTTATGTCCCTGCCAAACCATGGATGTCATCCACAAAGCGCAAGTTAGTAGGCTAATTCTCTTCCTCCAAAGTTTATAGTACTCTCGTACTAAATCAGCCAAGAAAACCAATGACTTCGCACAGTTTAAGTCATTATTATGAATGACTAGATTGACATAGGGACACGCGTAGGGCGTAATCATCTTTTTGTAAAGTGACGTCTGTATTTTATAAAATACGATAAGAGCATCCTCCCTTCAGTAATTTCAAACCAGCATGGTCTCACTCCAATTGTGGTTTTAAGCCATTCCCCAATGTTATTGTTGAAATACATTGCACTAGTGGCCTGCTAATATAAATAGTTCTGAGAGCGTTGCAAATAGCCTATCTTTGTCAGCGTGTTGATGAGAGATTGGGTCCTGCGTTTGAGCCATTCTCCCGACTGCCAGATCTTGTTCCAACAATATCCGATTAACAAATTATTTAATTAAAAAACAAAGAATAACATATTCCTTATGTTTCCCTCAGATTTTGAAATGCTACGTTTTTGCTAAGAATGCTAAGAATTTTAGATCGCAATGATAATGTTGTAGTCTCTGAATGTTTAAATGGAATGAAATACTTGTATGCAAAACTAGTTTGAACTAGAACTAAAACTATTTCTTTTATTAAACACAAATAACGTATTCTATATTGGTCTACGTAGTTTCTATTATAAGAAGTTTATTTTAAAGGGAAAAAAAAAGGGACACTACCGATCTAGTCATTCTGGTTCATTTTGTTGAGATTTTTAGACTTGTCGCGGTGACATTTCCAAAAGGATGTTCATGTTTCCTCTTCTTCTGTTCGTAATCTTGCTTACAAAAATACATCACAATACTTCGATTAAAAATGCTTTTATTAAAATATTTTTTTTATTTGTTATTCAACCTCCAGTCGTGTTTTCTATTACAAAGGCAACATTGATATAACGGATCTGAGTCCATCTGACACAGGTGTCTATGAATGTATTGTGAGGTGGACATCAGGCAATGTACTTGATAATGTAACAGTAGGAGTCTACAGCCTTCAAGTAAGAAAACTTGCTTTAGGTCAAGAAAAAAGCAGTTAGTTTAGAAAAAGATAGGTCAGGAAAATAGTATAGGCCTACACGTCACAAAGGTCAAGTCAGACAATAGCATTCAGAGAGTTCAGATTAAACAATTTCCCGTTGATAGTAGAAAAAAAAAGGCTTAAGGGGGTGGAGAGTGGGGCAACCACCCTATATATAGGCCCTGCGCCTTACGTGGGCCCCGCGCTCATAGATTCCTCTATCACCGTCAGCTTCGGAAACCAGTTCTTATAAACGAGGGCTTGTTACTCAATATGTTTGAAGCCTTTCCCGGTATCTATATGATCATAATCCTCATGGAACATAGGGCCTCAGCAAAAACACGTTACTCTCCACGGTCTCTTGTTAGACCATATTGCCAGTACCTACGTAAGACACTATTTTGTTTTGTAATAATAATAAGGGCTATAGCCTTAGGGGCGGATAAGCCCCTTTAGCTTGATATGGTAAGTTGGTAAGGCCTATATAATCTACGCTACGGCTACCAGGCCCGCGTATGACACTCACCCGGGGCCGAGCGTACTGTTAAAGCCGCCCCTGAATTGTCTTACTAATTGCTTTTTACAATGCTTATATCAACTCACTCTGTATGTCGGTCTAGCGCTAATCAACTATATGTATATTTCTGATCGCACAGATTTTTAAGTATTTAAAAAAATGTTTTTCTTGTTTTTTTCCTATTTAAATATATAGGGCAGTGTGAATGAGATCACACTGTCTCAACTGTGACTTAAAAACCTGATTCCCTTTTTATCAGACTTGTAACGCTCTTTTTTTTTTCTTTCTCCCCATGTTATATCTCAGTCACGTTTCAGGCCTTACGAAGTTACGATGTATAGAACAGATGTTGTTAGGGTTAGGGGTGGCATGTGGCCAGCAGAACGTCCCGAATTTTAGTCTTCATCAAGATTCTAACCCAGGACCCCAGGTTCTGAGGCCATGTGCTTAACCACTCAACCACTTGGTCCCGGAACGTTCCAGTAGATGACCAATTATAATTTATTGGGACGAAGAGAAACTACTAATTTTATCTTATCAATAACTATCAATACTGGTATCAATAACAAATACTGGCTATGCTTTCTTTCATATTGAACAAACCTAAGTAAATTATGCAAATAGCCATTTGTTATTGTTTTTTAAGTAGGTCAGCACTTTATCAGCAACACGTTACATCTTTGAGTACGAGCCGCTGAAATTGGTTTGCAACAGTGGAAGTCTCGGGCGTCTGTTTCCTGCGGCTACTCGTCAGTGGTTCTTCAATGAAACAGCCTTCACCTTGCTTCCATCATTATTGGCAGACAATGAGAGTGTCGAGGTCATTCCTAAAATTCACAAAAATCAATCTGGCGTCTGGAAGTGTCAGGTCACCCACTCAAGATCAGGGAGAGTCTGGGACACAGCCTGGTAGGTGCGGTACAGATACATGAGAAGTGCTGTATGGGATACATGATAAGTGTTGTATGGGATACATGATGAGTGTTGTATGGGATACATGATGAGTGTTGTATGGGATACATAAGTGTTGTATGAGATACATTATAAGTGTTGTATGGGATACATGCTAAGTGTTGTATTGGATAGGCTACATGATAAGTGTTGTATGGGATACATGAGAAGTGCTGTATGGGATACATGATAAGTGCAGTTATCGGATACAGTCTGTTTGTTACTACTCCAGAAATCTCTAAAGGATTGAACACACACTATTGGCAGAGAATATATCTTAATTTTAATAATAGATTCTTAAATGTATTTAACATGAAGCTTTTAACATATATACTGATGAACCCCGATAAAAGATTATTTCCTCTTGTAAAGGTTTATAAAAAGAATTATCTAAACAGTAAATAGGCCTATAAGACTGATGCTGGCTTTTTATTTCTAATTATTTTCCTTTCGTTCTACACTAATCTGTCTAAAAAACCTGAATGTTCTGGAAACATTGTTTATATATCTCCTGAGACCTTGACGGGTTCATTATGTGACATAAGTTTATTTAAAACATACACTTTTATTACATCGAATCTTTGTACTTAGAGACCTTAATGAGATTGTTTAAATTATAGAGAGTGTTCAAACTAAATTTATGTTACAGTGTCTCCTCTTTCAAATCTGCATCTCATCCCGGAGAGAAAAATTAATGGCACGACTGTGGCGTTTCATCACATTGACTTTGAGATCTTTTGAACTAAAGCGTAGATTTACTTTGCATATTGATCTGCTAAATATTAATTGAGCGGTATAGCGCTTGACGTCCAAACCGGGGGTCCCGGGTTCGAATCCTGGAATTTTTAATTTTGGGATCTTTGGACTTTTCTGAGTCTACCCAGCTCTAATGGGTACCTGACATTAGGTGGGGAAGAGTAAAGGCGGTTGGTCGTTGTGCTGGTCACATGGCACTTATATGCCACAGAATCTGCCCTATAGACAAAAATGTCTGAAAGGGGAACTTTACTAGACAGTATGTTGATTCGATAAATAGTGAAAAATGGCTTTGTGCATTTGTTCCACAGGCTAAATGTCACAGTACAAGATCCGCCATCTTTTATCGCTCGGTGGTACAGACAAATGGCAGACCATGTAGGAATAGTTTTTGCCGCTCTAGGTCTGATCATCATCATCTCGTTTCTAATATTTCTGTACTCAGCCTATCAGGTGAAACACATCGAAGACGAGGCAGACGACGAATTTAAGAGACAAAGAGCCGACTGGGAGGATATATTCTCTGGCTTTGTTGAGAAGGGGGAAATAACTGCCGAGGACTTTCCAGAACCTGAACCCAAAGAAACAAGTCTTGAGGAGGAAGATGTTGAGGAGGAAGACACTGATGGGAAAGAACATAGTGGGAGTGAGGATGTAAGTGATAATGCAAGGGTCAGAGGTCAGAAAATCTCCGACGTGAATATCAATAAAGTCCTTGTTGCAGATGATTCTGACAAGAATGTTTTCACCAACACTGGTCGGGTGTACGTCCGAAACAGCCGTAGAAGAAGATTGCTTGATTCAACAACTCCTCGCTTACAGTGTGCAATTAGGTCTAGCCGTTCCCCAAGGCATACCTCGTTTGACTCCATCACAGATTGCTCTTACACTGAATTAGAGAAACGTAGACACAAGCCATCTGGCGCTCAAATGTTCACTGCTTTAAATAAACAAGAAGCATTTCAATGGCTGTTCAAAAATTCGGCCGACATGCGAACAATAAATGCTCTTTTAAAAGAAACAGCCGACATTTCATTAGTTGATCTTGACTTTTCGCCAGGAAAACTAGTGTCCTCTACTGACACAAGTTGTGTTGTTGATCCAGAATTTACTGTAGCCGAGTCATTAGAGACTCCAATCAAAGTTCAAAGTAGTTTTGGCCAACAGAAAGATACAAGTTCTTCTGACAAGCAGTCACATAGAGTTAGATTTTCTCTGGATATGCCACAAAAACATTCGGAACAAAGAGTAGGTCTGTCTAAAATGAACATGAGCAAAGTGTCGACTCGAAGTAAAAGTTCTGGACAGAATTTGAAGTTGATGCCATCAAGAAGTCATATCAAATATATGTCCTTACCTCAAGAAGCGGAAGATCTGGTTTAAACCAGCGAGTACAACCTTTTTCAGCTGGAGGGCGAGATTTCTAATTCTTGTGTCACGAGTCACATCATCACAATAATTTATAAAAAGATTGTCGTCCGATGGAACTTATTTCTGCGCTTCCTTGTGCACCGTAGACAAAGTTTGGGGTGGCCAGATAGCAAAGCCTCACGAGCAGGATACGGCCCACGGTCCGTAGTTTGGGCATCACTGGCTTAAACAATTACCTACTGTTGACAGCTCTAGGCTCGTAGTGGCTTTACGCATAGAAATCCCTGACCGTTGTCTCAAAATAGTCTTTTGCACATAACTATGCGACGTTACTTTGTATTTTTGAACCTTACATTTTTAGTAACCTTGATGTATTTATTATTTTTTTTTTTATGTATGAAAAGCGGGTTCCCCTCTCCTCAATAGTAGTTTAGCTTGCCAACTCTGGTCTATTTATTCCACGCCTCAAAAGAAAATAAAAAAAAAAGTTAGATTTCTATTCGAAAATAATCGAGGCAACAAAACAAAACGGAATCAATAAATTACTTTTATTATACAACTTTAAGCAAGCTTGGAACTCGAGAGACAATGCATTATTCTTATTGAAATAAACAATTAACAATGAATGAAATATACAGAATAAAGAAAAACAGACAATTATACATGAATGAATTGAACAAATTTCTAACAAGCTCAATGTCCGACTGTGAGGTTTATCATTAAGGTCACGAGACCAATTTGTTTAAGTTATGACACTTCCATAAACTGTGTACAAAATATGAAATCTATGCGAATCCGATATTATCAATGACACGCTTGATAAACTATAAACAATCAGCGAATACAGTAGGTCTATATTTTATACACGAATCAAATTTTTATCCAACACAGCATCAGTTGTAAGCATGAAGGAAAAAATCTACAGTAGCCTACTAGAAACATTTTTGTCCAGTTTTGTTTACTATAGACATAATCTATAACACTTCTATTTTTTTTTATCTATAGGTGCACAGAAGTGCACATCTAAGATCTTCATGTCAACTCTTTTGCTTGTTGTGACATATTGGCATTTGGGAATAATGCAGTGCACAGTAAAAAAAAAAGAATAGTCTATTTTAGTGATTATGGTTAATGAATTCATCTATTAAATAGGTTAAATTGAGGACTTTATATATATATAGTTCAGCGCTTATAATTAACAGGGTTGAAGGATTGATTGAAAATAACGCCTTACTATTGTTTTCAATGTTAGTGTAAGACGCTTTAATCAGTTTTCACTCTCCAACTCACACAAACACACACGCATGCATACATTTTCACACACATTCACGTTTTCCTTCTCCGCAAAATACTTGACCCTAGCACTCTTTCCCTTGCAGGGGCGTAGCTAGGAATTTTCCATTTGGGGACCCAAGGAGCTTGACCTTTTTTTTTTTTTTGGGGGGGGGGGCCCCTGCATTTTGCGTAATATGTAATTTGTAATTTAAAAAGCAATCATTTGGGGCCCCCCTCAAGTGGGTGCCCGGGGGGATTTCCAAATTACCCCCCTCCTCCCTCCCACCCTAGCTACGCCACTGTTCCCTTGCACGATTAAACTTCAAATAAGATACAGAATGTTTCTACATTTAGAGTATTGATGTGATTCAATATTGTGTAAGTATGTGTCCCATGAGCTAATACTTACTAGCATTCTAAATTTGTAGTGAGATGAGTCCTAGTAAGTGTTGGTGTTCGATGCTATGAAGATGAAAAGTTACGGTGTGGGGGGGGGGCGAGATTCCGTATGTTGATATTGGTCAAAGAATGTGAAGCTGATAATTCGAGTTCTGTATATTGATGGTGTGGTGTGGGCGGTGTAAAAACATTCGAGCGGTATTCCTTCTCCCCTACGCTGTGGCGGATAACTCTCCCAACAGAGATGAGATTTTTAACGTTCAAGTAGGTGTAACAGAGTGAAAGGCTTGACCATTGTCCTTCCACTGAAACGGAAACACTGGTGTAAGCGGTGGGCCAGCAGGACATACAGACTGACCAAAGAGTGGTAAAAATCCCGGACTGGCAAAGCATAATCTGGGGTCTGTGGCCATGCTTATACCAGGATACCGGGCCGCCGAACTGAAGCCATAGCTATTTAAGAAGGCCAACTTGGACTCCATAAAATGGTTGCTTTCTGAGAAAGCAAGGGCGTAGGGGTAGAGGGCGGGATGTGGAGCTGGGCGGGGCTTTAGTGGGAAATAGGTTGCTGACAAGTCCGCAGTTTCTGATGATACCACAAGCTGTTGAGGAGGGGGCGCTACTTCTGAAGAGGAACTTTGGGACGCAGCTGGCGATGTGCAGAACCGTCTATAAAATGGCCTTGGGTCAGTGCGTGCTTCTGCCTTCTTTGTGTCATGACTTCTGGAGGAATGAGCTTCGATCTGGTCTGGATTACTCATCCTGTGTTTCAAGTCTTTCTTACTATGACCATCATCAACAGATATGACCTTCTCTTCCGGAAGTGTTTCATCGTCTGCGTTCTCAGTTACGTCGATGACGTCATTACCCGGCTGTTCCAGAGACTCAGTTTGGGAAAGTCTATGAGAACTGGATCCTGACTTGGAACTGCATTCAGACTCTGTCTTTGGGAACTGGTCTTCTTTGGCTGGACATAATGACTTCACACTGATCTCGTCATCTGAATGAAAATGTGTAGTAAAATTGAAACGTTGTTAAGATAAGATAAGATAAGATCATTTTTATTGATCCATACAAACGGAAATTGTTTGACTACAATAAAAATGTAGAAGGCTCTTTAATTGCAGATGAAAAATATCATTAACTAAAATTTTTATGAAAACAAAAGTATTTAAATTATATTGAAAAAAACAAACAAACAAACAAAAAAGACTTATACACCTATCACAGAGCTGATCATAGATGTCAAAGGTCATTTGATCATCTAAAAGACTTTCAAGCTAGAATGAAACGAATTAGGCCTACATCAGGAAAGTGGATGTATATTGTGTTTTATAAGCCTACTAGAGTTTTGGGGGGAACTTCAAACACTCCATTGCGAAATCCGATCAAATGTATTTTTAAAAAGGTGCCTCTTTTAGACCTTGCGTTCTGTGGAGCAGTATATAATGTATGGCAGACAGTTAACGAGGGTATCGTGTGACCAGTACAACGAAATGCCGCCTTTACTTCCCCACTAGAATTGGGTGGACTCAGGGGCATCCTAGAAATCCCGAAGTTCTAAAGAAATAAACCATTCATTTAATCAATTCGCACATTTTCTTCACTTCGGAAAGAATTTCCAAAAAATATTTTTGTCAGAGATGTATAATTAAGGCTCTTTCTTCCCTAGTGCTATTAGAGCATGGAATGGATTGCCTGAGCTTGCCAGGAAAACCAGTGACTTGGCAGAATTTAGGTCATTGGTTAATATACATGACTAAACGCATGATCTAAATCTAGACTCTATAAAAAGGAATGTCTTCGTGTACGAAAATTAATAAGGTGTGCAGTATTTCACGCAGTCCCAGATGCCACATACAACGCAGTCATAGGCCTAACCATCGTCCGCCGGTGGTCGATTTATAATCTCTTTTTTGCCGTCTGTGCTCTTATATTGTCTGTGCCGTCTGTGCTGTATTATATAAGATAAGATAAGATTTAAAAATGACCAACTTATATGGACTCTCTGATGGTTTTATCAATATTTGATATCGTGTGTGTTTTCATTTACAAATAAGGAATGCACTATTGTTTTCATTTTACTTTCAATACTAACTTAGTAATTGATGTTTTTCTGAGGTTATTTTTCTGCGCATCCAAAACGGTCAGATTTTGATCGGTTTTCTATGCGATCTCAGATAGCCCTAATGTGTAGGCGTGTAACCTATATATATCTGACCAGGAATCGCAGCCTATGATTTACTATTTCGGCAGGGAGGTGTGTGACTAAAAATGCTCCCCCCCCCTAGAGTTAGTTATTATAATGCTTAGAGTAGATCAACATGACAGGAAAACTCGTCAACGAAATACATTTAAGAAGGTGTATATAATTGTAGTTCATTAATGATATGTCTTGTAAGCAAAAGAAAATAAACATGTTAATTAACATTTGATTTGTGTAACTGTTATAATGCTAGATCTTCATGCTTGACTGACCATGGCAGTGTGTATTTTCTCCCCGGACCACTGAACATACAACAAACACTTTTGAGTGGTCGTCTTGTCATGACCGACTGACTACAAGTAGCCTACTAAAGTTCTAGGCTAGCCTTACACTGACCAGTTTGTTAGAATCAGTCGGACACACGGTCTAATTACTTTTTGGGACAGGGGGGTTTGTGGATGAAAATGTTAGGCTACTTTGTTTTCTCGAGTTGGTTATCCTAATGTTTTTAGATCTATATAATAATATCAATGACTATCACAGGCTCATAGCTCGATATCGATCATTACTAAACCTAGTAGCCACTGTAAGAATGAAGCAATATGATTGGTTAGATTTAGATTTAGTATTTTTGAAGGAACTGACGAACGTTGAAGCTAAAAACAAAATCTCAAAGAGTCCAGTTTCCTTTTTTTTTCTTTTGAGATGTCAATAATTTAGTGTTTAAATATAAATGTTTCTATGCATTTAAATAAAAACTGCTATAATGTTTACTATTACAATTTTTTTAAGCAGAGTTTCAATATGACAATAGTTCGCCACGAGAAATAAATAGCCCTGATATTTTTCCTCTAAGAGTTCGACTAGAAATCAAACCATGATCTAAAATTAATAAATAATTTTCATTATTAATCTCTTTTGTTTATTTGAGACATATTTTCGTATATACAAATAAAACGATTGCAAAGATTGGTCGTTATTAATTTGTTTACGGAACTTTCTTTTTTAAATACGGATCAGAAGCATGACAATTATGTTGTCTTGACATTCTTATAAGTGTTCCCTTGTAGGCCTACAAGAGCACATTCAAGGGAATCCTTAACGACCATGTTTAGATATCAAAATGGGTGATTACAAAATTGTCTATTAGCCCAATCTAACGGATTCCATCTGTTATTGGTTTATGTTTCTAATGTTTCTTTAAAGATTATTAGGCTACATCATGGTCCAAACTTTCCGATAGATGACCTGGACTGGTAACCGGGATGATAGTCCGGAGCGTATATCACACGACGGAGCAGCCAATCATACGTGCATAGCCTACACATTGTTAAAATTTGTTTTGTTGAGCTTTTGTTTCAAATTTGAAATGCATCAACATATATATATATATATCTATATATATATGTGTGTGTGTCTATGTGCATCAATTAATAATAAAATAAACTTAACGTCTTGGAGAGTTTTTTAATATTTCAAACTTTCCGCCGCTGAAATCTAAAAGTTGGATCTATTTGTCCTCAGGCAATGTTAGTAAGTGATACGGTTATCTGATCATCTTGCTGATGAAGCACAAGAGAAATGTGTACTGCATGGTCTTTGTGCGATATTTAGATGTATATCACACTGAAGACAAGGAAAACACAAGTTTCAACTTATTAATAATAATAATAATAATCTTTATTGTCCGTAAGGAAATTTGTCTTACAATTTGTGCATTATACAAAACAAAACATTATTTTAAAAAATGTACATTCACACCATAGACTGCCAACACTAAGGGTAACTAAGAATAAGTGTCGTCATTCACACCAGACTTACTCACAATTTACATATGAGAAGTTTACATTAGATTGGTTCTATTTAATGATCTGATTGCCAGAGGAACAAAAGAGTTCATATGTCTGTTTGTCTTTGCTATTCTCACCTAATTAACGATAACATCGTTGATTTGATCCCATTAAGTTAAATTTATTTTTGGTTTTATAAACTATAATTTGTATTATATAATAAAGCGCTTCAGGGACACCCTCAAAGCCAGTGGCGTAGCAAGGTACCCGTGGGCCCGGGTTCATGAAAATGTAAATGGGCCCCTACCTCCGACACCCTCACCTCCCCGTATGACAAATATTTTGTGTCGCGAAGAAATCCTGTAGTTTGTATGTATTGGTACATTTACCAAAAGACATTGCAATGATAGTTCAGTAGCACAGCTGAAAGAATCATTAAAGACCATGTTTAAGTAGTGTTTAGCACAGTTAACATACAGCACTAGCTTTTGTTGAAACAATAGGTGAAGGCTATTGTACTGCCCGCTTGTTGCATGCTAATGTTAAAACTAAGATTCACAATGCAATGAATTACTTTCAGTCAGTAATTGTCAATTTCTTCAATACGCTCCTTGTTTACATCATCCACCGTTCTCAGTCATTCATGTAGTCTGTATGTTTGGCAAGCTTGTTGATAAAGTTAACTAATTAGTAAAAAAAAATAATTAAGTTCCCCTTTCAGACCTTGTGGCATATAGGGCAGATGATGTAAAGGTCACCTGTTTCTGATGCTGTTATGTGATGACGTGGCCAACACAACGACCAACCGTCTTTACTTTTCCCTCAACTAATGTCAGGTACCCATTAGAGCTGGGTGGACTCAGAGGCGCCCAAAGATCCCGAAATTAAAAAGCCCAAATAATCTTCACCAGAATTCGAACACGGTTTAGAAGCCAAGCGCTCTACCGCTCAACCACCATTTTATCTCTTTTTTGGACGATTTGATTTGAAAACTAACAAAACCCGAGACCATCCTAAAGACTTTCTAGTGCAGGTACCAGTCGACAAAGCAGCCATTCAAATGAAAGACAAAATGCTATGATAAATGCGCTATCTTAAAATTTTTTGTTATAAAACTCCTCCCCAATTCAGTCATGATAAGTACGTAGCTAAAATGTCCACATCATTAACGTTTCCCTAAGTTGTTTCTTTTGCTTGTTTAATATATAATTTTAAGTCTAAATCTAAATTTCTAGTAATGAAAACATTTTTTCAAAAGATGCTTTCTTTTTTAAAAAGGCATAAAGCATTAGCAATCTTATCAACTGTTTATCAACACAGCGGAAAAAAAAAAGAAAGAATGGGAGAATGGGACCCAAACGTCACTACCAACGCACCTCACCAATTTTCAATGTTTTAACAATTTTTTAAAAACAAAATTGCAGTGTAGTGAAGCCATATGAAGTGAAGTGAAGTAATTATTCATGGGACCAGGCGATATAAAGTTTGATATGTTTATGATATTTTAAGGACAATTTTCAATGTTTCAACCATTTT
Organism: Biomphalaria straminea; assembly: GCA_021533235.1. NCBI lineage: Eukaryota > Metazoa > Mollusca > Gastropoda > Planorbidae > Biomphalaria > Biomphalaria straminea. The sequence continues at coordinate 238,656 of JADKLZ010000687.1, forward strand.
GTAACAAAATTGCAGTGTAATGAAGCCATAGTTGGTCATTATTCATGGGTCCAGGCGATATGAAATCCTTTACGCGCCATGCAGTGCTTTATTTACAGTTGAAGAGGACTTAAGCTATTTGAGATATGGGGCCCATATAATATTGTATATAATATAACTACTAAATTGTTCTTGAAAGCCATAAGCTAGAGCTTATGTTGCATAGTGATAAATCCGGCCCAGGATCCATGGCTGTTACACCATGGTCGTGGGCCTGGGTTCATTGAACCCCTTCGCGCCATGGATGCTACGCCACTGCTCAAAGCTTATCTAAAAACGTTCAACATTGACCCAGGCACCTGGGAGACAGAGGCACATGACAGAGCATCATGGCGCCGCGCTGTGAGATACGGCGCACATGTTGCTGGGGAAAATAGAACAACGCTGGCAGAAGAAAAACGCCAGAGAAATAAAGCAAGGCAAATGACACTAGCTCCAGCTGGAATTACCTGCCCAGAGTGCGGCCGAACATTCCGGGCTTGCATAGGTCTCACCAGCCACATGAGGAGGCATAAAACCCCAGTGCAAAGCCCTCAGCCCCCCTGGATGACAAAGTGGTCATCATTATATATATTATATAAAAAGAGCATGTATTCTCCTAGATTCGATACTAAAAGAAACGCTTTCAGATTACAAACGAAAATGTTATTAAAGTTTGATCATAACAGGGTAGAAAGCAGAAATGAGAAAAAATGAACAATTCTGTCAGAACGTGGAAAAATATTTGCGGAGATAAAGAGTTAATACGTTTTTATGAACAAAATAGTCAGCAGACGATGGGTCTCCTACCTGATTCACTCTCAGCTGACCGCTTCCGGTGAGGCGATTTTATGATTTCACGTTGTCCGTGGGAGATTGCCTCGTTTTCACTCTGAAGTCTCTGATATATGTCGTCACGGGTAAGGTCAGCGCGCGGATCACTGGGCAGAGGCTGGACAAGCCGAGGATAGGACAGCCCTGGTACCGTCAGAGAGGCATACCACGGGTGTTGATAGGGTGGCACCGACATCAGGGGATGGCCTTGGTGGGGAAAAGAGGGTGCTGAAAATCTGTAGAAGATTACAATTGAAGCCATGCTTAATGGATTTAGTACATAAATACAAAAGCTAAATCCGTTTTACAAAGTAGAATGTAATGTGTATGTATGCAGGGCAGGGGCAGACCCTAAAAATTGTGGGGCCCTATGCGAAATGGTTTGCGCGTGGCCTAGTCAGGGTACGGATGTGGATAACAAGTAAAAATTAAGATTTTGTAATATAAAGAAAAATTATAAAGTTTCATTTTTATTAAATGAAAGCTGGCAATGTCATTTTTTTATCGCGCGTAAGATTGGCGTTTACTATATTGTAGGACACCCCAAAAAGACAATTTTGTCTATTTTTTAGGAGATTTTTATGTGTCTTCAGGAGATTTTAATAACTTCACGAGATTTCCAGGACATTTTCGTATATTTTGCAATGTCCCTGAAAAATCAGGAGGCTGCGGAAAATCTTATAATATAAGTTATAATGGTTTTAATTTAATAATTTCATTCTAGAATTAGCGCGGGGCATAGGTTACAGTGGCTTAAGGCCGGCTCTGTATGTAGAAAAAAAATTAACACTGTTTGACCAATCTTTATGAATGTTTCTTAGGTTATTACAATATATGTTAGAACCGATCTCTCTCTCTTTCTCTCTCTCTCTCTCCCTCTTTCTCTCTCTCTCTCTCTCTCTCCGCCCCCACGACAACGTCGTGTATTTCCGCTAGTAGGCTACACATTAATTAAGAAATATTTGATTCTGGTTTCAGGAAGATTACGCGTACAAAAAGACTTCTCAAACAAGCTCAAGCATGGGGATACTACAGGAGTGTGTTGTGAGGTTACTGGTCAACTAGAGGAATACTGGTTTGAATTTCAAGAGTTAACATGTTTTTGGTATTGAAAATTAGTTTAGCGATAAAGCAGAAACGGAATTATAAATACAGTCATAGACCTGCGTGTAAAATATAGTATATCGTAGTATATCGTAGGCAAAGTGAATTTGGTGGCCCCCAAATAAAAAAGCAAAACAAAAATAAAAATACGCAAAAAACAACAAGGGTCTTCTAACGTAAGTAGTCTAATAAGTATGCTAAATTAAAACATTTGTCAATAAACTATGAGTTATAGTAAGAGCTAGGCTAGTAGACGTAGAGCCCCCGTGTTCTGCTTTATTTGAGAATGTATACAATTTTTGCTGTTTTTAGTCCTGTGCGAGTCTGCGAGACCCCACCGATCGGAGACCCTAGGCTTCTGCCTACTTTGCATATGCTTGAGGCCGGCCCCGTCATTAGAAATAAACAATAAATGTTAGTCTACTAAGACTTAGGCCTAAATGATATCTAACAGATTAAAGAATATCGTTGTCTCTCTCAGTCTGTCACTCTTGCTTTCCACAAAATCCACACATTTATTAGACCCGATATCTTCTATTCATAAACAAAAATGATGGCTGCCTGGTTGTGTTGTATGCACTTCGGAGAGTCCTAAAGAGAGTGTCAAGTTAGAATCCTGCAGCGTCCACCCCCGCCCCTGCCGACCTGCACCAGGTTTGTACTAGGACGTAATAATCTTCATTTGTTTGAACGTCCGAAAACAGTACAAACTCTCTAGTATAAGAAGAAAGATTACCTGGCGACCAAATCGTAAGCTGTCTGTGTGTCGTTGACGTCACTACCTGGTGACGTAGCATTCCTGAGTATTCTATTGATAGAACTGACGCTAGGAATGGTTGTGTCGTCACAGATGCGCTGACTCAGAAGCTGGTCACGGATCTCCCAGGCAAAGATGGAGGGATTCTGTTGCTTTAGATCGAGGATTTTCTTCACCACCAGAGGAGTGGCTACTTGCTGCAATGTCAAGATCAATCATTGAAACATCTCACTATAGCGTATATATTCATACAAATTGTAAGGCTTTTTTATTATGTCTATTTATAATAATAGTTGCGCGTATTTATAATAATAGTTGTGATTAATTATACTTTTTTGATGAATCAAATAAAGGATAAAATCTATAACTTTACAACAAAAATAGGCATTATTATTTTTTTTTTTAATTTTGCATCTGGTCCAAAAAATTAAATTAAATTAAAGGCTTCCTTATATAGATGGGGGCATGAGGCGCTAGCATAAGGGCTCTTCAGGCATGGGTAACTATCGGCTGATTGACTCACCCAGATTTTGAATATATCTCTTAACTAAAAAAAAATGAACCACAATTTATGTTCTAGATCTTCTCACTTCAACCTGGATCTCTTGTGATCCACAAATGATTATTTATGACCACATTATCAATGTAGTAATGATTTTTTACGTTCATTTCACAGTTTCTCTTCAACACTAGAAAGAATGTTTCCACCCGTCATCAGAAAGTTGAATTTAATAATCTTGCCTTATTGCTGAGGAAAGAAAAGGTTGAGCCTATATATGTGTCCTCTTTTATATAATAAATTGTATTTCCATTTGCTTAGTGGCACAGCTGTAAATTGTAAAGATTCTACGTACCACCGAAAAAGAAATGTTTTTAGGGCTGTATTAGAATCTATTGTAGGTTGTATTCAGAAATGACTCCCTAATGATTTATTACTGTCTCCACCGACTCCACCCCATCTCTTGCACTTTACCTCCCCATCTCTAGCTCATTCATTAACTTAAAGCGACATTGCTGTTTGCATTTACCCTAACTTTTGGTTTTCCTCCACCAATAGATCCAGGTTTGATGGAGCCGGTCTCGTAAAATCTGGTCAGGATCTTGGAGACGCATCCATGGGACACCAGAAGTTGTCGAGAGATGTCACAAGGGCGTACACCCATCTGAGCCAGCTCGACGATCCGACGGCGTATATGTTCTGGGAGAGGTCGGCCATTGACAAACACACCACCTAGTTGATTGACGCCCGTCTGGCCTGTGATGAAGATGCAGAAAATTATTAGGACATACAATTACAATAAAAAGTAAAGTTTCTCTTTCAGACCTTGCGATCTATGGGGCAGATGGTCATCTGTTTCTGTGGAAAACGAGGATGGTATGTAATAAGGGAAAAAAACTCCATACATACAGCCACGTCTCTCAATAAGTAGCATTTATTGCCCTTTTCGTTTGATTTGTACAACAAATAATTGTGTCAAGTTTCTATTTAATCCGAGAAAGTGAAGCAGGAGAAATAACCTGTTCAAAACCTGTAGGAGATAGACAGACAAATTGAGTTGATAAAAGCCATATAACAAGGTATATGTTGTATAGAAATATTGGCTTCATGTGTAGAAAAATAAACTTTTCAGAAAGAGAAAAGATATTTTTTTATTAATAAAAATACGTTATGTAGACACTAAATAGATTATTTCAAAAGGAGATGAAACTTAAAGATCTATACACTACTACAACATAAGAGACCAACCAAAGACTAAGTGGATTAAACATTTGGAGGACGCATAAGTGGGAGGAGGAACTTTTCACATTTTCAGAATTGAACTAGTTTCGTGCACTGTGAAGTGCTGCGCTATCAGTAGAACCATTCATTTCGCTAACAAGCTAGACTGACTTCATTTTTCCGGACGGCTCCTTCCGATAGATCTATGGCCGTCTATTCGAACGCGTTCACGCTCATGTGGTCAGGCAGTTTCGCCTCGCGTCACATTAGACGTTTCTTTTTTTTTTTTCTCATTTAATGTTTCGTCTTTTATTTTTCTTTCGGCAAGCGTGGCGAGTAGCAGCATTGAAGTTCTGTGTGTTCGACTGTGTGTTGGTCTGTGGGAACGGCTAGGCAGAACTAATGTCTCAAGCCTGAATCCAATGTTTTTTTCCCCTCGTAAAACAAGTGCATTATGTCTTAGGGTCTGCAGATCAGCTTCAGTATAGTTTTCCTTCTGCTTTTAAAGTCTTCTGGTGTATAAGGACCTCTTGTAAGAGAATATCGGCTTGGATTCATTGGCGTAGCTAGGGTGGGGGAGAAAGGGGGGGAATTTGAAAATCCCCCCCGGTCCCTCACTTAAGGGCGAGGGTCCCCAGATTAGTGTTGTTGTTTTTTACATTTAAAATTATATATTACACAAAATACAGGGGCCCCAAAAGAGGTCAAGCCACCCCCGGCCCCTAAATTATTGAAAATTCCGAGCGACGCCCCTGCTTGGGTTACATTTGTGAGGGAAAATTCAGGAAATTAAAAAAAAATCTATTACTACAATGTTCCAAAATGTATCGAGGCTGTTCCGATCCAGACACCACCGTTGTCTTTCTTTATTTTTCTTTCTCTTTTTCTCACTTTCTCTCTATTCTTTTATCTCAGTCTCTCTCTCTTTTACTCTCTATTTCCTCCCATTTCGCTTTCTCTCTCTATCTCTCTTTCCATTTCTCTGTTTCTCTCTATATTTACCTCTCTTTTTTCTCCCTATCCCTTTCTCTCTCTCTCTCCCCTACCAGTGAAAAGTTTGTACGAAGTAGAGACGCTAGACAAGACTTATTTTTCATGTATAACAAACATGGCGATGAACTCACAAAACCTAACATTAGTGTGCTTGAACGACGAACACATTCTCTTGAAGAATAACACACTACATCCATGCTGTGAACACATTCTCACGACGTTACACAAACATAAAAAAAGAGTTAAAAATTTCATAAAAGCCGTATAATAACCATATAGCTTATCATCAACTGACTTTCAACTGCTGCATTTTATTGACATATATCTATGTAGATGTTGTGTACAAGTTATTTAAATAAAATGCAAATAATAATATATTCATTATCTGTGAACCAAAACACATATTAGGCCTAGATCTATATAAAATTTGTCAAAACTATCGGAGGTTCCATTTTACATATTCTGTTATAATCTCGAAACCAGAGTTGTCTTAGATTTGACGTGAAGAGTTTTGGGTTTAAGACTTTCCTTCAGACAGAAATGAAGGTTATTCGTCATCGTTCAAATCTAAATGACTATGTGGGAATAGCTTTAGGGCATCGTAACGGACGTCTTAAGATCATAACACACAACCAAGCAATCTTACTGTAGTCAAAGTAATTGATTTCTTTGATTCCTGACACAAACTTTTAGATGTGTGTTGTACTATTTGGTTGTTTGTTATATTGTCTTCTTTGTCGACCGTCTTTCTCCATTCCTCTGTCTTTTGCCTTGGATAGAATCTCTTTCAATGACAGGCCAGTCCATTCTTTTGTCTTCCCATCGCTTTCTCTGTCTGCCTAGAATTTAGCCCTTGTTATGTAGAGGGAGAGTAGTCCTTAAGGGACTGCGGGCACGACATGGCCTAAACTGTGCCGATGTGCATAAAATCAAAATCAAATCAAATCTCTGTCTGCCTCTTCTTTTTTTCCTAGTACTTTTCCCTGAAGGAAGGTCTTTACGAGCCCGGAAGACATTGTATTACCGCCCTGAGGTGTATAGATCAAAAGATGCACCCGGGCAAGAAACTATTGGCGCCCCCCCCCTATTTTCCATTAACGTATAGAAATTAAGAGTATTTAATAATAATATAATACAAATAATCTTAGAATGTATTACCTAACTATAATATCTACAATATTTTTTGGCGCATCTCTGCGTGTGGCGCCCCCAGATGTTGGCGCCTGAGGCATCGTGTGCTCCTTGCCCCTCCCTCTCTCTATACCTCTGATATGGCCATTGGGTTTTAACTTTAGTTTTTTTTTAGTTATCAGGTCATCATTGGATTCAATCACTGTAATAACCCTGTGTGTAATATATATATATATATCTATATATAAAATTATATATTGTCTAGTTGTTTTTATTGTGTCTGGTTGGATGTTATAGAAACTAGTTGTTTGCTATATTGTCCGGTTGTGTGTTATACTGTCTGGTTGTGTGTTTGGTTCCATAGGCCTTTGTTGAGTATTAAGTCTTGTTTCTGTCTTGGTTTAATTACTGTCTGAAACAGAAAAAAAAAAGAGAAAATGCGAGACGAAAGAAAGAAGAAAAAAAAAGAGATGGAGAGAAAGGAAGAGAAAGTAAGCTGCTAACGAAGCCGCGCGATTATAGCACAGATCATAAACACACCTAAACGACAAAGCAGGTCTGAAAGAGAGAATTGTTGTTGAATTGATCTCACCATTCGCTGGAACAGACGACAAGTGGCGCTAGCCTTTGATGCTCTCTGACCAGCCACTCGTCACGCTTGGTCTCATGTCGTCACAGGCGTTCGCTAAGTGCGACAAATTGGGAGCACACACACACGCACTCTCACGCGCAGACACACACACACTTTGACACGCTGAGTGAGTCTCCATGGTTGAATGCTATCGAGATGGGGGCTCTGAAAGGGGAGGGGGGTGAGATAAAGAGAAAGAGTGTAGACCATATTTACCATTGCAGAAATTCGTGCTGGTTAATGCCTTTTTTTTATTTTTGCATGGAATACACCTTAAGCATAACATAGAGAATCCTCTCCCCTTAACCACATTTTTTTTTTCATTGAATACTCTCCCCTTGGCAACGTAATCATTTATTAAAACTTTCCACGATAGATAACCTTTTCCCCCTTAAAAAAAATGCGTGAACAAGATGAATAAATAAATTTGAGCTGCCTTTAATTATTAGATTCCATAGTAATGAAGTACACGACCTCGGTAATCACTTCTTTAAACAAAACAGGTTGTTTTTTCAATTGTGGCTAGGTCTTCTTGTACTCATCAGACGTTACATCAGAAATAAGATTAATGATATGATTAATACATCATAGTTCAACCCTCCAAAAGAATGAGCAGGAAGGGGTTAAAATATGACCTTTGACAGCAGTTCAAAGTGCATACCACTTATTCCATCTATAGTTGAAAGGTTACCTGAAGATACTAATACAATATTCATTGATACTTCAATGGAGTCTTATCAACATCGTAATGAGATTTTTAGAGATGATTTTTTTTTTCAAAGTTATCACATGATATATGAATCTGGAAGGAAGGAGTGAATAAGACAAAAAAAAAGGGGGGGGGTATATTTTGTTGTATACTAGAGCTTCCTTCCTTTCATACAGAAAAAAAAATGATTAAAAAAAAACTTTTTTGTTCTGCTTATCTTATAAACTCCAGACGTTCTTCGAAAAGGAAGACTACGACGTCCTACACACATCATGTTTTCATTCAGTTGTGTGTATTATTTAAAAGTCTGCTAAGTCATTGGTTTTCTGGCTGATTCACATATCCCGTTCCACACTGTTATAACACTATAGAAGGAGGAGCACTTATATGAATTTGTCCTAGCATAGGGAAATGTGCTATTATTGTTGTGTCTTTCTGGGTATTTTATTAGGTTTTGTTTTTTGTGATTTAGTGTTCATGTTTTCTTACTTCTTTGTATTGGAGTCTTCTGTCCTGTCTCTATTAGTAATGGTTATCCTTTAGTTTTGCATCATTGTGTTTTACCTCTCACGAGTTGAGGGGTCCCAAACAGAGGACTCACAATCTAATGTTGGTTTGCTAACCAATAGCCTACATAAAACTATAACATAAAATTGTTATCGAAGACTTTTATAATATTAAGAATAAAAAGTAAAGTAACTATAATACCCTCAACATTGAACCTTAATTTACAAATGAAATTAATGGATTGCCTGAATCAGCCAGGAAAACCAACGACTTAGGAGAGTATAAGTCACTGATTAACTTTCATGACTAGATTGACACATGAAATGCGAAGGATGTAATTATCTTCTTTTTTGAGGTAACATCTGTAATATATTAGATAACATAAGACTGTTATATTGCGTCAATGTTTAACCGACATGTCCAATCAACATTTAATATTATAATAAAGTGGATCTCAAACTATTTTGACCTGGGACCCCTTTGTATAGTCAAAACATGCCCACGGACCGATAAGTGAAAAAGCCACATAAATGTATCTAAGTTTAAAAAAATTAATTTAATATACACAATTGTCATATTTATGCGACCCCCTACATTGATTCGAGGCCCATTGAGGGGGTCCGCGGACCACAGCTTGGGAACCATTGTTATAATACATAAATAAATCTATATGTTCAAGTAAATTCAAGCATATTTCTAGATATTTATTAGAGATTTAAAATAAAACAATATGTGCAGAGGTCTTTCTGCTTGATAAAGTCATTATAAGAATCTTCAATACCACACATTGAGATACAAGCAAGTAAATAGGTTATTATGTAGTGGAATCAAGTAGAGTTACTCCCCCCTGGATTGATAGGCCTCTAATATATCAATACTCATATTGCGTTTCATCCTATTCACATTCAGTAAAGCAGAACTGGGAAAATCTCTAACTGAAACTAGATCAAACAGCTTTCCTCCCGCCATATCAAGCAGTAGATCTACCATACACACTGTTTTTGATCGTCTGTTCTACAGATTTCTTTTATCGTCTGCCTGCTATGGAGTTATCCGCCCATTTCGTTTTCCATTTTCGTTCTGCACTATGCTGGAATAGTTGAGGTATGAGAATCAACTGAAATTCGTTTGAGAATTCTTTAATGATGTGATTTTTTTAAGCCCAATAAATCTAGAAGCACTCAATGTTCTAGCACTCAATAGAATCCTCTGCTTACAGCTTTGATATTTGGGAACTTAAAAAGAGTCATTGAACACGGCAATCTTCAACTAGCTGCTAAAACGTCAACGGTTTCAATGACAAACTGGCACAAAGGCAAATTCTTATGGTTTTAATTGACTTGTGGACAGGACTCTTTACAATGTAATGATCAAAAGATTTTTTATTTCAATGCAAACCGATCATCGAGCAACAATGCCTCGAAATAAGTACTTTCTTTTAACAATAAGTCAAGATACGGAGTCTATCTAGATAAGTCTGATATGAGATGAAAAGTATCAACAAAGTATATCATGATAAATGATCAATAGTATCTTATCAAGAGAAATTTTTGTGTATGCAATAGCATATATGTGAGGCAGATTATTGTGTGTTTATGATAGTGAGTTCTAGCGTGTGCGAAGGAAGTGAATGATTCAGGAATGCGTATAATAAAAGTAAACTTTATTTGTATATACGTGCAATAAAGAAAACGTGTAATTGATGACTTAGTCATTGGCTTGCAGTTTCAAACAGCTAGTCTAACTATTATACTGTATGCGTGGTATGCGCACTGGACTGTCGTTCAGACATGTCGATGGTCCTGGATTCATACCCTGCCCGCTGCCATCCCCCGTCGTCCTGCGGGAGGTTTGAACTAGAAAATCATCTTCAAATCTGAAGGAGCATCAAAACATGTAAATTGTTTTGTTTTTTTTTAAATACATTTGCAAATTTACACAGCTTTCAACTTCAATATAGATCAAGATATATGAAATACAAGTTTAATGATAAGCCTATACAACATATAACTCACTATAAATTCGCGTCTTTTCGTCAAATGTCTCTCACTTGTTTCCTTTTCTTCAATTAACTCATCCCTATTTATTAACTGAATTACGACAGACCACCTCGTGGTTTCATGAGAATCTATTCATCCTACACAACTAAAACCATCCGCCCATCTTTACTCATGGTTGCATCAGAAACACGCACACACTATAACATGTTAAGTCCCCGTAAGTTAGTGGGTATGGAAAAGTGTTAATGTTGTTTATAAGCTAATGTTATAACCGTACTTTGACTAGAATGATCACCCCAAATGAAGCTTGGTTTCAAAATGCTTTGTAGAATTGAAGAATAAAACTCTTCGTGTTAAAAAAAATCTAAGTTTAATTTGCGGAAAAACAAGTATTCTGTGACTTTTTCTGTTGTTTGACTTTTTAAGTAAAGACATCTAGACATCTGACCAGATTGATCGAAAATTGAACCATAAACACATTATTTTTTTAGGATGATTCAAGTATAGCATACAGACACAAATACACTCAAACCTACATTCACGATGTATAAAGCTCGGAATCACTTGTCCAAGCCAATTAATATTAACGCACAAATTGGAACTATCTTGTATCTCAAGTACAAAAAAAGAGATATTTTTTTATTGGGGCTCTTGTTGCTCCTACAATGTATTGGATGTTTATGTTTATAAACTTCGAAAAACAGAAAACAGCAAAGTTCGAGTAGAAAGTAAACCAGATACTGCAGGTTTTGTGGATGCAGACATCAGAACGAAGTGGTCGTCTCCTTTCCATTAGGACTCAAACAGAAATATTTAAAAACTCATGTAACACTCTCCGTCAAGTTGTTACAAGGTCATTTGTCGTCATCGAGAAGTACATAGAAGTCAAATTCATAAGGCGCTGGTTGTGAGTGTGTATGTGTTTTATGGTCGAATGTTGTTCGTATTTGCATCTATATTGTTACAGTAGTTACGGTGAGGTTGTCAATTGTAGTCAAACTGAATTTCCATTTGATTGAATCAATAAAAATGATCTTATCTTATATTATCCATTTTATCCTGCTCCGATTAGCGATAAACATGTCATAGATCTAAGTGTCAAGCGATGAATCACGTCGCAATTAAAGTCGAAGAAGCTCGACTTCACGAAGAACCAAAAGAAGTTTACATCATTGTTGTTTCAACAGTGGCTCCAGAGGGATTCAACAGTTGTGTGTACATATGTGAATAAAACTTGTAAAAACCTCTTCTGAAACAAAATTCAGCTTTCCTTATTAATCTTATTTCTATTCGCGCTAGGGCCCTGACTCATTCACTTGCCTATCACTAATTCTCTCATTTCCGTGGACGAAAAAATACAAAAACATGTAACTTGTTATTGCTTGCCTTGGGTCAAGCACAGCTAAGATATTTTCACGATCGAAATCGTAGCGTTACATTTACCAAAAACGTTTTTTTAATCGCAAATTAAATTAAGCAGACATGTTGAAAAAGTACAAGATTATATTTTCGTCCATTTTTAAGCGATATTTAAACCCTTTTTTGAGCGAATATTTCAATAGCACTCATTAGCGCGAAACTAACTTCTTTAAACATTGTTTAAAAAAAGTTTGTTGTCATATAAATCCGACATAGACTGAAAAAGTATTTTTGTGTGTGAAAATGTATACAAATACATTGAAATATTGGTAGGACTTTATTATTTTGTCTGTTTTTGGTGAAGGTAATACAAAAAAAAAAATTCTTGAGTGTTTCGACGCCACAGTGATAACAAAAACAAAATGGTCCGACCAAATTAGAACTGGGTGCAGGGCCGGTCTTAGGTCACTGCAACCAATGCGGTCGCAGTGGGCCCCGCGCTTTCGTAGGCCCCGCGCTAATTCAGGGTGTAATTATTAAATTGCAAAATACATACGAAAAACTCCTAGAAATTTCCTGAATTTATTGAAATCTCCTGAAAACTCTTTAAAATCTCCAGAAAAATAGACAAAATTGTCATTTGTGGGTGTCATTCATTGCAGAAAACACCAATCCTACGCACGATAAAAGAAAAAAAGACATTGTCAGCTTTCATGTAATAAAATGTAATAATCAATTGAATTTATACCTTAATCGGAAGTTCCAGTACCTTATTTACTTTTATTGTCACTGGCATATAAATATGCCATTGGTTACAAGGTTCGTAAAGTACAGATCGCAATTTATAACTTAGCAAAGTCACTTTTTTTCTTGTACAAAATCTTAATTTTCGCTTATTATCCTTACTGCCACACATACTAGGCCCCGCGCAATCAGTTTCGCATAGGGCCCCGCTATTGCTAGGACCGGCCCTGACTGGGTGGACTCAGAGGCGCCCAAGGATCCCGAAATTAAAAACCCCAGTCTTCGAATCCGGGACTGCAGGTTCAGAAGTCATGCGCTTTGCCGCTCAGCCCCCGCCCGTCCACAAACCAATGTAAATATATAAACACAAGTTTAAGAAGAAGAAGTTAAACTATACAGTTCACTTGTAAACTATAATAAACACAAATCTATTCCTCATCTCACTGACCTCAAATTAAACTGACTTTCATTAGCCGTCTTATTTTTGCATCTATTTTTATCCGCCCCACCCTTCATCACATAAGATTCTATTCAGCCAATACAAACAAACATAGCAATCATACACTCAGAGACTTGTATCTACAGTTTATCCAGTGAACATTCAATTAACAGACCATCAATCTTATGTTTCAAAAGACAAACTCATGTCGTTAACTTGAGTAGTTGCTGTAGATAGTATCACTTAACTCAAACATTGTTTGACACGGAGTGAATAATTTTCGGTTTAATTGAGAGTGATATTATGTTATATTAAATAATGAATATTGTGGAGAAAAAAGTACAAATTGTTACTATTGAATCCTGGTTGGGGTGACAATACTTAACGATATGTAAATGTAACATGTAGGCTACTATCGTAATTCTAGATTATATATCATTTGCCTTATATTTGTCTTCTAAATTAGAAAGATTTAATATGTTAATTTAGTTCATATATTTACTTTAAAAGTTATTGAATATTTTCTTTTTTTGTAAGAAAAGAATATGTTCATATGTGATTTTATACAATGGACGAGTTATCTCCCTTATTGAATTAAGACATATAACCTCTAGTTGTTAAACAAAGATGGTAGTCAGTAAATTCTACATATCTACAGTGCCATTGGCGTTGGAGCTTGAATATTTCTACTTATATTAACAGTTTTGTTGATAATCAACGGATTTGTTGGCAATGTTTGTCAAATGTTTGATATGTTTCGTATGTTCCTTCAGCGTTGAAGATAATTTTACTTCCTAGTCTACTCCTCCCTCAAGACGACGGGGGATGGCAGCGGGGGCGGGGGTTATGAACCCGGGACCATCGAGATTACCGAAAGACAGTCCAGCGCGTTTACAGCACGACCAAAGGCAGCCATCCAAAGCAGGTGTAAAACCATTTTTGAAAATGTTGATGTTATTGTGAAGGCGCGGTGGCTGAGTGGTAAAGCACTTGGCTTCTGAACCGAGGGTCCCGGGTTTGAATCCTGGTGAAGACTGGGATTTTTAATTTCTGGATCTGTAGGGCGCCTCTGAGTCTACAAATAAAACTAGTTGGAGAAAAGTTAAGGTGGTTGATCGTTGTGCTGACACCCTCGTTAACCGCGGGTCACAGAAACAGGTGACCTTTACTATAGACTATATAGTCTATGCCTTTACATCATCTGCACCATAGACCACATGGTGTGAAGGGGGAACCTTACTATTTTAAATATGTCGGTGTTATGTAATGTGGGAATTCTTCCTCTAAAAATGCATAAGAATCTACTTAATTATCTATCACTGTTGTAGGTATATGCTTTCGTGAATAAAACATTATAAATGAAGGGTCACATCAGGAGAGAGAGAGAGAGAAAGAGAGATGATGATGATGATATGAATTTTCATTAAGGGATTGTTTTCCGAAAGAAATAATAATAAGAGTAATAATAATAATAATAACAATTATAATAATAAAAAGGAAAAAGCCGCTACCATTATTGACATTGCCGTACCACTATCTCATAATTTAAGAAAAACTGAGTTGGAAAAACAACGAAAATATGGGAACCTAGGCTTGGAGATTAAGCGATTATGGAAGTTATCTAAAACAACAATATACCCTATTGTTATATCAACCGAGGGGATAATAACAACTGACCTCACAGATACCTGAATGCATGCGTAGGACGTAATCATCTTCTTTTTTGAAGTAACGTCTGTATTATATAAGATAAGATACCTTCATGGCCCTTGGCAATCCTAGGAACATTCTCGTTGCCTGTCAGTGGGCAGTACTATTGCAAACCTACCACATCACCAGAAAATTCCTCAGTGGAAACTGATAAAGGGACTACGATGAATTTTGTCTCCCTTTAACGAGACTCGACCCTGGTAGCGCCAGAGAATGAATACTCGTTCTTTTCGAACATAATAATAATAACCTTTATAATCCGTAAGGAAATTTGTCTTACAATTTGTGCATTGCACGCAAAAAAAACAACAACAACAACATGATAACTATACAATATTAAAATATACATTCACACCAGACTCACTTATAATTTACATGCGAAAGTATACATCAGATAGTTTCTATTTAATGATTTGATTGCAAGGGGAAAAGAAGAGTTTTTAGCGGCCCCCGTAAGGGGAAAAGCCGCTATTAGGTTTGTGCAAAATGTCCGTCTGTCCGTCTGTAGCACTCAGGGCGCCGAAACTAGAACACATACGAAAAATATTTTGTCACCATTAAATGCGGCTTGAAAAGTTTAGGTGCAACGGCTACTTTTAGTTTTCTAAAAGCAAACTGTCTAATTTATAAAATTAATTATGAAAGCGATTTTTTAATAACAAAACACCAATTCTGAAACAATTACGTAAATGTAAGGGAGGAAATTTACTATAAGAAATGCTCTCGAAATATGGATATCACGCACATTTTTTTAATATGAGTTTCTGTCTGTCTGTCCGTCTGTCACACTCAGAGCGCCAAAACTAGAAGAGATACGAAAAATATTTTTTCACCATTAAATGCGGCTTGAAAAGTTTAGGTGCAATGGCTACTTTTAGTTTTCTAAAAGCAAACCGTTTAATTTATAAAATTAATTATGCAAGCAATTTTTTAATTAAAAAAAAACAATTCTAAAACAATTACGTAAATGTAAGGGAGGAAATGTTACTATAAGAAATGCTCTTGTCATGTAGATATCACGCACATTTTTTAAAATGAACTTTTAGCAGCGACTTTCGTGTACTAGCGTAAAGCCCGGCAATGACATCATTCTAAACTAATTTCTTAATTTTTTTTAAAAATCAGATTTAAAAAAAAAAAATTGTTTTGTGTCCCCATTAGAATGAAAGAAGCATATTTTTGTGCGTTTTGTCTGTTGATTGGTCTGTCCGTCACGGTTAGATAAAAAAAACACTAAAGGCTTTTGAAAATATGATTTAACCTTTACTGTTCTTTCAGAAATATTGCGATAGTTTAAGGATGGGAACATACAGAAATTGAGCCAGGGACCAACGATAAATCCAAACTAAAGTCTAGTGCGCAAACATCAAGATAAGGCAGGTTTATACCCTGCTCGCTGCCATCCTCCGTCGTCCAGCGAGAAGTTAATTATTTTCAACTTAGAAGGAACATCCGAAACATCTTGCGAATAGGCGAATCTGACAGGGATCCGACTCCGACGGAAGCCGCCTCTGAGTTTGTGTATCACACAAACTCTCTTTGTAATCTTGTTGTTTTTTTTTCTGTTTGTCTTTCCTATTGGTGTCTTGTACCACTTTTGTGAATGTGATAATCATTTATGTAACAAAAGACATCACCTAGTGGTGAAATGTTTCCACAAATGCGGAAGATAAAAGTTAGCATAAGATACAATTTAAACATTGAAAACGCTTTAATTTTTTCGATTTCAAGTCTTTGTTTTGAAAGTAGAATTTCACTAACCCTAACTTAGTTAAGACCTTTAAGAAATGCCAGATAACAGGGGAGCGAAGATCGTATACCGACAAAAATCGAAAGTCAGGCGACCCAAAGGCAGACCCCGAATGCGTTGGATTGATGATGTGGAAGCAGATGTGCAACAGCTTGGGGTTAGGGCGTGGAGACGAAAGGCCCAGGAGAGATCCGAATGGAAGAATGTGTGCAAGCAGGCCAGAGCCCTTCGAGGGCTGTAGCGCCACTGGGATGGATGGATAACTTAGTTAAGAAATTGTTTGAGACGATCTAAACCAATGGAGTCTTGGTCTAGTGTAATCGTAGTTGATATAGTCTAACTTAGTGTGACGCCATTACTTCAAGTGTTCAAGACCTACCTGTGTGCGGCATAGGTTTCTCCAGAAATAAGACAAATGGGAGGCAACTGGTAAAAAATGAAAACAACACCCAGGAGAGACAATCTGGAATAAAAGACAAAATAAACAACTTTGAGAATTAAGTAAAAAAAAATTATATAAATTTATCCTCTCTATCTTATCTTATCCACTGCGACTTTCACATTAGTCAAAAAATGAGAATAATTTAGTCCTACTCAATTACTCGTGTTCCTTGGTTAATCTAGTCATACATGATAATCCAGGGCCGGGCTTAGGTCACTACAACCTATGCGGTCTAAGTGGGCCCCGCTCTTTCATAGGCTCCGCGCTACCTCCAGGTGTAGATGGAGCAATTGGACTATTAAAACGTATTTATATATAGGCTAATAAAATAGTCTCCACGGCCTCCTGATTCTCCAGGGCCTACTAAAAATCTCCGGTAATTGCTAAATATATCAAAAAGTCTTGGAAATCTCCTGAAATTATTAAAATCTCCCGAAAACTCATGAAAATCTCATGAAAAATAAACAAAATTGAAATTTTGCGGTGCCAATGCTAAAAAAAAAAAAAAAAAAATGGAAAGACGAATGTTTTTTCTAGTATAAAATCTTAATTTTGACGTTATGCTTATGGTTGCCCAGACTGGGCCCCTCGCAATCCGTTTCGCATAGGGCCCCGCAATTATTAGCATCGATGACTTAAAGCAGGGGTCTCAAACTCACATCAGCATGTGGGCCTCAATGGAAAGTAACAACCAGTTAGCGGGCCGCACCACGAAAAGAGAATGCTTTTTCATTAAATTTTACAAACACTACTGTCACTGAAGTTAAATGCTAAAATAAAGTTTTTATAATTATTAATTATATTTATTGTAGTTTATTACATGCACATGCAGTTTTGTTAACTAAAAGAAGTTGACGTTGTCTCTGTCACTAATAAAAAGCAGAAACTGTAGTTTCTAAAAAACACAAACAAACAAAAAAAAATCACTAATTAATAGGCCTACTGCAGATGGCTCGTCACTCATATCTCTGTCCACTCAGCTGAGAGCGTTTGGCAGAGACCAGACCATTGACGTCAGGCTTGAAGTCGCGTGTAGTGGTAAGCCGCAAGATTGCTCTCAGATGCTCACCAGTCAGTCTTGATCGTAATGTTGTTTTGATGATCTTCATTCTGGATAAAAACTGTTCGCAAACGTACGTACTCCCAAACATCGCTCAAATTCTAGTAGCTGCGCAGAACTAGTTTAGAAACTTTTCTCTGGAAAGAAACTGGTAGAAATCTGGAACGCCAACATCAGCTTTTTTTTTACTTCAGAACACACTGCAGGTCCAGTAGTTCCATCTGGACTTCCTATTGAACGTTTTTCACGTCAACTACGAACGAAGTGGCACCAAGGAAAAACTGTGGTTCGAGAGCAGTAAATTGCTAAAAGCGGTGTTCAAAATCTTCCATTAGTCTGGAGAGTCTACGTAGTCTTTTAAGTGCTGTGGTTCAACCGTTATGCTATGTAGAAAAGAGAAATTAGCTAGGTTTCTGCCAGCTGAGTGGCCCACAAAAGTCAGTTTGCATCTGAATGATTTGATGCGGTCAAACATCACGGTAATGAGCTGTTTTGTGCTCTGTAGTTGTGAATTGAGTTCATTGAGATTTTGCGTGATGTCAGTAAGAAAAGCAAGATCGAACAAAAACATTGAGCTGAGGTATGTCTCTGTCTTTCATTGCCATGAACAATGCTTTTCCCGTCTTATTTTTCAAAAATCTCTTCAGCACTTTCCCACGACTCAACCATTTGACTTCCGTAAGACACAGCAACTCTCAGTATTCCGTTTCTAAATCAGCTAGAAACTGCCTGTGGTTGAGACCCCGGGCACGTATGAAGTTCACCGTCTTCACGATAACATCCATCAGGTTCTTCATTTGTAGACTTTTTCCACAGAGTGCTTCTTGGTGCAGAATGCAGTGTATGGCTGCAAATGGTCCCGCCAGACTGAGCTGATTCCGTATCTATTCCATTAATCCAACAACACCAACCTTCTCTGAACACATTGCTGGCGACCAGTGGTTAGAATCAGGCCACCGTTCAACCAATTTAGCTGAAAGCCTAAGCGGTCGGTAGGAGACACTGACACCTCATTTTCTGATTTGTGCAGTTGTAAATCATTTCACGGCAGATACGTGGTCATTGTAAATTTTATCTAATTTTTTTAAATTCGCGGACGTGGTCGCGGGCCGCACAAAATAGTTTCGCGGGCCGCGTGTTTGAGACCCCTGACTTAAAGTCTGCCAAGTAATTGGTTTTCCTGACTGACTCGTGCAACTCATTCAATACTATAATAGCATTAGAACGGAATGAGCAATTGTACAATTTTTTCCTAGCATTAGAAATATAAAGATTCCATTTATTTTAGTGTCAGAGTATTTTATTAGGTGTTGTTTTGTATTTGAAAATTTTGGTTCAGTGTCTTATGAATGATTGCTACTTTACTTTTAGGTCTTCTATCTAAAGGTTTTCTAAATTAACTGATTTTACTAAAGATGTTACTTAAATCAAATTAGAATATTCGTTGGTTATGAATCTCACTGCTCTATTTTGTGTCTGTTCCAGTTTCTTAATGTTTTCTTGAGTTGAGGGTCCCAAACAGAGGATGCATATTCTATTATTGGCCTAACCAGGTTAAAAAACATTATTTTAGTTTAATGTTCTTATTTGATTTATCCATTTCATTATAACAAAACTTTTTAATTTTTTTTTGTTACAACTGCATAACAGAAAAAAAAAGGGGGAGGGGCTACGACCAGTTTTCTTTGTGTTAACTACGATAGTAACTAACAAAACTAAATCTGAAGAGATTATACTTCGAAATTATGTTATTCATCGGCAGGTCTATTTGTATATCCTCACCGGTAGCGGTCCATCTCACTTGATTAAACGCAGGAGCGAACAGCAGTGCTGGGCTGGGGGGGGGGACAGCGACAGGACGACTGGTCAGAAGAAGTTTAGCGCTGGCCAGGTAACAACTCGGTCACGCACTACACGGGATGCCCTTAGTTATCTTGCAAAAAAAAATACAGACGTATTTCTCCCACTTCCCATTCTTGGAAGAAACTTTGCACAATTCTTCATTGTCAATAAAACTTTGCACGATTTTTCATTGTCAATAAAAC
>JADKLZ010000687.1:258618-270147 GCA_021533235.1 Biomphalaria straminea
ATTGTCAATAAAACTTTGCACGATTCTTCATTGTCAATAAAACTTTGAACGATTCTTCATTGTCTATAAAACTTTGCACGATTCTTCATTGTCGATAAAAACAAACTTGAACCAATCAGAAAATTGACCATCATTAATTTTTTAAATATGAAAATGGAAATAAATCATGCAGTATTGAGAAATATGACAGTAAATATGCAGCTATGTCACTTAAATAAGCTGTTTTTCTTTTAAAGTATGTGTATATTTTGCTTGTTATGTATTTATTGCTATTCATTAACTCTAAAAGTAAAAAAGTAAAGTTTCCCTTTCAGACCTTGTGGTCTATAACTCTACTTCCAATATTTCTTAAATTTTTATTTCTCGTAAACCTAAACCTAGATTTTACATTTGACACAAAGAGCAGGAGTGGGTGGGGAGTCTGTAGGTGATGGCATAAACCTCTTGTCCATCTGACAAGGGGGATTGAGCTCGAATCTTGATGTAAACCAGAAATATTTAATAGAAATTTGGCTCAAGAAGCTTGTGATTACTGATCTCCCAAAGATATCATGGAAACGTTCTCCCAGAAACCCCAAACTCCAACAAAAAGATTGAATCAGAGCGCACTGGGCCTGAAAGACAATTTTAAAACAATCGAATAAAAAAAATACCAAAGCTTCTATTAAGTTGTAGTTGAATCAATTAGTTTGGCTCAGTTAAAAATTATGCGGTATTCCACTGTGCCGCTGTGCTTATGAAAATAGGTTTTTATAGGTTTTTTTAAGTTTTTTTTTTTTTTTTAAAAATCTGATTCTATAAACAATAAAGGGGACTTATTCAAATTATACCAAATGTTGATTGTTAATTAATTGTTGCTTTTTTTTTTTTATTTATTTTTTATCCTTGTGTTGGCATGTAAAAGTGATAATTGTGTAAAATTTTTGCTTCATCCGAGATTGAGCCTGGGAGAAATAACGTGTACTAACTTTTTACCAGGCACAGACAGACAAACACAGTGCGTTGATGTAAGCTTTATAAAAAAAAAAAAAAAAACACTGATAAGTAAGTGACTGGCAATGGAAAACAAAAATACCCTTAAGCACGGAAAGTGTAACCTCGTTAGATAGTTCGCATAGGAAGTACAATGTTCTATTACTTAGTGTTAGTCTCCCTTCCACGGGTAATAACCTTTTGAAAAGAAAATCTGAGATAAAACTGTATGGGCGTTAAAGAACGACGAAACAAATAATAAGATAATAGAAAAGATAACCCATATGTTTTTCACAGGCTACTAACAAACCTAGATCTAAGAAATCTAAATGTAGGCGTCAATCTCTGAGCCCATGTGTTACTCGTAATGGCGGTCATGTGACCCGCCCAACCTAAATCTCAGCGGAAAAAAAAAAAAGAAAATATTATAATTCTAAATTCAGAATTTAATGCTAAAACTTTAACCATTTGATGCCAGCATGTCTGTACATGACTAGGACTAATTCTACCCTATTGCTATTAGAGCAGGGAACTTGTTGCCTGAATCTGCCAGAAAAAACAATTACTAAAAATTAACATGCGCGAACGTAGTATTTTTTTTAATTCTTTGTTTAGCTATGTAATAAATGTGTGTACGAGTGATTCGTATTGTCTCCCTTTATCTCCTTGTTTTGTCGTTTTCTGTTCAGTGTTTAAAACGTAATTAACTTGCCACACGGAACGTGTCATCGCGAGTGTCCAAAGTCTCATTGTCATCAAGGTCCAGCTCTGACCTTAGTAATTGACCATAAAGTTCCATTGAACTTACATAACATATTCTGGTGGACTTGTAATGAGCATGACAATGGTCCTAACTGACCATCAACCTTGGCGCGTGGACAGCGGTCAGAGCTGTGGACAACAGACCTCCTGGTGGAAACTTAGGATATCCCGTGAAGTGCGTGACCGAGTTGTTACCTGGTCAGCAGTTAACTTCATCGGACCAGTCGTACTGTCGCTGTCCCCCCCCACTCAACTCCGTACAGCTGTCCACTTCTGCTTTTAGCGGCTTAATTCGAGCTTATCAAGTGAGATAGACAGCCGCCGGTAAGAAGGATATAGGTCTAGTTATACATAGATCTATTGATGGATGACAGAATTTCCAATTATAATCTCTGCAGATTTACTTTTAAAACTACTATCGTAGTCAACACAAAAAAAAATTGTTGTCCCATCTCATCTTTTTTTTTCTGGTATCTGAAATCGTTGGACTTATGAATTTATTGAGGAGATAATTCCCTAACCCACCCTAGCATCATCATCATCATCATCTTTCTTTTGCTTACATAGGGAACATATGGCCTCAGCAAAAACACGCCACTCTCCAAGGTCTCATGCTAGTTTTTTTTTTTTTTTTTTTTTTAACAGCTTCCCAGCTCTTTCCTGTCTTCTCTAGCAGAACTTTCAACAAAATTTTACTATCATGAAAATAGTATGTAATGATAATATTAGTTTTATGTAAAAGTCATTGTTAAAAAAAAACACTAGCTTTTCTTCTTTTTACTTTGGCACTGCAGTGAATAAAGAATAAATGTAGCTCCCCCCTCCCCCCAACAAAAAAAATGTTGTTAAGCTTCACAGTTGACAAATATCATCCCCGCACATAAATGCAGTATTACTATGATACACTAAATAGCCAGAGCTAGACTGAACTATAAGCAACATAAGCCATAGCTTAAGGGCTCCCACTTGCAATGAAATCTCTCCCCCCCCCCCCCCCCAAAAAAAAAATATGATTCCAGGGATATTTTTAATCCTTTGGAAGAATGAACTAAGATATTTTTTGTAAAATATTTGCGTTACACATATAACAAACTAGTGTGAGGGAAGACATATTAGGAACTTCTTTATTACGTAGACATTACCGGTGTTTGGGTTTTGGGTACATCGGCACAATTTAGGCCTTGTCGTGCCCAAAGGAGCTAAGGTAGAATTGCATTATATTGATTACTAGAGGACCCCATTTCTCAACTAGCATCGGGTCTTATACGTTTCAGTGAACAGCTATATTTGAAATAACTTCTTTGTAATGGAAGATGATCTCATTTTCCGTGGACTCAAAAGATGGCTGTGCCGCTGTGAAGTCCAATGTTCACCCTGAAAAGCCTAATTAAAAAAGGTTCTGTTGAAAACTATTTGAATTGATAAGCCATTATTTTATTTACAAATAGTAATTAATTAAATAATTCCAAGCGAACGTTTCCCTAGTAAAGTTTTACTTATTTAGTACATTTATTTATTTATGTACATTCTGGGTTTTTAACCCTTTATACGCATATGATAGTTTAGCCTTGTAAATCCATTTTGTATGCACTTATTGTAAAAAAAGATCATCACTTTAAGGGTTAATTCATTCTTTTGTAGCATATGATTAAGTAAATTAGAGCAATTTAAAAAGCTTATCTAAGGGAAAGAGCTCCGCGCGTACAACAACTTGTCTCAATAATGTAAAATCTATTCTCCTTATTTGATACCAGACAAAATAATTAATTACCAGAAATTAATTGACTAATTAGTTAATCGTTTTTTTATTGATTCATATCTTGTCTATGCCAATAAATAATTGTGCAAAATGTTCAACTTGATCCGAGAATGAGTGTGAGAGAAATAACATGTACGAACTTTTTCACCAGAGAGACAGACAAACAGACAGACAGAGTGAGCTGATACAAGATTTGTAAAAAGGATTCTAATTTCAAATGAACGGTGTATCTGTAGGCCACCGCGCCATTGCGTGGTTTGGTAACTTTGTCAACCAAGCGAATCCGTTCCAACTCTTTCCAGTCGCCGCGGTAGTGTGACAGTTATGGTCACTAGCAGCAGGTGGTACAAGAACTGGACATAAAACTCGCGATGGTCAGTGGATGTCCGCTTTGAAACGTGATCGTTATCAGATGGAAAGGGCGAGAGCTGGACGCTGTAGTCTGGCGGACATTGGGACGGCCGTTTTACTGTCGGTGATGGTCGCTGGGCAGCTAGAAGTCCCTTGTAATTAGCCAGAAGTTTGTAATGAAGTCCTCGGGTAATTAAAAAAATAAAATAAGTCGCAATCCCAGATGCCCTTAAAGATTAATCATTATATTTAAAACGGAAGTTGGATTAGTCACGTGGTACTGACTAACTACTTTAAACCAAGCAGAAATAACACGCTTAAATCAGCAAGAGTCGCTTTCAACACGAAGTTGAAGTGCACAAAACAAAACAATTTATTTGAGATTTTGTTTATATGGCTGATATCTATAAATAGCTTGCTTTCTGGTGTATCTGTATCCGATATATAATTGGAACATTGTATGTATTTTAGTAGATACATTCATATATACGATAATTGTGCTCACATTTTAAAATTTTAACGACGCAGAATCAAATGTCTATGTTCTTTTAATTGTAGAGCAAAGTAATTTTTATTATATAGTTGGCAGTAGTGATCTTTCGATATCATGACCTTGACATTGCTAAGTTTAGCTGCTTAGTTTATAAACAATCTCAATTTTCCTTTTGTTTTTTTTTTTTTATTTTCTTACGTTTTTTCTTTCAGTCACCATATTTCGGCTCCACATTTCCCATATTCATTTTTCTTCTTTTTCTATGTTACTATGTTTTATTTTTAAATTATGTAAACAAGATCTTAAAAAAATCGAAAACTAAACACAAATCAACTACGTTTAAAATATGCCGTAGATCGGTATCTTCATACTTATGACTTCGTTAGCCTGATTATAGTGATGACTGGATGACTCTATTTGACCTTTGCTATGGATGACCGCTCAATGTTTTTATTTGCGAGAATGACCAGTGTGTAGTTAGATGTGTAGGTCAACCAGCACTGTACTTTAACGAGTGACAATAGTGTTGGCTCCCCAAGGAAAGAGGAATAGAGGACGGCCCAGGAACACATGGCGCCGCGATCTGGAAACAGAAGCCAAGCAGATGGGCAAGACATGGGGACAGTTGGAGAGACTCGCCCAGAACCGAGATGCCTGGAGAAAGCTGGTTGGTGGCCTATGCCCCAGTAGGGACCACAGGCTGAGATGAGATGAGATGATAGTGTTGGCTGATGTTATATATTGTTTTTCATGTTTGTTACACTTGTTAGTTGATGTTCTATCCACTTTTAGTGGGTACGTTACAAAGCAATGTTTTGAAAAAAGGTCCATGATATTTTGGAAGCTATAACTAATTAATTAGAATTAGGCTAGACAGTTTGTGTACTATTTATTACCTTTAGGGCCAGTGTCTGGGTGATAACTGTGTGGTTAGCTGTGAGGGCTGTGACTGTCTAGTGAGGGTTATGCTTTATGCTATTTTCATGGAAATAGCTCCTAGACGTCAATTACTAATACATTAATTTGTTTCTAATAGAAACTTTTTATGTTCCACTCTATATTTTACAAATCATGTAACAATTATTTAGCGAATGGACGCATTTGTTTATTTTTTTAATAAATAGAGGACATAATTTAGATGGACATGCATAAAGTAGAGCCTGTAAAGGACATACATAGATACATGCTAATGTCTGGATCAGATGTGGGGAAATATGCAGTTCGTAACTGGATCTGCGTAGTGATGTGAAGAAACACGACACTCATCCTCTTATCTTATATGATACAGACGTTACTTCAAAAAAGAAGATGATTACGCCCTACGCATCATGCATTTAGTCATGCCAATGACCGAAATTCTGCCAAGTCACTGGTTTTCCTGGCTAGCTCAGGCAACCAGCGCTAGGGAAGAAAGAGCATTTGTACAGATTTGTCTTACCATTTGGAACGAGGAATGTGCCTTTATCTTTGTGTCATTCTGAGTATTTCATTAAATTTTGTTTTTTGTATTTGAAGATTATGGTTAAGTGTTTTATGTACAATTGCTACTTACTTTTAAATCTTCTATCCTGAAAGCTTTCCAAATTTAGTGATTTTTATTAACGGTGTTACTCAAGTCAAATGTGAATATTCGATTGTTATGAATCGAAGACATTGCCATTTTACAATAATTAGATCTAACGTTTTGGTTTTCGATAGTTGTATACAAAAAAACTCAGGCACTACCATTACGACAGACTTTTTCAAAAATGGATTGAGGATTGCTTTCTGCTGGACTATGACACAACCAATTAGAGAAGACTTATAAAAAAAAAATCGTTCGCTCCTTACTCAGACTATATCAACGCCACTTAATGACCAGGAAACATGAAAAGGACCAAGTTGCCTGCGTGTAGTCGCTCAATGAACTCTTGTGTCTGTTCTATTTATGTGTATGCTTCTGTTGTGTTGTCTATTGTACGAGAAAAGAGTCCTTGTAATGACAACAAATTTCCATAAGGATAAATAAAGCCGTCTTAGTTTATCGTTGAACTTATGTGTTTGTATTTGTTTTGTTGGTTGATACAGACAATATTTTACAAATAAAATTTAAAAAATGTATTGGCACAAAACAACATTTTAACTACAGTGTCCACTTCACCTACATTAACATTAACAATATAGGCACAGACAACATTGACATCAAAGAGAGGAACAGCACACACACCTACACGTGTGTAACCGGTGCATAATGAATTTGTCTCCTGTGTATTTCTGTACACATGGAAACTAAAATTAGTACTATACATTTATAGGACAGACTACAATAATTTTGCATAATATCTTTAAAATTTACTTCAAATAGGCTACACTTTATTCAAGATTTAGAGTACATACTGCAAAAGCAATTTACAAATGTTGGTGTGGCTTTCACTCGTTAGTTTTTAGAATCTAACTCTGCTTTACAGTTTCCTCAATGTACATAACTTACTCCTAGACAACGCCTCTACATGTAGCTAGTCTAAGCCTCTACATGTAGCTAGTCTAAGCCTATACATGTAGCTAGTCTAAGCCTCTACATGTAGCTAGTCTAAGCCTATACATGTAGCTAGTCTAAGCCTATACATGTAGCTAGTCTAAGCCTACACATGTAGACAGAAATGCTAAGGCTTGACTTCGAGTCTGACGATCAAAGAGAAAGTCAGTACTTCTTTGTGGGCTACAGAGATGAATGTACACATTCTACATTTATAAATGTACGAAGTGTAAACCTATAATGTGCATATTCTATGTTTATAATTTCAATTTGTGTACACTTAAATTTACTATATCTACTATTATACTGATAGTTACATAGTCAAAACCTATTGGTGAATGTTGTCTACCCCTCATTGTGCATTTAGAATACTGCGTTTTTTAGATTTTGCTATTATCTGAGAAAGAAGAAAGACCATTAGAGTAAACATTGTTTTTCATTCACTAAACCTATGTATAACCCGTGCTTGTGCTATTATTAGTAATCGTATTTGTAGTATCGTAGTCTGTGGATTGTGATTCGTCTGTACTGTGCTATTGTGTGCATCAGTAATTGGAATAAAGCTTTATTTCTAAGGTTGATTTTGTTGATTTAGTACATTTCAACCATTCCTTGTACACATCGTGTCAGAGCTTAGCCAAATATTCAAATCTAAATAAACAAGCAAGTTTTGACTCGATGTATTTCTAATATTTAAAAAAAAAACAAAACAAAAAAACCTACGTCAATGTAAAATTTAAACTGTCTCTAAAGTATTAAAGTAAAATGTATTTTATTAGCTTAGGACAAAAGTATGTAAGATGTAATAATCTTCTCTTTTGAAGGAAAATCTGTAATTACTATGATAAGTTTTAATTTCTTTAAAGAATCAATGTAAGTCAAACAAAAATATCTATATTCACAAACAATAATTAATTATTTTTTATACAATAAAAATGCCTGCTATGGCAGTCTGGTTGTGTGATATGCGATCCTAACTATAACCTCAATGGAGACGGGATCGAACCAGGCTGTTAAACTTTGCTTAAAAATATCAACAATGTTGTTCAATTAAAAAGTGTGTAAGATATTTGTAATCAATGAATAAAAACATTTGAATTTAAACGGAAGAGTTGCATAGGACGGAACACCTTTTACTGTTAGGAACGTCATGTAATTCATAAGATAAGAACTGATAATATAAATCTTGAAACCGAACTAAAATTACTACTAATATAAGTTTCTTTTGGAAAGAAAACGAATATGATTTTTTACAAAGGCTAATTAAATCTCGAAGAAAAGGAGCGCAGTTAGATTGAATGTATCCCGCATTTAAACTCTTCGTGACTAGGTATTAGGTGTACACTTGTAATAGAAGGCTATTTCACTAGTATCTGTTCAACTAAGAACTTTATTTCTTAGTCAATTTCTTGTTGGTCATATTTTTTGTATCACTATAATATCACATGTTTCACCGTCATATATAAAACACATTTGATTAGCAGTTCACGAATTTCAAACAATAACACTGAAGGTCAACCAGTTTGTCAGTCTACACAATACCGATAGTGGTCACAACAAGCACACTTACTATTTCACGACCTTTGTCTCTTTGGTTCAAATAATTGGAACATAAGAATAATAAGATTTCTAAAAGTGTGGGTGTGATTGTTTGGGTAAGAGAGTTCGTCTTCTTCTTTCTCGTTCTAATTTGTATTGTTATGTTGGAGCGTTCAGATGGCTAGACCAATATAAGAGATGAACTTTTGGAAGCGTTCAGATGGCTAGACCAATATAAGAGATGAACTGTTGGAGCGTTCAGATGGCTAGACCAATATAAGAGATGAACTGTTGGAGCGTTCAGATGGCTAACCAATATAAGAGATGAACTGTTGGAGCGTTCAGATGGCTACACCAATATAAGAGATGAACTGCACAATGTTTTCCAAATCAGGAAGCTCTCCATGTTGTTTTCTTTCTATTGGGGTGTTTTGGGGCCAGTGTCTTGTACGGGCCTCTTGGTAAAGAGAACAGTTTTGGAGGACAAGGTCAGCATTCTCTGGTGACACTCCATATGGGCAGATTTCAATAGTTCCAGTTTTTGAGCTTCCAGTACATTTTATGTTGTCTCATTTTGTTTTGTCCGGTTTTGTCCTGAGTAAAAAAATTAGACGTTCATTCTGTCGGGATAGCTTCTAATAAGCATCATCTTTCTTGTGATTCGAATGAGAGCTCGTCCATTTCGGTAAGGGAGTTAATAATGATTAATTATTTAGGCCTACATTGCTCGTTTTGAAGCACGTAACAGGGAAGCACATAAAATAGCAATCTAAAAAAAATAGGGAAGCACATAAAATAGCAATCTAAAAAAATATCTAAAAAGTTCCTTCTAAAAATACTTGCAGCTCTTTGTCTAAGCGCTCTTTTATTTTTTGTATACAAATTAAGTTTGTTAAAGAAAGTGTCGTCTGTTTCTAATGAATGACAAATGGCTAAGTTCTCGTTCTTGAATTTCAAATCATGTCTCTGTTTTGTGATGACCGTAATGTCAACCAGACGTTGGTCAAAGAAATTATCTGGGACTAAGAGAGTATGCTATTAAAAAAAAAACAGAACACTTTGACCTAAAGGAAGTGGCTATCGCGTGGTCATCTCGACTTAAGTCTTTGATTCCTCTCAGAGCTAGCCGCTCTCTTTGAAAACACGAGCTTTGACCCCGACACGAGATTGGGAGACCCGAACACAGCGCCACCTTCCGGAGGACACGAAACAAGGAGCTGGGTTTAATTGTTAGGCGCATTGGGATGATCACCACCCCTCTCCCCTTCTAAAAAAAACCTAAAGACATACACACACGCGGACTTAAATATCTTCACTTTTAATCGTCCCTCCCCGCCCCTGAGGAAGGGAGAAATTTCTAGTTGTTTTTTTTTGTTTTTCATTCATCCAGTTAAGTTTGAGTTGAAAATTGTGCACCTTGTCCTTCAAATTGTCATAGAAAAAGAATTCTCTATAATAATATCAAAATATCGAATAAGAAGTGCAGACTATGCCTAAGGCTAACGTTAGCAGATTTTGTTTTTCCAAAGTAATTTTTTTTGTTGGTCTGTACACGACGATCGTCTGCATCATGTTGGTTGCCCTTCACCCTTTAAAAAACAAACAATAATATAAGAAAGGAAGATAATAAACGATATATTATACTCCTATATAGGTTTAAAAAGCAAGTTAACGTACACCTTGGTGACGCATGTCCCATGAGGTGATTTGTAAGAAAACAAGCACTGAATGTTGCTAATGAATACAATTCTTGTGGCTCTTTACAAAAAGAAAAAAAAAACTAAGTCACCAACAGCAGTAAAAAAAATCTAAAACGCTAGATTTCTTACTATAAGAAAGTTGCAAATTTAGTAAAGCATCAAAATAATAATCGTTAAATAAGTATATCGAGATCTTGCCCTTTACATTATGTACACATATATCCACCCAAAGAAGAAGAGGCCGACAGAGAGAATGATGGGAAGACAACATAAAAGAATGGACAAGCCTGTCATTGAAAGAGGTTCCATCCAAGGCAAAAGTCAGAGAGGAACGGTTGGCAAATCATGTGTGCTGCCCAAGCGGTTCAACAGACTAAGGGAGGTGATCTAGATCTTGTTCTTTACTTTATCTAAGTATCCAGCAGCCAGACACTACCTAAGGTCCAGCCTGACAATGCCCTCGTTGATCCAGACAATGCTTCATATCCAAAGCATGTCTAGTACAGACTAGGTCTTCAACGTTATTAGCCAATCATGTCTAATACAGGCTATGCCTTCAGCGTTATTAGCCAATCATATCTCATTGTCTAGGATTCAAATCTCTGCTGCAACCGCTCAAGTGTTTTATCTTTGCAATGCTTTTAATACCCTGCTAAGAGAAGAGTGACGTGCAATTCAAATAAGTTAAATACTAAGACAAAAGACGACTTGATCGTCTTTAGAGACTAGGTCACCTGTATTTACCACACAGGGTCTAGAATCGAGATGGGTAGAAAGAGGGGGGGGATACAAGTGCTAAATCTTAGTTCACTTGTGTACAACAGATAAGTCATCTCAACGTTTGGATCTGCTGGACCATGAGGAAAGTGCAGTGAAGGGGAATGACGTACGTACTGGGAGATACAGAAGAGCGGGACTGAATTTTTGTACTCCTATGTGTATGTGAGAGGAGGGGAGGCGAGTCAGGAAAGGGGAAGGGAGGATTGGATCTAACGTTCGTTGATGGGATCTATGTGTAGGCAACACCTGGGATAGCATTATGTTGCAATTGGTGTCACCAAACTGTTCAAAGAGTCTCTGGCTTCAAGTTCAACAGCGTTTCAAAATAGTTCTTTTAAGTTACGTGATCCGCCCTACGATTATTGGTTGTTTTCTGTGTTTAACAAAATGACGTATTCATTAAGTGAATGTACCTCACTCTGTTGAGTCTCCCCCCCCCCACTTTTCTCCCCCTCGTGTCTTGTTATTCATAGTTAGGCCTACATTACTGTCTTAGTATTTCAAAAAAGTCAATTTTCCTGACTAGAGACCTACTTGCCTAATAAATAAAAACAAAAACAACAAATGCAGAATATTACCAAACAATCTAATCACGTGACTATCAAACATGCAATTTTCGCACCCTGCTTACATATACTCAGCCTACTTAGATAAACAG
>JADKLZ010000687.1:295964-324664 GCA_021533235.1 Biomphalaria straminea
AGGAGAGAACGCTGTTAGTTAATGTTTAAGGAGAGAACGCTGTTAGTTAATGTTTTAATGAGAGAACGTTATTGGTTAATGTTTTAATGAGAGAACGTTGTTAAAGATAAACTGTCACAAATCAAACCACCAATGAAGGCCGAACAATGATATAGTAAGTCGACGCTGCTTCGACAATAAAATGAACTTTAATGTTCAAGAAGGGACCCGTCGTTGTCGTTCGATTATAGTGTATTGTCTTGTATCTCAAAAAGCGTCTTGTTTGTTGTTAGCGTCAATCTCTTCTCCTTGTTTTTAATCTAACCTATCGTCACTTCCGTCACTACTGAAAAACTTATCCCTTAATTATCCCCGAAATAAATCTATACTCTAATCATGTCATAACACTAGAAAAAATGCTCTTGACATGTAAATATCACGCACATTTTTTAAAATGAATTTCTGTCTGTCCGTCCGTCTGTCCGTCTGTCACACTCAGAGCGCCAAAACTAGAAGAGATACGAAAAATATTTTTTCACCATTAAATGCGGCTTGAAAAGTTTAGGTGCAATGGCTACTTGTAGTTTTCTAAAAGCAAACCGTTTAATTTATAAAATTAATTTTGCAAGCGATTTTTTAATAACAAAACACCAATTCTAATAATAATAATAGGCTTGTCTTCGAATCCGAAGATTAGTGAGGAATACAGTGTTTCCCGTGGCTGTGCAGTCCTAGCTGTGACCTACATATTTTGCCACATCCAGGGCAAGCAAAACCATTGTCCTTACGTAAATGTAAGGGAGGAAATGTTACTATAAGAAATGCATTTTGCATATAGATATCACGCACATTTTTTAAAATGAACTTTTAGCAGCGGCTTTCGTGTACTATCGTAAAGCCCGGAAATGACATGATTCTAAACTAATTTCTTAAATTTAAAAAAAAATCAGATTAAAAAAAAATTGTTTAGTGCCCCCATTAGAATGAAAGAAGCATATTTTTGTGCGTTTTGTCTGTTGGTTGGTCTGTCCGTCACGGTTAGAAAAAAAAACCCACTAAAGGCTTTTGAAAATATGATTTAACCTTTACTGTTCCTTCAGAAATATTGCGATAGTTTAAGGATGGGAGCATACAGGAATTAAGCCAGGGACCAACGATAAATCCGAACTAAAGTCTAGTGCGCAAACATCAAGATAAGGCAAGTTTATACCCTGCTCGCCATCCTTCGTCGTCCAGCGAGAAGTTAATTATTTTCAACTTAGAAAGAACATCCTAAATATCTTGCGAATAGGCGGCTCTGACAGGGATCCGACTCCGACGGGGGCCGCCTCTGAGTTTGTGTATCACACAAACTCTCTTTGTAATCTTGTTTTTTTTTTTTTGGAAAAGTGACTTTTTACACTTGGGTGTCACTCCCCATCGGGTGTCACCCGGTACGGACCGCACCCCCCGCGCCCCCCCCCCCCCGAGTGACGCCACTGATATTTAATAGTAATCAGTAAAGGCAGAAAAAAAAAATATTAAATTATCCACTGCTATAACTATAAGGACAACAAACAGGGTGGAGACACAGAACTAATAAGAACAAATACATAGTTTCGTGTCTTGTGAGTGAATTCAGTGTGACAGCTGGAACAGATGTAGACATGAAACGTTTAGCGAGACCTACATTTACCCACCTAAAACCAATCGGGGAGTCTTCTCACACTAAGGCTAAAACAAGAATCTTTAGATGACAAACTAGAAAACACCAAACTGTAGAAGACGGGCGGAGAGAAAGATTTAGAAGTGTAGATCTATTAGAGCATGGAATGGGTTACCTGAGCTAGGAAAACCAAAGAATTGGCAGAATTTAGCTCATTTGTTAAAATGCATGACTAAATTGATAAGATAAGATTACAGGGAAGCAATTAAAAGTAGATTGATTTTTTTAATGCTCGAGGAACAGAAAAAAAGATGAAAGATAATTATAACCCCCCCCCCTCCTTTATAGGCTATATCGATGATGCTCAATCTGAATGCCCTACCTTATCTTTTTTTTTTAAAATTAAATCCTCTACAATTTAGCACCTACAATATTTAAAGTGGAATTTTTTTTCAATGAAAAAGTTTTATCTTCTGCCATTTGTCTGATGGCTTGTGCATGAACATAGCTCCATAACAATGAAGAAAATTAAGAAGAGAAAAAATCTTTCTCTCTGCGGGCAATCTCAACTTCCAGGTTTACATTTATAGGCCTAATAACACCTCAATAATGTGAAGAGACGAAAGCTGAGCTTTTCAAAAAAAAAAAAATAAAAGAACATAATTACGCCCAACGCATCCGAAGATTAGTGAGGAATGCAGTATTTCCCATGGATACGCAGCCCCAGCGGTGACCTACATTTTTTGCCCAATTCAGGGCAGGCATAACCATTGTACGCAGGTGGTCGATTTATATTTTCTTTTCGCCGTCTGCGTCTGTCTACGGCAGCGAATTTTCTTTTGGTCTCAAAAGTGTATCCCACTGCCTTGTGAGTGACCTCCAGCTGTCTCATTTTGAAGCCGCATGCAATCAGGTGCTTTCTTCTGTCAGCTAAGGCAAGATGGTGCGTTAGCTGGTTGTGTAAAATGTTTTAGCCTACATATTTCGGATGTTCCTTCAGAGTTGAAGATAATTACTTCCTAGTCCAAACCTCCCTCAGGACGACGGGGTTTGGAAGCGGGCAGGGTTTGAACCCTGGGACATTGATAAATCTGAACGACAGTCCAAACCGCACGACAGGCAGCCATCGAGGTTTTTAGACATGACTCGCTATTCTTCAACCTACAGTGGATAGAACACGCAGAAAGAGTCGTCCAAAGATAATCTGGCTGGACAGCGCAATAGAAGGGACCGGTCTCTGTCTTGGTATCCCAAGAACAGCTGCTGAGCGGAAAATGCTGGGATTTAGTTTTTCGGAACATAAGCCTACAAAAACCTTACATCCTATTATTTATAATCTAGATCTTATCTATTGAGTTCTGATCTGTACAATCAATAAGCTTTGGAAATATAAAAGATTTATAAGACGTTAGATTATAAAAAGGCAAATAGATTATAGAAAAGAAAGTAAAAATGCGAATATACTTTTTTTCCTTTTAGAACTCTTGTTAGATTAGAAAATATTTTTGACTGAACCATGAATGGTCATAGCAGTAGTCTATACTCAGTCAATACTGTCTTTATATAGACTCTATACTATATAGTCTTAGATCTAGTAGATCTAGATCTAGATCTTAATATAGATAAATCTATCTATATCTATATAATATTCTAAACTACATCTATAGATTCTAGGTCTAGTTATAGATCTATTCTAGATCTCGTGTCGATGTTCTTGTCGTTATACTTAATCTAAAGTTAATATAATAATATAATATATTATTATATATAGACTAGTTAATAGTAGTTACTACTAAGTTAGTAGTTATTTATTAACTCAAATTTAAGTTATAGTTTAGACCTGTCCTATAAACTTACGGTAATTAAGCGACTAAGGCTATCGCCTATACTATACTACTTAATACTACTAGCCTATAGTCAATAGACACTATAGTAGACACATAGTGTGACATAGTCATAGTGATTTGATAGTGGCTATAGTTTAATAAAAATATAGATCTACTTCTAAAATAAAGATCTTGATCTATAGTCTAGATATAATATAAGATTTAGTTAGAGTCTCTATATTGAAAAATAATAGTGCAACTAGTTGAACTAGATCTATAGAAAGAATCTGATCTATAGGCAGTATAGGTCTAACTCCTTGTTACATCTCCATCCATTCTTCTGTAGCATTCTCAGTACAGTGCCTTGATAGTGTAACTTACTACAGACAGTTACACTCAACTCAACACTGTAACTTAGTGTTTCATCTGTAAGTTATTTGCTAAACTAAATATTGTGATTAACAATTTATAATTGAATAAGACATCTACTGATCTAGTCATTCTAGAATCAAGAGTTTAGTCTATTTTATGACAGATGACTTTTTAAACAAGTTAAAAGATTAGTCAATTTTAAATTATATCTAGGGTAATTTCCCCTAAATTAAATATGGAATCTAGAATCTAGTCAACTTCAGCTTCTCTGATTTACTAATTTCTAGATCTACTTCGATAAAAAAAATAATTTTTATGATCATTTTATACTCAATCTGAAAACTATCAAAGAAATTACCAGTATCATAAATTTTCATGGGTAAGAAATGAAATTAGCATGTGGAAGAAAATATATTGAAAAAAAAAATTCAAACAATAAAGTACCAATATATCACCTGAGCTATATTCTTGACAAATCATTTTCAGCACTAATGCAGACACTGTTACTATGAATGCCCAACAAAGTTTACAGCTATTACATAATATTTTCTTTATCCACCTCATTAGTTTAAACTTTATTTCCTCAAACATTTTTGTCCTAATACATCATCATTCAGTCAAGATTCTCCCTACATTTCAAGTGTTTATAAAATTTAATAACATCTATGTACTGTATCTATAAATATTGTATAATTATATTATGTAGAATTATTTAGAACATTACCAATACACTGAAAGTTTAATTCAATTTTGGATATATATTTAGCAGTTTTGATAGTTCATATGATACCTGTATCTTATATTTCAACTAGGTGTATTTTTTTTACTTTCAGTGACAAATTTTTCTTTTGGTATCTTGCTTTGAGGGAAGAAAGCCATGGCCAGCAGTAACCCCAAAGAGCAGGAAGATATTGAGCCTTTAGAACATTTTGATCAAATTGTTATTGCACCACACAAACTCAAGTACATAAATCCAAGACACAAGAAGGTGAACATGGGATTGAGTTTAGAATGTTGTATGAATATAGTTTTGTCCTTGACAAAGTTTATTACGGAAACCTTAGGTTATATTGGAAATTAGTTTTCTAGTATTTACTAATAGAGGAGAGGTGTGGTGTTGCTCATAGATGCAGACTTTTTTTCATTCAATTTTTTTTTTAATATTACTTCTGATGTGCTTTTATCTTTAAAGATCCAAGTGTTAATTATATAAACTGATATTTATCTTTGAAATCATTGTTATATATAGACTGCAAGTGGTCTGCTGAAGTATGGCCTCCATACACAATTAAATATTTTAAAGAAAATATGTCTGTAAATCAGGGAAGAAAAAATCTAATTCTCCACTATTTCATAGTTTTAAAAAATTTAGGGGATTCCTAAGTTATGGAACGATAACCAAATCACTCAGCTGAATGAGGCTTGATTTAGTCAATTTTTTTTAATTATATGAACCTGTTCATGAATTAGTTTATGTTTGACTATGAAGATTTACCTCTTGAACCAGGTCCATGCTATCATGTATGACTATAAATGTGATATTAAACTCAAAGTCTGCAATGCCAATTTTAAAGCCCACAGGGAGGTAGGTATCTTAAACCTGTCTAAAATATATTGAGAAAAAATTTTAAACTCGGAGTATTTATGTTGAAAGCTATATCAGTGAAACACAGCGCTTGTCTCATGAAGAACTATTTTCGTGAATGATCGTTTCCAAAACATATAAAATCCTTAAAGGTAATTTGAACTCATTAAACCACATTTACATCAGACCTGCACAAAGTGGTTGGCTCCTCTCCATTAAGGCTATAACAGAATTATTTTTTTAACTCCTTTATTCCACTTTCAGTCTGGTTGTTTCAAAGTCATTTGTTATCACTGAGAAGTACATAGAAGCATAATTTATAGAGCATTGTTGTTTTTTTTTTGTTGTTGTTGATTATTGTATAGCATCCTTCAGTCATGATGCAACTATGGATTATGTTATAGAAATGAAATGAATGCCCTGGTATTATCTGTCGTGGAAATGATGTTACTAACACACAGCATTCCCTCCATCCCTCCAAGCAGCTGATGTATCCAATTGATCGGCAAGTGCTGATGGGATCAGGGTGTCAGGGGCTATGCAAGGGTGTAGCTTGGTATGCTGCAAGCTGTCAACAGGTCCCTGGCGTCTGATTGTAACCAAGTTTGGGTATAGCTGCAAGGCAGCAGAGGCTTAAATTCATGGTAGCCATAAAGTTTAACAAGCCCCTTCTGCCCAAACCTTACTGGTTAAGTCCCCAGTTACTTGCCTTTGCCCCTTCTCTTTGTGTAAACACTTCTGCTGGACCCAATATCTGAGCCAGTCTTGATGGCCATGATTTGGACAGGTTGTTAGAGACTATTTAAGATGCATGCCATTGGAGGCATTTTATAGGTAGTGGGGTTCTTATTTTCATTACATCTGGCAAAAATAACCCTAAGGGACTGTTGACATGTTAGTGCGTAAATATTTGTAGATAACAGAAAAGTCATTAATGTTGCGACAGAATTTAAAAAAAAAATATGAAAGAGATGTAGTTTAGTGACACTAGCATTTTGTATTTTTCACAAAGCTTATATCAACTCACTCTGTCTGTCTGGTTCATATCTTGTACATGTTATTTCTCCCACTTCCCATCCTCAGAACTTTTTACAATTATTCAAGGGCCATACACAAATCAATCAAAAAATTAACCAATTAGTTAATGAATAAGTCGTAATTAGTTCATTGGTTTTAAATAGAAAAAGGTAATAAATCTTGAAGTATTGATATAGATATTGTTATAATTGTGTGGTTCTTTCCCTTATATAGCCTTAGTTTTTTGTTTTTTTAAAAAGCATTTTTTTTATTTGCTTGTTGATTTTTTTTCCTGCTGACATTTAATCTCTTGAAGCAATGAAACAAAATGTTTTTAAACAAATTAATTCTCCTGTTTGAATGTACCAGGTCCTATCTCAAGCTAGTGATTACTTCTCTGCAATGTTTAGTCATGACATGTTAGAAAAAGAGCGTGATGTCATTGAGTTGCTCGAGATTTCACCTAATGGCTTTGCTCTGCTTCTTGACTACTTCTACCATGGCCATGTAACTATTGACCAGGATTCCATTGAGGATGTTCTAGAAGCAGCCAGATTTTTTCAGGTTTTAATTTTGTTTCTTACATTGATATTAGAAAGGTTAAAATTTTCATGCAAGTTATTTATAATCCATAAATCCTAGACAATACATAACACAGGGCTGATAGCACTTGACCTTGAAAATTTGAAGAAGCCTTAAATTTTCTTATTAAACTATGAACCCAGTAATATAGTTGTCTTACAGTGAGAGCTGCTAATTCAGCCTGGGACAAGTATAAAGTAAACTTTTTACAGCTTTTGAAATAAAAAATATGTTTTAAGACATTTATTGAGGACAACTTCTATACCCAACGGCTACAGTAGCAGCTGAATTAAATGCTGACCAGCTTACACTGCCCTTAATTTCATCTTGCTAGAATATCATTCTTTAATGTTTTGATGTTGCTGATTCATTTCAATTTAGCCATTTTTTAAATATTTGTCAACTCATAAATGAGTTTGAGCTATTAAAAAAATGAAAATAAAATGCAGCTTCTGAAATATTAGTAAGTAAAAAAAAAACAACAACTTATTAGTAAATATTAGTAAACTTTCAGTAAATATCCTGAAATTCTAAATCATAATCTTCACTAAGATTCAAACTCAAGACCTCTTTTATGAAGTCGAGTGCTTTACCACTCAGCAGCCATGCCTTCATTGCTTTAATATTAATGACACAATTCCTTTTAACTGTGACCAGTATAATCAACAGACCGACTTGACATTACTTATTTAGTGTTAATGTAGGCCAACCATAAACAAATAATTAAACTTTATTTTTTTACTCCTCTTGACTTTCTTCAGGTGGACTGGGTGGTAGATGTGTGCTGTGACTATTTAGTTCATCAACTCAGTATAGACAATTATCAGACTGTCTTGCAGCTTGCAGACAAATATCTTTTAGGTGACCTACGTGGGGATATCTTTCGCTTCCTAGGTCAGAATGTCATCAAGCTGTCTGAAGAAGAAGACTTTTACTTGAACTTTGACTTAGAACTGTTGACCAAGTTTTTGAATGAAGATGTTTACATTGAGGCTGACGAGGAATTTGTCTTTGATCTGATAACCAAGTAGGTTGGTATATGGGTCAAAGTTTATTGACATTTAAATTAATTTTATTTTCAAATGAATAGTTTAGCTCTTTCCACAAACAAACAAAAAATCACTTCATACAATCATCCATGTGGTAATTTAATATTTATGGTAACAAGTAATCAACCTGTGTTGGAGTTGATTTAAACAATGCTAACGTTTTGATCTTCTGTCCTAAAATATTTCTAAAAAAAATTTTATGTTGGAGTGTTCAGATGACTAGACCAGTATATGAGATGAACTGCGCATTGGTTTCCAAATCAGGGAGCTCTCCATATAGTTTTATTTCTATTGGGGTGTTTTGGGACCAGTGTTTTGTTCAGGTCTCTTGGTAGAGAGTGCGGTCCTGGAGTACATGGTCAGCATTCTCTGGTGACACTCCACATGTGCAGATTTCACTGGTTCCAATTTTGAGCTTCTGGTACATATGTTGTCTCATTCTATTGCTGTTGGTGTTAATTTTGAAGAGTTTCATGTTCATTACTATACATCACACGTAATAAAATATACTATTACTTAATGAAGATCTTACTTAATTTTGTTCAAAAATTGTTCTTTCCACTAGTTGGGTGAGTGCTAAACAAGAACAAAGGCAAGAGTTTTATCTCCCCTTGCTTCGCTTGGTCAGGTTTCCACTGATGGATATTGATAACTTGATCACAATACAGCACAAGTTGGCTGCCTATCCTGAGATTCAAGACGCTATAGAGGAGGCCAAGTATTACAACAACAATATCCCTGCACAGAGTTTACTCAAAGGTTTGCAATGCACTTCTAAGTTTTTCATTGGCGCTTAGTCAAATGAATTTTAAAATGTTGTGGAGGTGAGGGAGGGTATTAATTTAGTTTTTTTTTATGGCTTTTAGGATAAATGCTCTATCTTCTTTTTAAAAAAATCATTTTGTCATTACAAAATATGTGATTGTATAAACTTTTTATCATCTTTTTGTTTGATTTTTTTTTCAGTAGACTTAAGTATTTTTTAAAGTATTTAAGTGCTTTTTTTTTTGTCGGTACACACTGATACAGCACTTTTTTTAATGCTTGAAAAAAAATATTACTTTTCTTGTATTTTAACTTTATTATCAATTACTTAGTAGCCTTGAGTAGAACCTATTTGTTGTCAAATACTATAGTAGCCATTTTTATAGAAATTACTTTTTATGAGCTTGATACTTATAATTATAATAATTTTTTTCTACAAATCATTTGACTAAATGTTTACTTTCTCTACTCAGGTAAACAGTTCAAATGCCGAGGGTCACAGCCAAGTGTTGTCATGTTGACATTTTCTCCAGATGTTTGTGCCGTCACATACCAGAACATTGCGACTGGCGTCTTGTGTCTGGAAGAACTAGCCAGCTCAGGTGCGGAGACAGAGTTTGATTCCTCGAGCATAGCTAAGGTTGGAAACTTTGTGTATCGCTCTGGTGGCTATGACGATGCAGTTTGCAGCAGTGCCACTGTGTTTCGATTTAACCCACGTTACAGGAACTGGATTCAGCTGGCCAGCATGAGTTACCCTAGGGTTTCACATGCGATGTGCTCATCAGAAGACAAAATCTATGTTATTGGGGGAATAAATCATACAGTTGGGGAATTTGGGGATGAAGATAACATCCTGAACTCAGTAGAAGTGTATGATGTACGAGAGAATCTCTGGCATGACCTTCCTCCTTTACCGGTAGGCTCTTACAACCAAGCAGCTGCTTTTGATGACAATTGCATTTACTTGAGCGGAGGCATAAGTGCTGATCCTTTTGACACTGTACCTATGCAGTGTTTATGGCAGTTTAACCTTGACCAAGGAAACTGGCGACCTCGTAGGGACATGCTTTACAGTAGACAGCGGCATTCGATGACTGCATTTAATGGCAAGCTGTATGTTTTTGGAGGTCTTACTCGTGTAGAAGCAGAGGGTCATGAATTTCAAGATTGTTTCAACTCTGAAGTTTACAGCATTGAGACCAACCAGTGGACAGAGATTCAAAGAATTCCTGACACATTTGGTCAAGTTATGAAAACTGTTGGCTTTTGGAACGGTACTTTTTATCTCATGGGAAATAACTCTTTACATTATTACCAGGTTGATGAAGATAAGATGCAATATGGAGATCACATCTCAATGCCTGTTCAGAAAATTGTGGTTCTTGACGTGGCATATCCTTCTTAAATTATTAAATTTTTCATTTTTGAATTTTTTTATTAGCCTGTACATTATTTAGAAATGTATGAGTCCCTATAAATCTCACTGCATTACTTATATAATTCAAATCAGTGTTCAAAACGATTATATTTTTAAAAAATTATTTCTTAATAATCTATTTAAAAAATAATTTTTCAATAATTTTCATTATTTAAAACTTATGTTAAAAAGCACATTCCGAATGTTACATTTGGATATACATTAATCAATGCCCAAATTATTGTATTCAATGATTTCTGTTACTCCAGATGGTGAAGACATACTCAGTAATTGCTTATGTTTGGTATCTTTTGTAGACTTGGACCAAACAATAACTTCATATATCATTAAAGAACTTAACTTTCAGAGAGTGAGCACAATAACCCCACAAGTTAATTTTTTATTATTTTTTTTCTTTTTGAAATTATCTTACATTCTTAATTAACATAAAAATAAAATAATTATACTGTTGTTTTTTTTTTTTAATTTTTAAAATTATTTTTATTATACATCCTGTGATCCATTTAAAACTTTATATTTTAATATTTCTGAAGTGATTTATCTTTTATTTGATATTTTTAAAACATATATTTCAGATGTTTTATTTTACTCTGACTCCACATTTGGTTTAATCATGACTCAACATTTGCTTTACGCTTTCATTTTCTTTTACATTTTTTATTGATGTTTTTTTTTCGGCTATTATGTAAAATCTCAGTTAAGCATTAGTGGACTGTAGACCTGTTCTCTAATGCTCAGCTGAAGTCTATATATTTTTATATTACCAAAAAAAAATTAGTTTCCTTTAAGACTATTTCTATTCAAATAAGTTATTGACCTGTCATTTGTTACATTGAATAAATTGCATTATTACTGCCAACTGCTATATAAAATTATTAGGCACATTATTATAGAATATATACTGCACAGTAGAAAATATTAGATTAAAGCTTAGAGAGCAATTGTCAGA
Organism: Biomphalaria straminea; assembly: GCA_021533235.1. Lineage (NCBI taxonomy): Eukaryota > Metazoa > Mollusca > Gastropoda > Planorbidae > Biomphalaria > Biomphalaria straminea. Next base: position 307,175 of record JADKLZ010000687.1, read on the forward strand.
TTCATATACTTCATATTTGCCTTTGAAATAATCTTAGTAATGCTAGTAGAATAGAGACTATTGTAGTGCTACTAGTACATTCACACATGTATATCTCTGTTTGATTATTTTTCAAAAGTTTGCATAAAAATATTAGTTTCTATGGTAAATCATAGGTTGGAATTGTAGTAATTTAAAAAAAAAAAAAAAATTTATATATTATATATTTAGCTCCTCCTTAATAGTAGAAGATAAGCTCAATGAGATAAGCACAATTACATTTCCTATGAACTGGAAGATGGCTTTGCAAAACTAATCTTCGCACTGAAAAGCCAACCCGCACATATGGAACAAATTGGTTTGTTTTTTTCGGTGATCTGCATTCTCTTTTGATGGTTGTCATCCTAGCCTTCTAGATTAAAACACGATATTTATGGCTACACACTATGAGGAGTGATAAAGGGCTAGCATTTCCCAGTCATAGATAGCGATAACACATTCTTAGTCTATGAACATTTTGTCTTTTTGTACTGTTTAAAATTGTCAATCTGTTTTAGATTCATATTCTCTTGATTTCAGTCATTTGTTATAACTGTTGACATAACCTCCAGATTGTCGTCGAGGTAACCTCCACACCTATAGTTTAGTCCATTCCAGCAAAGTCTCTTCAGATTAGTTACTATTTCTTGTTGTTTTGTTGGCTTGTTGTGATCTTCCAGACCTTTTCAATCAATATGATGTTTGGGCATTTTATTGTTAGAACTGTTATAAAGACAGTTTATGTAAATTATAACATAATAGTATCAATGCTGTTCAGTTTCATTTACTGTTCTTGACTTCTTTTTATTGGTGTAGGTAACTAACATCTAATTGATTTGATTTGGTCTGATTCACTATTCACATTTGTTGTTGACAGTTGTAAACTATCTTGATAGAGATTTTTCAGAAATCATTATCATTCATTCCTTGACTTTTGGTCTTTCTTTTTCACCTATACCTTAGTCTGTTGAATCGTTGTGGCACCACACAAGATCTGTCAACCGTCTTTCTAAATTCTTCTCAGTCTTTTGCCTGGGATAGAATTTCATTAAATGATAGGAATGTCCATTCTTTTATGTTGTCCAGCCAGCTATTCTATGTGCTCCACTGTAACATTTCAGAAAATTAGTGGGAAAATCTTTTTTCAAAAATAATTCTAAGCTGTCACCTGAGATAAGAAGTCAATTATAGAGATATAATAATTTGTTCGAATATTTGATTGTAAGATAAACTTATTTCTAATGACAATTTATGTAGTGTAATGTAATAAATAATAAGGTAATAATGGACCTTTTTTGTTGTTGTGCTGTGGAAGTTCTGTAACTTGGCAACTTTGCAGATGTTAAAAAGCAAGAGTTCCAAAAATATTCCTTTAATTATTTTTTTTATGAGAGATATTCAGATTTTGGAAGTACTCTCAACAATTTATTGTCTGTTTTTGTGAGAAAAAAATAATGATGGTTCTTGCAAGTAAGGAGTATTATTGACATTTAATTTTCATTGCAGATATGGTAGTTTGAGAAAGTATCTTTTGGTCAGTTGAGTTAAGTGATCATTTGTATGTCAGTATAGATAATTTTAGAAAGAATCGCTTGATCAGTATACATTTGTTTGTCGTTGCATTTATCTTCAAAAAAAATCTTCTGGTCAGTAAAACTAACTGAACATATTTACCCCTCCTAGGGGTTGCAATGATACATTGATACTTGTTTCTGAGTGATGTTAACAGATTTCATTGTTACACATTTTTAAAGATTAAATCATAATTTTGAAAGACTTGTACCAGATTTCTTCTAACTAATGTGTACATTGTTTTTTAAAAAAAAAAATATGATTTCCCATTGAGGCTTTTTTTTTTCCCTCTAATTGTACAAACTAATGACTAATCTCATTGATAGAGCTTGCTGCGTAGGAATAAGCAGAATATGAACATTTTAATAATGCTATCACACCATGGGCATTCCTTAAATATATTAGCAATAACTCTGTGGCATTTTACGTCTCGAGAGACAATCTTTTCCTTTTGCAACTTTTTGTGTGGCTAAAGAGGCCAATCCTTGATACACAGCTGCTGTTGCAGGTTGGGCATATGAAAACATCAAGCGCAGCTGCATTTTCAGCCTTCTTTCTGCTTCTGTTGTGTATGGCATCTGCAATCCGAGAATCTTCTCTTATGCTCTCTCTCCATGTGGATCTATCCAGTGCTACTTTTTCCCAGCTGCTAGTGATGATTTTAAATAGCTTCATGTCACGTTTACATACATCTGTATACTGTAAAAGTGGCAATAACTAAACTGTTGCCAAATCAGTGGTGAGCCAATTTCTAAATTTGTAAATTAAAAAATAACTGCTCATCTATCTAGACATTGCTCTACATTTTCTAAACATTTTTGCTTGAGCAAAATGCACTTAAACTCAGTTACAGACTGACTGACATTTGGCAGTAAAATATATTAAGCCAGATTAGAATTATATTCAAATATTAAAATTGTGTTGTGGATTTATGTTTTTTTATGATCTTTCCTTAAGCTGAACAACAGTTTGTTTGACACTGTTTGTTATTTCTGATGAAATACAACTGCTTACATTTTTCTGCAGTTGTTTCTGTCCTTTGATGTAATGAAAACTGTATAGAATTGAATTTATTGATTTTTAAATTACTGTTTTTTCATCATCTTTTAACTTTATGAACAATTCTTTTATATATACATTTTTATGAATTTAGATCTATTATCTAACAATTTTAGTCTTTCACTTTAAAAAATAAATTTCTGAATTATCTTCATCGGACTTTGTGTTTTACATATTTCTTTTAGATTTACACTATGGCATTTACTTATTCGTGATATCTAGATCTATATATTTATGGATTAGTTCACTTAAAATTATTGGCGCACATTTTAAAAGACATTGAATGACAAAAATATTTTTTATCTTTTATTTTTAACTTTTGCCATCTGCCAACACTTTAAAAGTCCAGCTTAGGCGCTAATTACAGCAAATACAGATTATATCAGCAAAAAAGGGCAGCAAAGATTACGATTACTGAGAAAACTCTCCTCGTTTAATATTAGCAAAAAGGCCTTGGCTATGTTTTATCACGCTCACATCGGCAATATTTTACATTTCAATATCACTGCCTGGTATGGCAATCTAAGCACTAAGAATAAAAATAAACTCCAGAGAATCCTAAATGCTGCTGGTAAAGTCATTGGCAAAAAACAAACCCCATTAGGGCAGCTGTTTGAGGCAAACATCCTTACAAAATCTAAGAAGATTCTAGAAATAAAAAACCACCCTTTGGGTCAGGATTTTGTTATTTTACCATCACAAAAGAGATACAAGACACCGATAGCAAAGACAAACAGACACAAAAACTCTTTTGTTCCTCTGGCAATCTGATCATTAAATAGAACCGATCTAATGTAAACTTTTCATATGTAAATTGTGAGTGAGTCTGGTGTGAATATACATTTTTTTAAATAATGTTTTGTTTTGTATAATGCACAAATTGTAAGACAAATTTCCTTACGGACAATAAAGATTATTATTATTATTATTAATTAGCTTTAACTGACAAAGAAGAGGGAATCTAGCAGCAGGTGGTTTCTGATAGAAACAGCTGCAAATTTCTTACAAAGGCTTCCAGATACACATTTGAGAACAAAAGAAATGTTTATATCTGCGCTGAATGTGGCAAAATATATGGGTTGCACATAGGGCTGTGTAGCCACATGAAACACTGCACTCCTCATTTATCTTCTGACTTAAAGACAAGCTTTATTTTTATTATTATTTTGATCAAATGATTTAAATCAAATAATCTGTTAAATCTTATTTTTTAAACTTAACTTTCAAATCTCAGAAAGATACAAAGATAAAGGCACATTCCTCGTTCCATATGCTAGGATAAATTTGTACAAATGCTCCTAGCGCTATTAGAGCATGGAATGGGTTGCCTGAGCTAGTCAGGAAAACCAGTGACTTGGCAAAATTTAGGTAATTGGTTAACATGCATGACTAAATGCATGACGTGTATGACGTAATAATCTGTGCTGTATCATATAGTTACCTGTTACCTATCCCTTAGTCTGGTGGACCGTTGGGGCACCAAGCAAGACTTGTGGACCATCTTTCTCCATTCCTCTCTATCCTTTGCCCTGAATGCCCTGATTAAAACCTCGTTCAATGGTAAGCCTGTCCATTCTTTGATGTTGTCTTCCCACCGCTTTCTCTGTCTGCCTCTTTTTCTTTTTCCTGGTACTGTTCCCTGGAGGAAGGTCTTTGCGAGTCCTGAAGATCTTGTTACATGGCCATACATTTTGAGCTTTCGTTTCTTCACAGTATTTAGCAGGTCATCATGGGGTCCGATCGCTGCCGTAACCCTGTCTCTAATCTCTTGATTTGTATCATATAGATCTAAGATAAAAAATAATCTATAGAACAAGGTGCACGGCTCAATAGGCTTTTTGAAAGATGTATAGCCTACCTGTAATCTTAATAGACAAAAAAAAGTAATACAAATGGCGGATGATAAACAACAACATGATAAAAGAGTGTTTTCGTGTTCAACTTGCGATTTCGCAGTAGATTATCATTATAAAGGTAGAAAACCTCCTTTTGCTAATTGCATATTGTGAGTATCCTAAGACTATTCGAGGGTATTAGATCTAGGTTTCTAGAATACTTAGAGCATTAGTTTAGGAGGTCAGTGAGTGCGTGATCTACAGTCCCCAGTAGACGTTGTCAATGTCAGTAGTCAGTAACACTAACAATATTCCAATATCAATAATATGATAATTTATCAGTATCATGGATTCATGATATGAATATTTTCAATATTTGAATATTACTAACTAATTACTATTAATAAGTATCAAGTTTAAGTATTATTACTATTAGATCTAGATTATAAATAATTAAATTATAATAATATTTAATTTATAAAAAAATGAATATTAATGATAAATAATGTCACTAGATCTATTCTAAATAATAAATTATAAATGTGACTGTGTTATTTGTGTCAGTTAATCATATGGTCTAGATCTATGACTGTGATTCTGACCATGACCATGTCACACATGACCATGTCGTGATAGATCTATGTGTCTATTGCTAGTGACAGTCAATAGTCATCACTCTAGTGTTTTTATGACACCAGTACATCAGGATAAATTTTTCGGAGGATTACAATCCAAGTTGGATCTAAATCTAGATCTAGTAATAGTTATATTTTATATTATCTAGTTATAAATCTAGATCTAGTAAACAAGGCTAAAGTTTACTACCTAAGCCTGCCTAAAGTAGGCTAAAGGGCGGCCATAGCCCCACTGAAGCAATATTTAAATATAATAATTAATATATAATAATAATAAATGTACATAATAACTGACTGCTGAGGCTACGGCTACACTAGACTCGACTAGATCTAGTAACTAGAGTGACTAGACTCACTCCTAGTCACTAGACGTAGTCGTAGTAAAACTTAAGCAAGCTAACAATTATATGATTATCATTCATTATGATATCATATCAATGAATCAATTTATAAATTATAAATAAATGGCTTAAACATCAGCATACTGCATTCTGAGTCTCAGACTAGTACTAGAGTAGATCTAGGTCTAGAATCTTAGATTTTTAGATTCAAGTTTTTTCTAGACAGAAACTCAAACTGAAGTTGAAAAAACAAAGACATCACCTATATTTTCTAGTATAATTTTAAAGTATACTCCGGTACACTGAAAAAAAAAATCCAGAGATACTTATGATCTACTGGCCAGACAAGATCACTAATGATACAAATTATAAGTTAATAACTAATGAGACCCCGTTGCAAAGAACAAAGCAGAAGCCCATGCCATTGGGACTGGCCTGGCTTATTTTATATAAATCTATGTCTGTATAGAGAGATACAACCTGAAAATGTTTTTTTAATGCTTTGCAATACAAAATGAGATTCATTTTATCAGACCTGAGTACTAGAAAGTTAATGATATAGATAGAGCTTCCCTGTACTCCAAGAATCATGACATTTTTTGTCTCTAAATATCTAACCCCTGACTACAACTAGAGTATTATGTATATAATATATCTTTCCCAGACTTCATGAAGAGTGTTATGTCCTGAAAGATCCATTCTCTACATCAGGAGGCTTTGTAACTGTTGGAGGACTGTGTTCAATTTGTAACAGAGATGTCTGCCTCTCAAATGTAAGTACTGGTATAACTCAACTTTTGAGTCATTCTTCTAGATCATATATATATATGGCTGCCTGGCCATGTACTCTGGACATGTTCAGTGGTCATTAATGTCCCAGATTTGACCCCTTCCATCTGCCATCCTTCAGGAGGTTTGGACTAGGATGTAATCATCTTCAGACTCTGAAGGAACATCTGAAACATGTTTAGAAGAAGCTCTAGTGTATCAAGTAGAAGTTTATCCAAGGAGTTGGTATGATTAGATTAGAGCAGGGGTCTCAAACTCATATCAGCATGTGGGCCGCACTGGAAAGTAATAACCCGTCAGCGGGCCGCACATGAATAGAGAATGTTTTTTCATTAAATTTTACGAACACTACTATCAATGCTAAAATATTAGTTACATTTAGTTTAGTTTATTATAACCACAGGCAGTTTAGTTTACTGTGGTAAGTTGACGTTGTCTCTGTCACTAATAAAAAAGCAGAAACTGTAGTTTCAAAAAAAAAAAATTAAAAAAAACAAGATTACAAAGAGAGTTTGTGTAATACACAAACTCAGAGGCGGCCCCCGTCGGAGTCGGATCCCTGTCAAATCCGCCTATTCCTAAGATGTTTTGGATGTTCCTTCTAAGTCCCCGGCTCAATTCCAGTATGCTCCCATCCTTAAACTATCGCAATATTTCTGAAAGAACAGTAAAGGTTAAATCATATTTTCAAAAGCCTTAAGTGTTTTTTTCTAACCGTGACGGACAGACCAACCAACAGACAAAACGCACAAAAATATGTTAGTTACATCATAATGGGTGTATTAAACAATTTTATTTTAAAAAATCTGATTTTTTTAAAAATTTAAGAAATTAGTTTAGAATCATGTCATTTCCGGGCTTTACGCTAGTACACGAAAGCCGCTGCTAAAAAATCATTTTAAAAAATGTGCGTGAACTCTATATGCCTTACGTATTTCTTATAGTAACATTTCCTCCCTTACATTTACGTAATTGTTTTAGAATTGGTGTTTTGTTATTAAAAAATCGCTTGCATAATTAATTTTATAAATTAAACGGTTTGCTTTTAGAAAACTAAAAGTAGCTGTTGCACCTAAACTTTTCAAGCCGCATTTAATGGTGAAATAATATTTTTCGTATCTCTTCTAGTTTTGGCGCTCTGAGTCTGACAGACGGACAGACAGACAGAAAGTCATTTTAAAAAATGTGCGTGATATCTACATGCCCAGAGCATTTCATATAGTAATATTTCCTCCCTTAGATTTACGTAATTGCTTCACAATTGGTGTTTTATTATTAAAAAATCACTTGCAAAATAATTTTTATAAATTAAACGGTTTGCATTTAGAAAACTAAAAGTAGCCGTTGCACCTAAACTTTTCAAGCCGCATTTAATGGTGAAAAAATATTTTTCGTATCTCTTCTAGTTTCGGCGCCCTGAGTGTGACAGACGGACAGACGGACATTTTGCACAAACCTAATAGCGGCTTTTTCCCCTTACGGGGGCCGCTAAAAATTACTAGGCCTACTGCAGATGTCTCGTCACTCATGTTTCTGTCCACTCAGCAGAGAGAGTTTGGAAGAGACCAGACAATCGACATTAGGCCTGAAGTTGCGTCTAGTGGCAAGCAGCAAGGTTGCTCTCACTCTCAGATGCTAATCAGTCAGTCGTGATCGTAATGATATTTTGTTAATCTTCATTCTGGAGAAAAACTGTTCGAAAACGTACGTACACCCAAACATCAATAGAATTCAAGCAGCTGCACAGAAAAAGTTTGTAAAATTTCTCTCTGGGAAGAAACTGGTAGAAATCTGGAACGCCAACATCAGCGTATTTTTGCTTCACAACAGTGTCACACTGCAGGTCCAGTAGTTCCATCTGGACTTCCTTTGGAAAGTTTTTCACGTCAACTGCAAACGGAGTGGCAACAAGTTAAAAACTGTGGTTCGAGAGCAGTGAATTGCTGAAAGCGGTAATCAAAATCCTTCAGTAGTCCGGAGAAGATGTCTACGTAATCTTTCAAGGCGCTGTGGTTCAACCGTTATGCTCTGTAGAAAAATGAGCCAGGTTTCCATCTGCCAGATGAGTAGCCCACAAAGTCAGCTTGCTTCTGAATGATTTGATGCGGTCAAACATCACGGTAATCAGCTGCTTTGTGCCCTGTAGTTGTGAATTGAGTGCATTGAGATGTTGCTTGATGTCAGTAAAAGATCCGACAAAAACATTGGCTCACTGAGCTGAGGTATGTCTCTATCTTTCATTGACAATCGCGTTTCAGCTCAAAAAATCTCTGCAGCACTTTTCCACGTCTCATCCATCTGACTTCCGCATGATACAGCATGTCTCCGTATTCCGTTTATAAATCAGCTAGAAATAATACAAACTGTCTGTGGTTCAGACCCCGTGCAAGTATGACGTTCACCGTCTTCACAACAACATCCATCACGTTCTTCATTTGTAGACTTTTCCCACAGAGTGCTTCTTGGTGCAGAATACAGTGTATGGCTGCATAAGGTCCAGTTGTTAGAATCAGGCCACCATTCACCCAGCTTCTGCTGAAAGCCTAAGCGGTCGTTGGGTGACAATGACACCTCATTTACTGATTTGTGCAGTTGTAAATAATTTCACGGCTCATCGTTGTGGTCATCGTAAATTTTATCTATTTGGTCATTGTATATTTTATCTAATTTTTTTTTAATTCGCGGACGTGGTCGCGGGCCGCACAAAATAGTTTCGAGGGCCGCATGTGGCCCGCGGGCCGCGTGTTTGAGACCCCTGGATTAGAGTCTCACCAATCAATACTTGATTGATACCTATACTTTGTAGTGTACTTAGTTGGTAATTTTACTTAGTTGGCTCAAGATCCTCAATTCTCATCACTTCCATAATTTGAAATATAGTCCATGTACATACATTAATTAATAAAAAGTTTTTATGTATCAAGTAGAACATCATTATAATTATATCAGATAATTATAACAAATTTCAGATTTGATTTATTTTTCCTTCTCTGTTACGCTCTAATGAATAGTGTTTTTATCCAACTTTTATATCAACCTTTTTTTTTTAGAACATGCATTCATTTCAAACAAGAGTTAAGTACAAGCTATTATTGGACAAGTCTATTCTACTCTATAATTTCATTCCTGTTACATCAAAACCAAATCTCTTCTTGTATTAGGGCTGCAGCTTGTTTTATACACAGAGGTTTTGTATAAAATGTTCAGTCAAACACATTCAAGAGTTTCCTTATGAACTACAGCAGGTTAGTATCAGTATTCTAAACCATTCCAAAGTCAAGAATTCTCTTCATAGTCATCCATCAATACATACTTATTTTTATGTAGCTCATAGGTAAATAAAATGTTTTATACACTTTGGTACATCAACTCTATTTCAGGAAATTATGCACAAGCTGAAAAGTTGACAAATATTTTGTGGAGCTACCGTACTAAAGTTGAAGCTGTTAGAGAGAGAAGCTTGGCTCAACAGCTGTAAATACAAGACTTTTAGTGACCTAAAATAATAATCTGTATTTTAATGGTCTATTGCTAGTGTACTGATGACGTCAGGATTACAATCCAAGCTGGATAAACTGTTTGTTGAGAATGATATTGATCATTCATAATCAAAATATGTGACCTACATCTTTATGTCATTGCAAGTGTTCATATCCAAATAGCAATTGGTTTTCACATCCAAGTGTTTTCTTGTCTTTCTTTGGACAAACTGGTCTGAGTTTTTCAATTTGTATTATCTTTTTTCAAATATCTAGTTTATATAATAGACTTTTCCTACATTTGATATTGTGTGGTAGACGGAATTCAGGACTTTCATGATTTTTCAAATCCATTTTTTTTTTGGTCATTTGTTATTATCTGCCTTTGAATTTGTCTTATGTAATGCAATGAGTAATAAAAATTTTAAATGATGCCATTTATTGCTATCTAAAAAAATTAATATAATCATGCACTATCAAAATGGTAGACTGCTATTTAATAATGTAAAAATGTGTATGAGAAACTTGAATGCCAGTTAATAAGGTAATACCGGTATTTGTAAATTTATAATCCAAATCAATATCAGGGATACTCCTGTACCAAGTAGTAACAAAATCAAGCCATATTCTAAATTATACATGAACATATTTATTTCATTCTTTGTAGTTACAATTCAGCAATTACATAAGCATTCAATAGATCCCATTATTCAGTCTTGAGTGACCTTCAAGTTGATACACATCTTACAATTAAACCTACTCAATTTCTGTTTACCAATTAACTTTTATGGGCATGAGAACAAGACTTCCCCAGAAAATGACATACATGATGAACAATTGATTACAATTTTATTTGACTTTACAACATATTTTTCATGCCAAGTGATAGCTTCACATTTCTACAGTCAATAATTGTTTGGACTCTGTTAAGATTCATATAAAAAAAATAAACTTTAAAAAAAAATCAGTTTTTATACAGAAATTTTTGCACTATGCACTAACTTGCATATTAAGCATTTATGACATATTATGTGACATTGTTTACTAACTTACTGCCTAGTTCTGACATGATCTTAGCTCCTAAAGTCTAAGCGTGATCACAAAACCACTTCTATATGAAAACAACAACAAAAATTTCAATATTCTTACATATTTATGGGTACAGTTACAGCAGGTCTAATTTTAGATTTAAAAATATGTGTTTTGAAAGTTCAAACTGTGAAACTGAAGCCAGCCTGTGTATGCCTCACTTGTCAACCAAATACAAATGTGAATAGTGAGAGTAAATATGCTATTGATGAAGTTGACCTCAGATTTTTTATAGCACTTTAAAAGTCAATGAAGTTGAGATCTAGGTTTATCTTCCCACAATGTCTAGAAAGTCACACTAATGGCTGTAGAGTGAACACCTCAGTCAGTGCCACAATCTAAAACTAGGACAGGACAGGGAAATGATTGGAAAAACTAAAGTGTCACTACTTCAATGACTAGAACATCCAATGACAGTTGGTGCACATCACAGCACTGTTAAGAGAAGGTCACTTATGGCCAGAGGCTTTCTCTGGAAAGTGCAACACAGGTGTTCAGATGAAGCACAAAGACTAGGCAGACATTTTTTGAAAACAACTTACTTCCTATAAGGAACAAAGATTTTGTAACTTATAGGGAAATCTCAATCATTTATGGAGGAGGACATGAAATTATATAGGTCATTACTCTTTTCAATCATTTTCTTTTATTTAGACCCAAATATAGGTCAGTGTACTAAACTAAACCAATTATGTCTAAACTACATAACATTTAGCTAGTGTCAAATTCATTCAATCACTTTACAAAGAGATTACGTAAAACAAAACATAAGGACCAAATAAAGCAGGAAGACTAATAATACAAATAATTTTGACAATAAACTAAAATGAATCCATAATGGGAAAGAGTTAATTCATCTCTTACATGAGGAGTTAGAGCTAGGTCCTATTCCACCATTTCTCAGCACCATTGACGCTCAGAGTGTGAATTATTCAATGAGTATTTATGTACAATATTTACAAAGGAGATTGACATGAATATGAGACACATTCCATTCCATTGTTCATTCACAGCTAACGCACCAAAGACACATTCTTAGTATATCTTAACCTAACACTGATAATCAAAGACTAAATTGGACAGTGACCCTCCAAACCATTTTCCCAGTCTCCTGATCAAACTGCCACTAACTACTAATATATGTAAGACACTATTACAATTATTGACCAAAATCCTAAGTTGAACTTTAATAATACAATTCAAATACATAAATACAAAGCAAAATTTAATAATTTCATTATCAAGAACATTTCTATACACCAACTAAATATAGGCAAGCATATCATATCATAATAAACAATGCATAATACAAATAAAAGCACTAGACACTGGTACTAGGTTATTTTTAGTAAACGTCTTCAAATGTTTCTAAATCTCTTATTCATTCCTACACAGATATTATTCTTAAACCTAGTGTGCACATCCTACAAACAATTCTTTGCAATATTGATTTGATTGACATGCATAGATTTCAGATTAATTTTTGGAGATTCATTCTCAAACTAGTTTTACAAAATGATAGTGAAATGAGTAAAAATTTGTAAGCTTCCTGACATTTTGATTGAATGGCTGGTAACAGCAAAATGAGTTAAATTAAAAACAATTTTTCACAACATTGACAAATGCAGCAAGCAAGCTAAAATATAAAAGATCTATACCCCAACCTCTGTAATCATTGAAAGAAGTGGATGCAAGAGTGAGCAGGGTTGACCAGAAACTTCTAGATTTCTGGTAAAGCTGTGTGGCGAAGCAAACCAGCTATAACCGCTATATTTGAAGAAACACAGAGAAGCTGTCATGAATTTATCATACATTTTATACTGTCCAAAGTCTCACAGAATCTTAAAAAACGAGGCTATACAGCAAAGGAGTGATTCTTTCTTTTCTCTTAAGATATTTGCAAAGTACGGGAAAAAAGAAAAACATCTGAATGTATGACTGGCAGAACAGAAAAACTCGGACAACACACTGAGACAATGATGATAAAGCAAACAATTACAAGTGACATAAACTCTTTACACCAGTACAGCACATAACCTTTTCATAGTCAACATATGTTCAGCATTTGTCAAGTCACACCAATACAGATTAAATGACTAAGAGCATCATCACAGATTAACTAAGTCAAAACTAGCAAATCCAGAAAAAGGTTTGTCAATGAAGCCAGCGTAAACTCACCTCTAGTTATTGATGATCAACAAGTAGATAAGAGAATATGAGATTGAGAATGTATGCAAACAAACAATGAGAACAAACAATGAGAAAAACAAAATCTACACAATAAACTGAAGATACAGAAAAAAATAAATTTTAAAAATGTTACAGAAAGACTATCCTTCAACAAAACAAGAAATATCTTATACACCATTAACATTAACATGCGCAGAACAAAAAGACCCAGAAGTTAATAAAAAAAAATGGTGAGACATTAAGGTAAAAACATCTGTAGAAAAGAAAATGCCATAAAAGAGAGCAACAAGCACCAAAGAAAAAGAACCATTCAGTTTTGAAGTTGTGGAGAATGTAAATGATGCCATATGGACACAAATAGTCTAAAGAATTGAGTGATTCATCTAACAATCACTAACAATTATCAAGTAAACAAACTCCTACATCACTCCCTAGTACAAGCAAAAGGACAAAGAGTTGTAATAGAAAGACAATATTATCAAGCTTCTATGAGCTCAAATACCTACATTTACAAAATTAACATGCTTGTTAAAGATTACTATTTTAAAAATATATACAATATGTATCAAAGAATATAATGAAACATTAAGCTGAATAACATGAATATAAGCTATTCATCAATACAATGAAAAATCAGTTTACACAAAAATAAAGCACAATGAAATGAATTACAGAAATATATTTTTAAAAAAGTACTTGACAATCCACTCAAAAAGTACAAAGAAACTTTTAAAGTGAAACATCTATACAATCTTTTTTTTTGTAGTCCCAACCGTCAACTGCCCAACAATGGTCTTAGTCAAAGTTGCCTCCCTAAGAAAAAAAAACAACAACTGTTTGCTGCCTTCAATTATAAAATGTATAAAGACTATTAAACATTTGGAGACTGTAAAGTTATTGTCCGTGCCCTGTGCTACCTAAAAATGCCATTTATCTTAATTCTAACAAAAACATGAATCTATGCAATCAACTGGGTTTATGAAAGTTAATACAAAGCTGGTCATGGTTATGGTTTCAAAGAATGGATCTTGTAAACTTTGTCTAGTTCTACAAGTTTTGCAGGAAGCAGAAGAGGAATGATGGGGTTAAATCTACAGAAAATTATTTCAACAGTGCCTTTCTTAGCATAAACTTAGACAATTATATGCAAATATAAGATATCAAATTGATGACTATCTTGTGTACATGTAATCCTTCCCATAGTTCAATGAAATGTTTCTCCTAGCAATAAGACGAAATTTAAAACTACTTGATACACTTATGAAGAGAACAAATTGGCTTATCTGTTACCCTCCCCCCTTTCCAGTTTTTAAACATCAGCTTGACTGGATGATCAGACAAATCCTTGGGTCAAAAAAGTCAATAATTTGCTAAAAATAAATCTTGTCTTGAATAATTAGCTTCAATTTTGATATTTGCTTAAGACACACACAAAGAATAGAAATAATACAAATATCAATAGGAGTGTGGCCCTTATTAAATAAAAATGGTAACATTAGGAAAACTTTAGGTCAATAATTGTGTTAGATACAAGCCAAGATATTTTACTTAATTAATAAAACAACTTTGTAAAATTATAACTTGCTGTTAGTTAAAAAAAAAAGTAGACTGTAGCATTGTAATGATCATCATATTTCTGTTCAACCATTTTTTTGTAAGTGAGACATGAACTAAATCTACCTCTATAACTAAAGAAAACAAACAAACTGGCCTGTCACACAAGAAATTACATCAACGGTGTTGAAAATATATACAATGAATTGATTCAACAGCAAGTATACTTGGGAAATCACATTGCATAACAGAAATGCACCAATTACTTTGTCCACTTTACAAGCTATATACAACTTGTTCCACAGTAGGAAAACTGGACCAGTTTCTCTCACAATGTGAACAATAAATAAATTTGTGTTTCTTTTTCCTTTCTTTTTTTTTTTTTTTTTTGCAAATGAAGAAATTATTATTTGTTAACGAGTTGAAGCGCCATCTACGTGGCACCAGTATCTCTGGAAGAGTCATCTGTGAGATCAGGGGCAGTGACAGAGTTGGTGTCACTGGCATCCGAGCTTATATGACTGTCAGAAGGACGAGGGTCCAGTTTGGGTTGATAATCTGTCACGACAACAGTTACATTGCCCACAGTTACTGACAAATGGGATGGTCGACTTCTGTCAATGTTTTTCAATCTGGGAATGCTGAGAATGATAAATAGGTCAAAGGCTACAATGTTATATTATCTCCAATGACACATTATAAGTAGTGGTAAAAAAAACAACAACAATATATTTATTTCTAATCAAGGATTACTTACCGATTACAATCTACAATGATATATTATGTCCAATGACATTATAAGTAGTGAAAAAAAAACAACTACAACATATTTATATCTAATCAAGGATTACTTACCGATTAGAATCTGAACTATTGTCCCCACTTTTATCTTTCTTAGATGAGTGGGATTTCTCTTTTTTGGGAGGGGGTGCAAATTGTTGTGCTTTCTGAAGAGCTACAAGCTGAGGATTAATCCTTGGCTTTCTGCATGGAAAACAAAAAATAAAATTTTAGTTGACTCAGGTTAAAGCAATACAAATGTCTTAAAAAAATAACAAAACATTCTTCATGGATTTGTTGTTTTTTTTAAAATTAACTCTTTATCTCTGTAATTGTTTTTCATGTGTAGACAGAATTATTCATTTTTTTACATTTGTACATTCTACCCTGCTATTGTTAAATTTTAATAACATTTTTGTTTGTTATTAGAAATAGTTACTTTTGGTATAGAATTACAGGAGAATGTTTGCTCTTTTTATAAAACACAAATTAAAGTTTATGAAACAAAAAATTAATTTAAATTAATGTGGTCAAATCAACTATGATATTGTTAATTAGGAGAGAAAGAGTTAATTTGCTTAAAATAAAAATAAATACCAGAAAATAAAAAAAAGGAGAAAAGAATTTTTTTGCTTTCTCCCTTAAAATATTCAAATTTTTTTTTTCATTAGTGTTGCAACTAAAACAATTAATTCGGAACACAATGTGAAAAAACATACAAAATTGATTAAAATATAATATTTTTTTGTTCAATCAATGGTTGACCAGCCGTAAAAACATAGCTGCATTTAACAAATTAAATACTAGATATGCTTTGAAGTTCAGAGACCTTAAATGGACACCATGAAGCTATATTTCCAGCTCATTCCATGTCACTAATAAGTAACAGAGAAAAAAATAAATAAAAAGACTATTCCTCCTCAATGCAGCTGATAATCCTTTTGTAAGATCCATTATTTTGTACTTATTAACTAATGAATACAAAAATGTGTGGTTAAGCAAATGTATAAATCTTCTTAGATCATCCTGGGTATAAAGTTTTAATGATAGGCCTATAGATTCAGACTCTAATCATGAACACATGCTGGATTACTAGCTGATGTATTTGTGTTTAAGATATAGAATGTTTTTAAATCCAGACAAAATTTAATTTTAAAGCATTAATTTGAAAAAAAAAAAAACATCAACAGACTTTTCCCAGTGTGGCCAATTAGCTAGTATGAATTTTTTTCCCTTTAATATACATAAACTGTCAAATTTCTAGGAAAATTGAAAGAGCCATTTTCAAAAACTGTGCCTGCCTACCCATGAAGAGTTTGCATGCTGAAAAGAGGAACTGTACAAAATTAAGATTAATAATGTGGACTTGACAACACTTTAAACTAACACATTAAGTGCAAACCTTGTTGAAGTCCCCTTTCTGACATCACACATTTCACATTTGTAAGCCTCTGGAGAGTTTTTATAAGTACACACACTACAGTCCCAGAAATCTTCATCCAAAACTTTGGCTTGTCTTTTTGCCCTGTGAAGTACAAAGAAATGCATTTTTCAACTCTTGTGTTTCAAGAAATTTTCTTTTAAAAGTATTCTTTTTATTAATGCCACTGTAAAAAAAAAAAAGAAGATTTTGTTAAAACTGTAAGAAAGACACACAGGTTTTATGATCAAAGTTTCTATTGTTCTTTAAGAAAAAAACATCCAGGTTCAAGATTACGGGTCATTCTAACGCTAATGAGCAACATTAGCGTTAAGGAAGACAAAACTTTTGTTTTATAGTTAATAGTGTTTGATGTATTCTAAAAGTAAATAATGGGGTGTTAGTTGAAAATATAGATTTTTTTCTTAAATTTACTGCATTTTAGATTTAGATCCAAATTATTACCAATAATAATTTTGGGGTTACTTTATCAGTCTTAGATTTAGTCTTAAGGCTGGTCAAAACACTTTACTGACTACAGGCATCAGGTACCAGTATGGTGCAAGAACAATTCAGAAAATATCAGGCCTATGCTACAGAAGTAATTTATTGCCCTGCATTTAATTTTCTATCCTGTGCAAACTTACAGCGCTAATTGTTTTATATTTCTCTTGGACTTCAACCCCCAAAGTGTTGTAGCAGTGATTTAGCTGTGCTGAAGCTGGCAGG